>OY292398.1:14702641-15261458 GCA_958496205.1 Idaea biselata | reverse complement strand
AACGGTCTCATACAGTACAGTGTATGTTGCATGCTATGGACCGTATAGAAATACTACCAATATAATTCAGCTATGGGTATGCTACGTAGCCGTAAAGAACTCTGCTACGATACTACGACGGCAAGGAATCGTAGCCCGTAGCAGTGCTACGATTGCTACGCGCCGTAGTCCGTAGTAGTTCTACGATGTTCCTAGTGCTATACAGAGTAGTCCGTAGCAGTTCTACAATGTAGCTTATGCTAAGATGCTACGGTTGCTACACGCCGTAGTCCGTAGCAGTGGTAAAATGTAGCTTTTTCTACGGATGTTTTAAAAATTGAGCGCGATGTAGTAGACATTCAAAATTAGTGCGATTTTTTTTGTTTAGGAGCTGTTTAATTGTTTTAATAACCTTTAATTTTTAATAAGCGTTTAGGTATCCAGCCAAACAAATATAAATAAATTCAATGAACACCACACATCCCTTTAACTAAATAACCCGCCCACATCTCAGCTAGAAAATACATCGTAACATTACAGTTATTTCAATGATGATCAACAAAATGTGGCTAATATTTAGCATAGGTCGTGTGGGCGGTGTTCGCCGCACGTATTATAGCTCTTATTTCAAAGGAAACAGGGTCGGTATTTGAGTGACGCGTCCCACGTGATTGTAACCTAAATGTCACTTGTTACAGAATTACGGGAAGTTAACAGTTTAAGGTAATCATATTGTTAAATTATGAGAAAATGCGGTGTTTGTCTGTACCTACTTATAGGTAGGTAGGTTCTTGGTCGTCCTCTCGCAACCAAGACCACTGTAACGTGGTTGAAACGTCTAGGTAAGTGAACAAATACACGCGATTAAGACCCGGTAAAATGTAACTATGTTAACAGAACAATGGAATTTAAAAATGTGCACCTACTTTATGTTGTTCTGCCCCGGTATTCGGTAAACGGTTATAAGACCTTGCCTGCTAATTTGTTCTACTTTAAGACGTAGTTAGATAGTAAGACGCGACGGTAGCCTACTCCGTATCGGCGAATGTACCATAGCTTCGGACTGAGGTGAGTCCTAAGATATGTCGGTTTCCGAACAATGTTTTCCTTTACTGATAGAGCGATGTTAACATCGCATATATTTTTGTCTTAAAAAAACATTGGTTCCCGATCGCCCGGGATTCAAACCTACGACCCTCGGAATAAATGTCTGGGCTCCGTATCGAGCTATCGTAAATATCGAGCTACACAACATCAATTTTCTAAATAAAATTTGTAATTTAAAAACTCTACGGTGTGCCTCAACTTTCCATCCTTACTGTACGTACAGCCGTACGAAGCCGGGGCGGGTTGCTAGTTACATTAATAAAAGTCGAAGAAAGCTTAAAAGCTCGTCGAAGTTAGACCTGATTGTTCCTGACAGCCAAATGAGAGGAGCTCACGGAGCTACGGTGTAAGTAAACTGGTCATAGACATAAAATATAATATAGTGTGTGTATAAAGAGTACATTTTTTTTTTTCAAAAAAGCTTTCCAGAAATCGGCATCCAACAGGTCTTGAACCTGCAACCTTTATAATTCCGGTGTACTGCGTCTTCTTCTTGCGCCACATATGCCTATCTGTTCGAGATGAAATTAAGGACTGCATTCTCTCGTGTTTTCGACAGAGGCATTACAAGTGTAGGAAACACTTTAGAAATAAAATTTATAGAGTATGTACCTACAAAGTGCCTTTGGCTTTTATTTCGAAAAGGTATATTTACCGTATTTCAATTTGTTATTTTTTTTATCGCAAATCGTTACACACATTATTTATTAAAATAAAACTCACTGTCGTATCAGTTAGGGTGTAAAGGGATAATAAAAATATTTCTTACTTTGTAATTGCTTCAAATGACCTTTAATCTTCCCACAACTACCCACTATTTATTTATTTTAATTTTGAAATGGAATGCGTATTCATAAGTCATGTGGGGGTGTATATTTGCGTGAAATCTTTTTCTATATTGATTTATTGTGTAAAAACGGAAATTATAACCGGTTTTTGAGTTGTTTAAGATTTTGTCGATAATTATGTTCACAAGAGTATACGGGTAGATATTGACAGTCAAATGCATAGGTACGTAGGAGATTAATAACTCAATTTAATATTTAAGCTGTACCTCGTTACTTTGTATTGCTATAGGTGTTGTGCAAATAAAGTTACGTTGAACATTTTTCTAAATATAAAATTCTCTATGCAAAGATTTTACATAAAAAATACAATCTCGACTTCAATAGATGTATACTCTACAATAGTATTAAAGGTTATTTATTCTACACAAACGTATAACATTCGTTTTATCTCTGTTATTGGAGATGCCAAGGTAGCAGGCGGCAGGCATGCAGCTGGAATGCGACTACGGAGCACACTCCACACGTTGAAACAACAGACAGAGGTAATAGCTACATAAATACCAGAGGAACGGTTGATTAAAACTTACTACCTACCTACCTATTACCTCGCGAGATAAAAAGTTAATGATGGAGGCTTGGAGAAAATTAAATGTTGGTAAAGGTTTGTCGGAATTTGACTCGTGGACGGGTGGCCTAGTTGGGAAGGCGCGAGTTCAGACCTCGCCGCGGTTCTATAATTTCGACTAGAGCATTTTTTTAATAATTTTGTTTGTAATGATTTGGCAAAGGAATTCCGAATCTGCTGAACCGACTTTAATGAATCATAACATTGAATTATTAAGCGTAAATTGGGCTAATTTCACTTTTATTTTCTCTGATGATGAGATGGATGAGGATGTGGATGAGGATGAGGGGATGAGGAGCTCATTGGCCTAGCTGCACCTGCCGATCTTAAATGGTCGTGCGGGTTAAGCAACGCTTGACGCGATCATTATTTGGATGGGTGACCGATAATTTGTGTGGCAAAAAATCACTTCTTGAGCTCCTCCGTGCTTCGGAAGGTGGAAGGCACAATAGTAGGCGTTAGGTCAAGTTAGGGGCCTTAGGGTGACCTGAAAACTCTGAAAACTGAGGCACATGAGTACAAGAAAAGAAGAAGAAGAAGACGGGATGCAAGACCTTAATTTATAAAGGGCACGCCAATTAAGAGTATATTAATACAATATAGACTAGAATAAAGATGTTTGTTCCGCTCGATCCGCTTTCTCAGAAGGTTCTTATTTTCATAACAAAACCTATTTTATTTTCCGTCGTCTTCCTTGGTCTCAATAAACATGGGAGCCGGCAACTTGAACGTTGCGCCATGCGGTTTCACCCGCGTAAGTCCTGATACCGTGGGAATATCAAACCTATCCAGAACTCCAGCTGTCCAAGTTTATTAAAATCGGTTCAGTAGTTTTTAAGTAAACATATTCACATAGGTACAAGACGTCTTTATAAAATTTTAGTAGGAAGGATTTTAAAGGGAAGGGTTATGTTTTTCACGCCTATTTTTTAATATTATTTAATTATCGAGATAGTATTATGTATCACTAATGAAGGTAAATTATATTTGTCAAACTACGGTACATAATTTCTATAATTAAAATTGGTGATGATTAGGAGTAACTTTAATTGATTAGATTTAATGATATTATTGTATGTGTGTAAGTAGGTACAAATTAGGTACTCATCTAGAGTTCTAAAAATTGATTACAAAAAGAAAAAAATAGTTATTGGTATCGGACTTTAAATGCTGTAGAACGGCGTGAACATATTCACATACATACGTACAAAAATATACGGGTCGAATTGAGAACCACCTTTTTTTTTAAGGTCGGTTTAAAAGAGGACAGTTATCAATGTGGGTATTTAAAAAAATACCTACCTTTGTAGGAAAGTATATTCTAATATTCAGGATAACCAGCACCGAGCCGTCGAGTTCCATTAAAACAACATTGGAATCGCACCCGCGTAGCCCAATCAACGTCTCACAAATGAGAACGAGATAAAACTGATTATAATTATCGGTTTTCCATAACTTTAGCTCTAAGACAGCGAGAGGGGTCATTCTACGAGCAAAAATCTTGGGGGAGGCAACTTTATGGACACCTCCGCAGCCTTCCGAGAGCCTTCGCATGCGGATATTAATGATTTAACCAACGAATTAAAACAGACGAATTTCATAATCGATTTTTGATCCGAGGATTTTACTCATTTAGATAATGCTGATTGACTTCTGACTTAATGTTTTGAAGAGTATTCAATTGGTTGTGCAAAAGAAAAAAATCAAATATATTTTGATTTTAATAATAGAAAATTGGTAGGTATGTCCCGTAAAACAGTAGTTTCGGTACAACAAAGCATTTATCTACTAGCTATCTAGCAAAATCATTTTTGGGGAAGTATCGTGATGCTATATTTCAAAAATAAATTAAAGTTGTCAATGAAAAAAATCAATTTTAACTTCGGAAAAGCACGTTTGTAATAATTACTTATCTACTTGCAATATTTTACAAAGAAATACATCATCAAAAATCGATTCGAACACGTGCACGTCGCTGGCGAGTGCGCTTACCATTACGTCCCGGCTTCCCGTGTGGCGTATTCCTAGTAACATAGTTATAATGTAATGCCTTGAGCAATAAAAATAAGAAATATTACTTATCTACTTACTAAATAAAAGAATAGAAGTAGATTCGTAAATGAATTTACTATAAGTAAAACGTTCCGTTTATCTAAGACGTGGACTCTCTCTGGCGACTGGTGAACAATAACGGTTCCATATAATACTGCCGCTATTGTGGCCTGGAGCCGTCTGCCGTGGGCGTGGGTAGCTCCTGTCAAGATGCTCAGATACCTTTGAGAGCTATCGCGATCGCAAGACTCGGTCTAGGTTTTGTTTGTACCAACATTTTAATAATTAGATATTTTTTTTTTTAATTATACGACGACTTAACCAAAAATGCTGAATAATTTGGCTTATTACAATTAAGACTGCATTACAAGCGATTTATTAATACAGCAATAATGGTCCAAGTATATAGCATACAGTAAATCGGTCTGCTCGTATTATCTATCTTATAGTGGATAACTATTTTTTTTAGCATTTTGCAGTATACATTGCTACTTTCGGGTTATCACTGGTGTTTCCTTGACCGTAGCAGCGATGTTAATAACGCACATAACTGGCTACATACGAGAAAAAAACCAGTGAATTCTATAGGCACTGTAGTGGGTTCATGTAGACAACCACTATGAAAAGAAAAGATTGAAAAATAATTTAGGTAGAGAATTGTGGTGCAATTCATTAGCTCGGTTTACTACGAATGTACGTGAAATAACTTTACAAAGCCATAAATAAATGAGTTAATTAAACATTGACTCACGATTTTACTGTTGCGGTCACTGAGGAGATTGGCTATTTCAAGTAGAATCCAGTACCTTCTTACGACACACGACTCATTCGCACAGGGACAGATTACTCTGCACAGACTTAAATGACATTCTTTGTAGTGGGCACTTTTGGCCGTAATGGACTTAGTCAATAAAAAACTAACTTTATATTTATTGTGTTTACTTTTAATAGATTTAACTTTGTAGTTCGTATTAGAAGAATCCTGAAGGTACCTCAGTTGACGAAAGATCTCGATGAGATAGGCACCTTGGCGTAAGCGGAAAGACTCATTACAATGGATTTGTAAGGGTTGCAGGTTTGAACCTGCATTTAATCCTGTCCGGTGCATAATTGTGAAAAACATTTTTACAAAAAGTAATACTTTTAGGGTAGGAAATTATGCTATTTCTAGTGGCCATCTTTAAACAAACAGTATACTAACAACATAATAACATACCTATATCAATGCGTGGATTACAGGCAACTAAGGTATTATAAAGTGTTACAAATACGCAGCTGAATTTATTGATAGAGTAACGCTTCGTCGTCCTTAAAAAGTTCGATGGTCTATCTGAATGACAAATGTAAATAAATCTAAAAATAGCTTATCTGAATCTCACATCTACATATGTATCAATGAATAGTCAATTTGACATAATCTGTTTGAACATTAAGCCGGCTAGGGCGCGGGGGTGTTGGATGTCCTAGCGCCCTACACCGGGGCGGTGCATGTCCCTACGACCCCAAGGTCGAAGGACTGTTCGCCCTTCAGCCCAGGGTTCGGCTACCTCACGCGCACGTCACGACGTCTGTCAAAATTTATGGACTTATTTGTTCTATGACCGCTGGGGATGCTCCTTACCACGTGCGTAGACGCAGACGGGACGCAGGATAACTTAAAATTTACAGGTAGGTAGGTTTTAAACTTTTTAGTACCTACTTAATGTGTAATAATTATATCGAGGTTGATTTAAAATATGCACTACGTATGCGTACAGAGGGCTACTAGTCACTCACACTGGATATAGTTAAATCAGAGAAATGTATCTAAAGTTATATTTTATTTAAATACATTCAGATATGGCAGAATATAGCTGAGCAAAATGTGTATTAACTACATGAATTTTTTTGTCCGTGTAGTGTAGGTACCTATATTTACTTTGAATTGAATTGCGCAATGAATGCAACGAATGCACAATTCTATACTGCGGTTTCAGACGACGAAATATAAAAAAATAATTGTTCGTTCGTTTGTGGAAAGCTAGTAGGCCCCCAGTTAATTATCTTGATTATTAGATACCTACCATTTTCCATTTGAAATTAACAGCAGTGATCGGTAAAGTTGGTTTAGCTAGAGTTTAACACATTTATTAGTATGAAAAAGCTGAGTAGCTAAGTTGTGGTATGAATGATTAGTTTATTTAATTTTCCCGATCCCCTGAAAGTATAGGGGTAAAACGTGGCTCAGGTTACTGCAAGCTGCAATGTATCTTCATTTTAAATTTCATTGAAATCGTCCAGTGGTTTCGGAGATTACCCCCAACATGCAGTTACCAATGTTACCTCTTTTTATAATACTAAAAGAGTCCCGCGGTTTCACCTGCGTAAGTCCCGATCCCGTGGGAATATCGGGATCAAAAGTTGCCTATTTTACTCATCGTTAATGTAGCTTTGGATTTTTTGAAATCGGATTACCCATTATATACATACCTACAAACATACATACACGTTACCTACGCTACCTCTTTATGATATAAGTATAGATACGCTGAAATACCTAGTAGTTAAGGTAAATATGAAATAGTTTATATAAATTGCAAAGATACTATGTAGGTACCTATTTGTCCCGACTGATTGATATATCTACTTAGAAGTAGTGGAGAGTGTCGGGAGCGATTTGCGCGACTTTTTATTTTGATTTATGACGTTCGATACGAGGTTCGACCGGACGCCCTTCAAATGGGGTTACCGCTCCTTGACATCAACTCCTTCTCTTCTAGGGCACGTCTATATTTAAAAGTTTGTATTTAATGATAATCAAGGACTTTTTCGTGCAGAAGTACTGAATCCATTGCAATCTTCTTTTCGTATAGTGGTGTGGCCCATCTAGTTTAGAGTTTTCAAACTCGCTATTCTCTAACTTGACCTAATGACCGCTATCAGTGAAAATTAAAAACAACCGGGATTACCTGCTTAACTTGCCCTCTGAAGCACGGAGGAGCTTCCTTTGGTCACCCATCCAAGTAATGACCGCGCCAAGCATTGCTTTAACTAGTACAACTATTCAAGATCGGCAAGCGCATCTAGGCCAATGAGCTCCTCAAGCCCCTCTATTGCATTGTAACCTAGATTTAATCTAGATTTCCGGCAATAAATACTGTCAAAATTAACTTATTTGAACAGATAGACAGACAGACAGAGTTACTTTCGCTCTTGTAATGCTAGTAAGGATTATTATAGTATAGATTATTGCTCCAGTTCCACTTTTCTTCAATAATATATATGTGACAATGTAAATCACATGATTACTGCAAAAAAAAAATATACAAAAAAAACCCCATGAGTTTCTTGTGTCTTCTTCTCATGTCATGGAGGTCGCGATCCGAAGACATAGTAGAGTAAATTAAATAAAAAAAAATGACATGTCAAAGAGATATCTTGCTAATATCCGAATGAATAAACGTACTTTGATTTTTTTTTTCGTACGACTAAAAATAATAAGATGCTACGCTGTAGCTCTGTGAATAAGATGAAAAAATCTATCCTTAAGCATGTGAATCCTGTAGTGGCTTTTCAGCTACTAAAGGCCACCACCTTGTACCCACCATCCATAGGCATATCTAGGTAAGCTAAGCTTACGCTTAGAATACCTACCTAGGTTTGCCTTGATGGTGGATAATCTAACAACGACGTTCGAATTT
Source organism: Idaea biselata (assembly GCA_958496205.1). Lineage (NCBI taxonomy): Eukaryota > Metazoa > Arthropoda > Insecta > Lepidoptera > Geometridae > Idaea > Idaea biselata. Next base: position 15,253,227 of record OY292398.1, on the reverse strand, counting down.
TGATCTCTTTTTTTTATAGGTGTGTAAAAAATTTTCCCGAACAGTTTGGCTTTGGAACTAGTCCGTCAGGGACTAGTTTGAAATGGATCAACATCAACTATACCTACTTTAAGAGATTTTTGAAAAAAATATTATTAGGACCAGGAATCGATCTTGTTTACTTTGTGAAAAAAATAAAATATAAAAATTCTCTAGACTCTAGACTAGATAATTGAAATTAAACTAATTCTTTCGGTCGGTTATAATCGTGTTGCTTTTATTAAATTAGACATTTTTCAAAGCCCGACACGACTTAGATTTAAAAATTAAGAATTTGATTAATTTTTACAAACGTGCGAGATTCAAATTTATTCGCACTTGATCGGATTCGCTAAAGGACGTATTCTTATCTCGTCAAAATAAGTATATAACTGATAAGAAAACAAAACCGTTATATTTTTCAAATGCTTAGGTATGTTTAAAATTAAAATCGGGAAATTAATTACTAAATATAGGGTGTGATAAATCGAGATTTTGAATTGTCTGTCTACCTTATCTTAAAACATGAACTAAATTGGTATGTAGGGTACCGATCTAGCTATGTACTATGTACCTGAGTCTATGTGTCTGTTCTATACGTGAATGTTCGTGGATGACCTACTTTGGGGTAGTATTTACTGAGTTTTGACCGGTCGATACTTTAACACTAGATCGGTATCGCATCTAGCTCCCCGGGGTAATGGTGGATCTACCTCACAGATTTATTTATTTATATCTTGTCCAATATTTATTTTTGCTCTTAAAATTTAAAAGTTCGTAGGTATTATGTTTTTGTGTTAAACCAACTATTTATTTATTCTGTGGTTAAACTAAAATCCTATGTTTTTGCTCTTTTTTAATTATTAATTTATTATTTAATTTTAATTTCAGTTAAGAACAAAAAATATGATTCGATAAATATTTCGTAACATATTTTCACGGTCGAAACATGTGTTTGTGTATCAGAAATAATATACAATTAAGTTGATAGATTAAAAAAATTTTATACTTATGATGTCGCCAGTTGCATAAAAAGTTGGATAAAATTGTAAAAACTTATTTATTTTTAAGATGTGGGTCTGATATAACTTATTTTTATTATCCAATCAATCATTTATTATTATTGAAAGTCCAAATTCTCTGCCCTGCCCGTTGTTATGTCAATGGGCTGACATGCAGGGTGCCCACCGCCTGCCCTTACTGGTTGCTTCAAATTAACCATCCTGTATATTCTTTTAAATGATGCATACGTAAAAATGAAATAAAATACTTATCATAGAGTTTGTGTAACCTACCTAAATAACACTAGTGGGTCGAACTATTGAAAAACGCATATTCATAAATATGAATGTCTAACTACGATCCTGAAAGAGATAGGTGAGCGGTTAGGGTTAGGTCTGAGCGGGCTATTACAGCAGTGCATCGATCGAGCTATGTACATGTGGGTTCCGAAGTAGGGCAGGAATACGCGGGCCGCGACCGGGCAGCAGCCGCCGAGCGACCGGTACGCGCCCACTCCGCGCGCTGCGGTACGCATGTGCCCCATTACACCACAAACTATGCTCCCCACTACATGGTACTCTACCATTAGGTCATGATCTACCCTATTCATTAACCAGTCGAGGTCGAATCCCAATATTACACACAGCATATCCAAATATTACACAATCCCAGAAAATCAGGTTAAAAATGGTATTCGTCGAGAGCACATCGTGCGAGCGAGGGTATCGATGCAGGTTGCATGTGCACAATGCAGCTCGCGACGCGAGGATTTCCCTTCGAGCTCGCGCAAAGAGCGGGCGGGCGCGGGGCTGCGACTGCAGCACGACGAGGCCACGCGCGGGCGTGTCGCGTTATGTAAGAAGGAGGGTGATCGTGTCGCGCGACCGGTACCTCTCTGGCCATCGCGGCATGTCCGCCGGAGGCCGGTGGCGGGCGCGCTCACGCCGCCATCGCAGGCCTAGCCCGGGACTCGCGTCGCCACTCGCGGACCACTTGAGCGCCGCTGCGCGCTGCGCCGCGTGGGCGACGATCGATCACGACACGCGCATGCGCCCGCATCCACGCCCGTCCCTCCCCGTCCGTGGCGGTACGTCCGTGCGTCCGTGTACCGGACCGACACAGACCCACCTCTATACAATATTGCCATTACAAATAAGGATTCCCCTAACTGAGACCTTCGGGAAATTTTGATAAGAACTTATCTACTAGTTAAAACTTATGCTCTTTGTCTGCCTAAACGCTTTGACCTCAATTTGGCATAAATTTTAAGTGCAAGCTAGAAGTGTAGTTTGATATGTTACCCTATAATCCTGACCTATTACATGAAGTCCTTGAGACCTCCCCAACATGGAGTAGTACCCCTTGCGTACTGGCAGCCCCGGTGGTGCATTGGTGACCTAGATGTGGCGCGCACAGTGACCCGCTTCCGCCGCGCGCATCTCACCCGTGATCTAGCCTGTCTGCATGTTACGTACGACCGTTCTATGGTTTTCCTCCACAGGGAACAAGCTATATATCTAACGGTTATTTAATTAATATCAATAAAAACAGGTATATACCATTACCTATGTTGAGGCTTTTCCAGCTACACCTTATTAGATAGATTTACCTACTTATACGTTTGACGGCCTCTGCGGTGCGTCGGGCGTAGCCCCGGCTGCTACGCAGAAGGTTGCGGGTTCGATTCCCGCCATGAACAAGCATTTATGCTGATTGTAAAAAATTGTTTCTAGTTCTGCGAGTTTAAATGTGTGTAGGTACCTATATACAAGAAACCGAGCGATGTTCCCGGTTGCTCTCGGTCCCGATCCCTCTCGGGAGCCCGGGGTCCGCTAAACCCCAAATTAGTTTGGGGTCGGCGCAGTAGGTAAGTCATCCTTCTGCAATTGGATTTGGCAATGTTTTTACGGCCGGCCGCCTGCCTGACACCAACCCTCCTAGGGACCAAGCCGTTTATCCGCCACCGCGCGGAGAGAACTTAAGGTTTGCTAGTCTCTGTCAGATCCCTTAGTCGCCTTCTACGACACCCACGCGAAGAGATGAGGTAGCCCTATTCTATGCCGGCCTACACGGCAAAAAATATATTATAATGTAGTATATCTGTAGTATATCCCCTATCGGTAGTGTAGGTACTATTACACTATTACAAGCCTAGTTGCTTAATTTGGGGCTATACATATATATTGAGCTGTGTGGAATCTTCTGCTATACTTATTATATACGTACCAACACAGTTTACGTAATAGTTGTGCGCCTCGGCGCTAAAACTAGCACTTACATACTTGCCTATCTATCTAGTAAATTGAAATCTGCTGACCTAATTCTGTTCGACTGCAAGAGCTTCGAATGCTCGGTAGGTATTATTAGTAGGTTGGGACTTGGGACCTAACAACCTATTATTGAAATTAAACTCATATTTCGGTTTTATCGCGTGGTGTTTATTACTTTTATCATTGTTTCAATGCTCAACGTTTCGAGACCTTTACAAGTCTCTTCTTTAGGAAGTTTAATTTTAATCTAACATCGCAAAAACAGAAGAAAACCCTAGTAACTGGTAGTATTTACTACCCCTGGTAGTAAATACTATCAGTTGCAGTATCCCGCAATTTCACCAGCGTTGGACCCGATTCAGTGGGAATATCGGGGATAAAACGTAGTGTGTGTGTTGTTACTGCTATTTACATACTGAGTTTCATCATAATCGGTTGAACTGTTCTTGCGTGAAGGAGCAACAAACACACACACACACACACGCTCACACACCATTACAAGGATACATACTTACTTAAAAATTTAAAATGGTCGAATCGTTGCGAAATTTAAATAACATATTATATAACCAAAACAAACACGTAATCAACCGGCTAGTTTTAGGGTACCGTACCGTACCCAAAGGGTAAAAACGGGACCCTATTACTAAGACTTCACTGTCTGTCCGTCTCTCACCAGACACTTATGAACCGTGATAACTAGACGGTTGAAATTCTTACAGAGGTTTGACGACCTCTGTGGCGCGTCGTGCGGAAGCGCGACTGCAATGCAGAAGGCTGCGGGTTCGATTCCCGCCGGGTGCAAGTATTTATGCTTAAATAATAAATATTTGTGTCTTGTCTGAGTGTCCCTCTATGTATAATATGTATGTATTTACGAAAGAAAAATAAATATAAGTATTATATCCGTTGTCTAGTCACCCTAACACAAGCTTAGTCGCTTACCACGTGGCTAGATGGCGCTTGTGTATTGTTCAGAGAATTTACAGAGAATTTATTTCCGTTGTCGCTATAACAACAAATAGGGACTAAAAACAAAATAAAACAAATTTTTAAAGGGGGCTCTCATACAACAAACGTATAATTTGCAACGCAACGCAACGATACCGCGATGTATTTGTCCCACTAGCGCCATCTAGTGATGGATTGACTTAGCGTTCACGTTGCGTTCACTAATTGGTTGGTCTAGTGTTCGCTTTAGGGTTCCGTACCCACGGTACCCAATTGTGATAGTGGTACGGAACCCTTCGTGCGCGAGTCTAACTCGTACTTTACCGGTTTTCGAACTTCAATTCGAAAATATCCGACCTTATTTTGTTACACCCGCACCTATATTGCCGTACCTACCTATACTTTTTTTATAATGCGCCTTACTGCCGTCCCGGGAAAAACGGTTTGTGTGGGGCTCTCTATTGACCTAACCTAAAGGTGGTATTGACGACCATTAAACTTCACCAGTTCCTCGCACGCTTCGGAGTCGAACTTTTCATGTCTAAGTATCTTGCACGGATCGGTATATCTATTGGTCGTTTGGTGGATACGAAGCGCCAATTACTTTTTCCTTATTTATGTGCGCTAATTAATACTTAGCGTTCGATAACTATTTACCTTGACCTTTACAGGTCAGAATATACCTACGAGTAGGTATTACTTAAAATAAAACCGTCGAATGCTAAGGCTTCGGATTAGACATCGTCGTCGATGTTCTCTCGGCCAATCCGATTACCTAAGCCGGGCTTACATGGTATTTGCAATCGTGCTGAGCTCGTATGAGCGTCATTATTTTCTTATTTGAGACCTAAGTAGCTATAGTTACATTGTTTTAAACCATGATTTTCTAATCCGGGTACTTCTTATCGATTTTGGATGTCGTCCGTATGTGTCCGATGATGTGGCGATTATTCTTTTAAAGACTAGGTACTGAAGAATTTGTAAGGTAAGTAGGTAGGTACCTAATCTATACTATGCAAGTAATTAATCGTGATATATAAATACTAGCTGTGTCCCGCGGTTTCACCCGTATAAATCCCGATCCCGCAGGAATATCGGGATGAAAGGTAGCTTATGTGTTATTCTAGGCCTCCAGCCATCTATATTCCAAGTTTCAACACAATTGGTTTAGTAGTTTTTGCGTGAAGGAGTAACAAAGTGCAAACAAACTTTCGCGTTTATAAAATTAGTAGGATAGGATAAGTAGGATAGGAAGAAGGATAGGATAGGATTAAAATTATTTATCGATATCAGTGTATCGTAACAATGTAATATTATGGTCAATAAGGTCAATAGTATACTATTAGGATACTATAACTACCTAGTTAACCTAGTTAGTTACCAAATAGTGCGGGTTAAGCAACGCCTGGCGCGATCACTACTTGGATGGGTGACTGATGAGCTCGAGAAAAAATCATTTCTAGTTCTGTTGGTATAGTTATAGTTCTATTTCTGCATATAGCCAGGGATAAAATAGATCTAGGTAGTTAAATTATAATACGATAACTTATTCGTCATACTTTTGAGTCTTTTTCTTAAATGTTATAGTTTTTTATTTAATTATTGTATTTTACAATTTTAACTTTTGGTTCTGCTGCAGCATTATGACTTTGAATCGATGCTATTTTAAAGAAGAAAAAAAAGTGAACCAAAGTGCTGTCAATGTCAAACAAAATGTCGAAAATGTGTCAAAGTCAGCTGTAATGGACGAATGGGGCAAGCTTTTCCTTTCGTTCCACTTTATTTTTCGTAAAATAATCGGATCAATTATTATTTTTCATAGAATTGTTACTTCTAATTTGTAAATAATAAATGGTGTAAGATGTAACAGCTGAAGTTCTCTAAGAAGTGTCCATATTATAAGCGAAATTGAGGACATGAACATGGATTGAAAATCCCTGCTGTGTATAAAGTGAGTTATCTAGTTAGAAAACGATTTAATAAAATCCATACATTACACGCACTTGATTAGCTATTCTAGAGATGTGTCGTTCAATTACCTTGCAATTTTAATTGATTGTTCAACGTTTTATGTCAGAAACACAGTGTGATTATTTATTTAGTTCACCGCCTACGCTTGGGAGCTGTGCGTGTGACCGACAAGATATTTGGGCTAAAATTAGACATTAAGCCATGTAGGTATTCACTTAGTTATTATTTTATTTGTGTGATACGTTTGGTATCTGCGTATCATGATGCCTAAAGTAATAAAACTGCTTAGTAGCCTATTACTAAAGTTCAACTGCTTTACTACTGATTGTGATTAGAATCGGTAGGTACCTAAGCAGTATGTAACACTTCGTTACTTTTATATGATTACTTAATCTTAAAACTTAAACCCCACACATATAAAGACCGGGAGCTGCCAATATAAGAGATTTTCTAGGCTCTAAGCTAATTTAGGTACATTTTGCATAGGTACTTAAACCCTATGACTGCTGAAAGCAATGTGTTTTTGGGATTTTCATTTAGCAATTGGCTACTCCAACTTCAGCAGTCGAAAGTGTAAAATATTTTAAACCACCAAAACAATTTGAAGACAACATGATATTTATATTTACACACACAGTTAGCAATTTCAAATTGCAAAAATTCGAAAATGTATTTACTCAAAGTGGTACCTATTTCAAATATTCATAAAATGGAAATAATGAATGGGTAACTAAAAAAACTTTTGGCCAGAATAATCTAAGCAATAGGTTTCTTGGAATTTATTTCCCATTGGCCAAATTAGATACATTTCATGTTATCTTTGCTCACAGACATCAAGCAAGATGCAGCCCCGTGTGAACATGAGGCTGGCCCTGTGTGCTCTCATTGCCGCTGCACTCCTGCTCATGCTGTACTGGGCACATTGCTCTGACATCACACGAAGACCTAGTAAGTACTTACTTTTGAGTTCCCCAGGGGAGCGTTCTAGGGCCATTTTTATTTTTACTATACATAAATGACCTCCCAAATGTGACTGACTGTAAAACAGTACTCTTCGCAGACGACACAACTCTTGTGATAAAAAGTAAATGTATTAATTCATATGAAACTGACATAAATCTTGCATTGAACAATATTATTAATTGGTTAAAATCTAACAATTTGAATATAAACATTAAAAAAACAAAAATGATTCAATTTCAGACTGGTAGGAGGAATCATATTCCATTAAACATACATTTTGAGGGAGCTAATGTAGAAGAGGTTACCAATACTAAACTAGGCATAATTGTAGACAGTCACTGTGATTGGAAAACCCATATTGAACATGTATGTAGTAAACTGAATAGATTTGTCTACGCAATACGCAGATTACGCATTACAGTGTCGTCTGATGCGGCACTCAGTGCCTACCATGGCTATGTCTCATACGGACTCTTGCTATGGGGACACTCCGTTGATATAGAACAGGTTTTTCTTATACAAAAAAAGTGCGTAAGAGCCATTTGCGGTGCATGGTCAACGGATAGCTGCGAGCCACTATTTAAGAAATATCACATTTTACCGCTGGCATGTATGTACATAAGAGAGTTGTGTATGTTTGTGAGACAGCACCCAAAATATTTTGATCTTCAGTCTGATGTAATTAATAAGAAAGCTGACTCTAGAGATTCATTCAAACTGTATTTTCCGAAATACAGATTACAATTACATAAAAGAAATTCATATATGACTGCAATTATAGTTTTTAACAAGTTGCCTAATAGATTTAAAGATTTACCATTGAATATCTTCAAGAACAAACTTACCAAATGGCTGCTGGAGAAGTGTTTTATACCTTGACCGAATTTATGACTTTTAAAGAGAACCAGTATTAATTTACTATTCGACTTATTTAAAAATTTATAAATTTATGTACCTTGTAATTGGAAATAATAATTTAATGCCTACCTAATTTTAATTGACATTTTCACACCTTAGGGTAGAATAAGGAGGACATGTTTGTATTACTGACATCTTTATATTTTCACCTTTATTCGGAAATAAATGATTATGATTATGATTGAATTTTGTGGTACTGCCGTTGTTAGCCTCCATATAATTAGCAAAATTGAGACTTTACAGAGGTTTCAGAAGTCAATAATATCAAGAAGAAGACAATTTTTTTTAGTTCACACTTTACTGCAATCTGTTTCTTGACAACATTCACCATTATATTATACAAAGGGAAAAATGGGACCCTTTTCTAAGACTCCACTGTCTGTCATGTATCTCATGAACCCTGATAGCTAGACAGTTGAAATTTATGATACAGATGATGTATTTCGGTTTTTACAAACAATCTTTAACCACTAGAAGCTGGTCTGGAAAGATCTCAAAACGTAGAGCATTGATTAAATGCTTAATAAAATAAAAGCAATGTGTTTCAATCTGAAAAAATAGTCATATTTCACTATCTTTTTTCTCAGTTGGGTCAGTGTTGACGGGAAGCCTGACGGAGCGCGGCGGTGTCATGGAGGACATCGAGTGTCAAATCAACGGCGAGTACTCTGTGGGATGTCGCCGGGACATAGAGCGGGATGAGGTGTTTGTGCCGTTCTCACTCGTGCACAAGTACTTTGAGGTATGTCCAAATACCAAGACTTCATTAATTTTAAGGGCCAGGATTTTAGAAATATTTGCAAATATAAAAATGGCCATTAATTTCTCCTTTATTAGTATCAGGGAGCCAGGGGCACACCCTGTGGAACAACCAAGAGCTTTGATTTTATTTTATGTCAATTTCAGATCTACGGCAAAATAACAACAGCGGAAGGTGTAGAAAAATTCGAATGGTCCCACAGTTACGGCAAAATCTACCACCCGAAAAAGAAATACGATCCTCACGGCACATTCACTACATTCGAGAACTACAACGTCGAAGTGAGAGACCGCGTGAAATGCATCAGCGGTATAGAAGGCGTCCCGGTCTCGACCCAATGGGAGCCAAAAGGGTTCTTCTACCCAACGCAGATAGCTCAGTTTGGCTTGGCACACTACAGCAAGCATTTAACCGAACCTGAATCCAAGAAACGAGTCATTGATAATGGTGAGAAAATCCTGGGCAGTTGGATAGTTAGCAATGATGCATACATGGCTAGAGAGTTTGACAGTTCTTGTCAATCAAATGTCATGAGGTTTTCCACTTCGGAACAGATGTCCAGTCAAGTCTGGTTGAAGCTGAATTTGAGCCAGGACTTCGTTTTGACTGTGGATCTTCAGTTGAAGCCGAATTCCTCTTTCACTGTTGTTCTGCAGAACAAAGATAAGAAAAAGGAAACTGTTTATCTCCATTATGTTGCGAATACCCAGTTGATTTATGCTCAGGTAACTATCAACCCAAAGGGTAAACAGGACATTGAAACATTGAGACTCTGCTGTCTGTTTGGCCGTCTGTTACCATCTCTGTATCTCATGAACTATATCTAGACAGTTGAAATTTTCACAGATGATGTATTTCTGTAGCCGCTATTACAACAAATTAAACTAAAAACAAATATCTAAGAGGGGCTCCCATACAATAAACGTGATTTTTTAATTTTAAACAACGATACCGCGATTTATTTCTAAAACTGGCGCCAACCAACTAGTGGCGCCTAACTTTGCGTAACGTTGTCAAGAATTTTTTGTATCGATAATGGTACGAAACCCTTCGTAAGGGAGTCCCACTCTCACTTGGCAGGACAGAAACTCTGCAAAAGTCCTCACTCATGATGCCTAAGGAGCCTATGTGTCAAATAATCTAGTTTCTAGTTTCATCAACGAATTAGTCAGAATCTAAAAGGTACATTGTGTTTCTAGGACGACCATGTTTACCACGGTATCGGTGTGGACCAGCAATGGAGGAAGATGACGCGGGATCTGATCATCGACATGCAGAAGGGATGGGCTCTGCTGGACAGGCCCAAGAGAAGATCGCCAAGGAATAAATTCAAGGTAAAGAGGATTTTTTTAAATATATTTTATTTTGCGATCTGTCTGATAACCGCTGGGGAGTAAAACTCCTCGGGTGGCGATCAAAAGGGTGGATCGACGACATTGTAGCGGTCGCGGGGAGTTAATGAATGGAGGAGGCTCGCGATTCTTTCCTAGCTTTCCTAGAAGATACCTAAACAAGTTTACTGGTGATTTCAATAAGGAGTAAGGTCACATATGAATGTAGAAAGACTTGAATCCGACATGTCATGCCATAGCTTGAAGGACCATTTGTATATCGAATCGAACCACATTTTGCTTTAATGTTATGTTACCATTGAGTTAATAATTGAGATCAATGTATGTTACACACTTTTTAAACTAACACGATTTCCGTCCATTTATTATTATTAGAACTATGGGTGTAGATCGCGTTGTAGATAATTATAAAATCAAACAGACCAACACGCTCGACGGCGCGGCGATTTCTACAATGCGATCTAGATCCGTTGTTCTAATATTAATGTTATTTTTTATTTATTTAGTTATGTTTTTATCCAGATCTCAAGTATAATAGTATCCGGTACGGGTTCTATGGACAACGTGACGGTGTCCTCGAGTGCGCACATGGCGATGTTCATGTCAGCGGCGCGGTGGGCCGCCAGCACACAGCGAGCGCGCTCCGGCGGCTGGCCCATCCCGGTGCGACGCCGCGTGGCCGCCGCCATAGCGGACCTCAGTCCCGGATGGTCAGTACTACTCGGACTCGTGATTACCGTCTGATGGCACCACTGACACAAAAATGTAGACCCATCTTTACAACAATTACAGCTAAAATTCCGATGTATCGATTTTGTTTTCAAAGCTGCTGTTTAAAGTTAACAAGCGTGATTACAAATAAAAACGAACTTGACGAATTTCAACAGCTGTGAAAACAAAACTACTCTCTAAATATGACTGAAAGAACAATGGCCATAAATTATTTGCACTAAAAATTTTAGTTACATAATAAAAAAGTTATTGTAAAATATTACTCAATAATCATTAACACATAAATACAAAATAGAAAATTATATATCAAAAATTTCGGTAGTTAAAAGATATGGAGACTTTCATTTGCGTCAGTGGTGCCATCAGTCGGTAAACACGGAAACTTATCAAACAGCCTTCGTACTATAATATAATAGAAAAGAAAATAATAAATATATTTAAAAATATGAAAAAATACAATAAATGTTAATGTGGCCAGCCAGCATACAACCGTCTCAGTACCACAATATATTCAAGTGCTAATATGCCGTGTATACTTGCAGGCATAGCGCCATGAGCCAGGGCCACGGCATCTCGCTGCTAGCGCGCGCGTACCACGTGACGGGCGTGGCGCGGTACCTGACGGCCGCGCGCAAGGCGCTCTACTTGCTGGACGTGCCGAGCGCCGCCGGCGGGGTTAAAGCCATGTGGATGGACAGATATGTCTGGTAAGGAAACTTGCTAAATCTATACAAAGTAAAATTCCTGACTGATTGCTTGACTGACTGAATGCAGAGGCCAAACGCAGAGCCAAAACCACTGTTAGGAGCAGCGGGACAAACACTCTCCAACACTGACCTGAATTATATGGACAGGAGGTCTCGCACTGAATTTTGTGCCTATTTGATCTGCGCCATGGCGCAGATCAAGTAAGCACAAAGATCTAATGTCATTTTGTATGGTATAGCAATTCCAGCGTACTTGTATATTTCCATTTCAGTGCTCTTCAAACAGGACACGTTTGGAGAGTGTGTTTTTATCATGTGTAGGTATCCAATCCATTATTAAAGGATTTTTTTGAAATTATCACGGGATCGGGACTTACGCCGGTGAAACCGTGTGACAAAGTAGAAAGAAGCAACAGGATACAATTTACTAATATCCCAAAGGTAACCCCCTGGGGTGTTGCCAAGAAAGCAATCAGTCGGTGGTGGGAGATATTTGTCTACGTTCCGATCTCTTGATTTCGAAAACCGCTTTCTTATCGGATGCCTACATTATTATAAAGAACACACTCTATAAATTGTAACTCTCTACTATCAGCGGTTTCGACTGTACGTCGATTCCATCAGTCAGTCAGTAAGGACAAAGCCTTTTATAGAGCTGTCAAATAACTATGCAATTTTTATTCCAGGTACGAAGAATATCCAACAACGCCTCCACTGTTCGTCCTTAACGGGTTCATATACACGCTGTTAGGTCTTTACGACCTACACGTCATCGAAGGTGAGAACTCCATATCGCTCGCAAAGAAAATGTTTGACGATGGTATGACCTCTTTGAAAACACTCCTGCCTCTATTCGACACCGGAAGTGGCAGTTTTTACGACCTAAGGCATTTTACTCTAGGTGTCAGCCCTAATATAGCTAGGTGGGACTACCATGCCACTCATGTAAATCAGTTATATTTATTGGCGGGGTTAGATGATGATCCGATATTGTTGGCGACTGCGAAACGGTGGGAAGGGTATATGCAAGGCAAACGCGCCGCACATAATTGAACGAAACGTGGCATTTGGCTGTATGCGTATAACGCGCGGAGCCGTATGAAGCGGATAATTACAAAAAAAACGTTTGACGTTTTTCTGAACTGTCATTAATGGCGGTATTTCTAGTCCTGTCCTTGTCTGGTGTTCGAGATGGAGTTGCGGACTCTTTCTCGTAAGGTGAGGGAAAGCGGTACGCGGCTATGTTCATACTTATACTTCCTGATAGGTTTTTGTGGTGTGAATATTGCCGCATTGCCGTTCGTTAGCAGCAAAACAAGACTCGATATCTTGTTTAATTAATAATAGTAGCGGTACATACAGTTTTTATGAATTTATTGAATGAATGTCATAGACTTGAACTTGCATATGTGTATGTATGAGTTTAGTGTTTATAAATTTAAAAAAAAATCTAATTAAAGACTTAACTGACCTTTTTTTTAGTTTTATGTATATAGTAGGTAAACCTATCCAGAATTTCATAACTTGACTGTAGAAAAGACATTTCATGTTAATAAACCGGTGTTGCCAAAATAATAATAAAAAATATGGCATATTCACAGTAATTATTCATAGCAAAATAGTATTAGAAATTGGGTATTAGTTTGTATTTTGTATCGTAAATGTAGAAATCACTGCACAGATAAAATAAATGTAACAAGAAATAAATAGCTGCAGAATTATGTACGTAAAATAAAACAAGTAAGGAACTTTATTAGAAATTAAAAAGTTGAAATTAGGCATCGGACGAAAAGTATAGAAATATACAGTACACTTGCGAAATATAAATATGAATAAAACACATTCATAGATTTTATGAATAATGAGAACTAAATAATTTTGTAGATAAATACTGGAAGACTGATGCGAAAAACAATTTGTAATACGACTTATGGTTTTTATTTACTTACTTTAAAACTTGTCGTTAGCTTTAATTTATTTTTCAAAGACATTTTTAACTGAAGCAGTATTTTTTTCTCCGAAACTGACAGAGTTGCCAGTGGTGAAAAATATAAGCCACATACAAATTATCTGATTATTTATTTTAATTTTAAGAATAGACTACAGCGCATACGCACTGGGTCAACGAACGCCTTCGTCTGGTCTATATGGGATTCTGTAAAAGAAATGCTTTTTGACCACTGACCTCCAAATACAGGTTGTAAAAATATAGAGTTCAGTGTTTTTGACATACACAATAACTGTGCACCTGTCATAGTTGCGCGCGTAACGCCGGCATTTGAATCTACATATCAGACCCGTGCGAATCAGGTGCACAGTCAAATTGTATGAAAGTATTTTCTTTGTAGATTTAAAAAAACGTAAACCGCCTGGATGACACAGCGAACACCGCCATATTTAGTTGGCATTTGCGTTCAACAAACGATCATGGCGTTCGCTAAGCCCTTCGTTCTTTAACCCAGAGAGTACGCACTTTAAGAATACATGGTAGGGTGTTTCGACGAGGGGGTATTAAGCCGAATGGGGGTTGTTCTAGAGGTCTAGGCGAACAACTTTTATTCTACGACTTTTGGAAATTTGAACTTTTTTTTTCGAAAATTTTAAAGTTGTATCACTAAAAAAACATCTGTTTTTGTAAAAAAAAAGGCAATTAAGTAAGATTGTAGTGGTCCAAACTAAATAAAAGGGCACCTTAAGGCCAATGACCTCAAATTCTAAAAAACAGCTGATTTTCATGCAAACTTTAAACTCCAAATTTTCGAAAACTACTTGGAATTTCCAAAACTTGTAGAACAAAAGTTGTTCGCCTAGACCTCTAAAACAACCCACTTTCGGCTTAATACCCCCTCCTCGGAGCACCCTATTATGCCAACATTATGACAAAAAACCCACTAAATAGGTTATATTATAGTTATGAACGTTGTATGTTAGTTGTCTGAGTATAATTATGTACTTAATTTTAAGAAAAACATATGACTTTACTGATAGATAAGATAACTAATATTATTCTACTATAATAAACGTGAGAGGTTGGGTCTGTTACTCTCACGCTGAAAAAAAACACATACTCACACATATCTACATGTTTATTCTTATTTGCAATTTATCTGACTTTAGCGTTAAACGTAAAAGTTTGTAAAAGACCAATTGTTGGTAAAAAAAAATACAATTAAGAGCTGATTTTTTAATCTCTAGAAAAATATATTTGTCAAATGAAATGTAACACCATCGAATAAAAACGTCATATAATCTTAAAAAAAAAGAAATCGAACATAACCAAATTTAAAAGCCTTCTAAATTTAACTTTGGTTGTGTTCGATTTTAAAAGCCTTCTAAATTTAAATTTGGTTGTGTTCGATTTTATTCGACAGATATCTCTGCCTGAGGATCTGTAAAATGAAAACGCAGCCCTTAATAAATCTATCTATCTATATCTATATATATATAAAAACGGGGCAAGTGCGACACTCGCGCATAAAGGGTTCCGTACCACTATCACAATTGGATACGGAACCCTAAAATGGTTTACAACAACCAATTTTTAAATTTTATAGGAAAATATGAAATATTTATCTTCGATTCTTACTCCCATCAAACGACCGAATCACTCAAAAAAAAAAAACCTTGGCACAAAGAAAATCTGAAACATAAAAGAAACTCTTTGGTAAGTGAAGGCAGACTGGTATATTTGACAGATAGGGCAGCCATTTTGAATTCCATGACCAACTCGATTTGTCCTCCTGTCCCTCTTCCTGTCCTCCCGCGATTCTCGACTCCTTGTTATGTTTGAAACACGTTTGTTGTATGGGAGCCCCTTTTAAATAATTGTTTTATTTTGTTTTTAGTATTTGTTGTTGTAGCGGCAACCGAAATACATCTTATGTGAAAATTTCAACCTTCTAGCTATTACGGTTCATGAGATACAGCCTGGTGACAGACGGACGGACGGACGGACGGACGGACGGACAGACAGACAGACAGACAGACAGCGAAGTCTCAGTAATAGGGTCCCGTTTTTACCTTTAGGTACGGAACCCTAAAAATGAAACCCGTTCCGTTGTCACGACATCACGCGTGAACGGCTGGACCGATTTCGATAATTCTTTTTTTGTTGTGTTTGCTATTGTCAGGAGAAGGTTCCTATGAAAGAAAAAATGCTAAACCGATTTTGATGAATTTTATTTTTTTTATACTAAACGACAGGACAACGTCTGTCGGGTCAGCTAGTAAGAAATAAAATTATAAATAGAATAACATAAAACAATCATATTGATAACTATAAATAAGCAGCGCCTCGTGGTTTCACCCGCGCACTCCGATCCCGGAGAAATATCGGCATAAAAAGAAGCCTATAAGTTAATCCATTTCTCCATATCTGCATACCAAGTTTCATCGCAAACGGTTCTGTAGTTTTTGCGTGAAGAAGTAACAAATATAGTCGTTTCCTTACTTACACACAAAATTTCAAATTTATAATAATAGATAGAGTTTAATCAAAACTTGCCTCTACTTTTCGTGATATTATTTATCTTGCCGATTTTTGAAAAAATCTTTTTAATTTATTATTTCTAAGAAGCATTTTACAAGATACTTACTTGCATAACCAAAAATCCTCCCATATCAGGATTCAAACCTGTACCTCTCGTTTGCTGGGCGAGTGCGCTAACCATTGCGCTACACGGGAACCCACGTGATACGGTGAATTAATGATTATGCATTAATTCACCGCATCACGTGCTTCCTGTTTTTTTTTCATAGTAAAAAAACACGAGGTTACAAATAATTCAGCATAGGTCTGCAAACATATCAATTTATATACCGAGTTACAATCCTGGTGCGTTAGAAATAATGTCGATCAAAACAAACGAGTTAGAATTGTCTGTAATTAAGGGGATAGTCCTCGAGTTTTTGTTTTTCCATTGGGATTGGTTTAGTTATTAGTGGACTTCGTAAAGAACAATGGCCAATCCCCATACGTCATTTTATTTGACTAAAAAAAAAGGTTATGCAATAAAATAATGTTCATCAGAGTAATTTAATTGTCAATATTTTCAAACCTTATTCATTCTCGTAGTAGAGGTGTTTTATCTCTATAATTCACTAGTTAGTTTCCTTGAATCTCCTTAATTTTATGAATTAAATTATAATACCTGTATGAAAATTCTTAACTATATCATCTTATGTATACCTATTGTAAATAGTACCTTCGCACTCCGAAATACTGCTTAATCAAACTGTAAGTGTAAGTTGTAAGGTACGTAATACCATTTCAAAGATGGTAACTGAAGAGAGGTTTTTTGATTATGTACTAACCAGTTATAAGCAATATTTCTGAGGGCGACAGAATATGAAATAGGTACCTTGGTAGATTTTCTAAACTATTTCTTAGGTTGTCGGCTGGCTGTGAACAAAAGCACAATTTTTACTGTCAATTGGATCATTGAACATTACGCTTAAAATTGTATTACATATTACATCATGCAGGTACGTAGGTACATAATGTACATTTTAAATACTTAAATAAGCCGTCTCTTTTTTTTGGTCTAGCTAGTTGATGCGACTACGAACAATTGAATTTACTGTAGCTAATATTTTTTTTCATTTTAAAACATTGGGGACTGTACTTAGCAAATGTTTTGATTTCTTGAAGTAATACTTCTTGAAGTAAGTAAGGTTTTTTTTTCATTTTTCTTGAAGGAATGCTTTGTCACATTTTTGCTGCCGTTGGATGTCACAAATGAGCGAGACAAAGCAAAATTGCATGGAGCAATATAAACAAAGAAATATTGTGACAAAGCATTTTATTTTATTCAGCTAAGGTTTCTGTTGTCTTTGAATACGGCCCTAACTCATTATTATTACATTATTTTTTTTAAGTTTAAACATTCCAATTCTAAAAGAGCTTAATTAGTTGTAGTGACTGTACATACCTAATGTATTTATTTTTATTATAAGTGCTTAAGCCTGCACAGGGCGTTCATATACATTTTTATGATAAGAAATGTACACCTACTAAAACACAACACATGGCGGACGCAGTACGGGATTCGAACCACGCATCTTTATCTAATCCGGGAGTGACAGCTTGCCATGCGTTGTGTTTCAGTAGATGTATTTTTTTCATACTGTATTTATATCTTACTATTTTATGTTGTTTTCTACTTTTTATAATATGAATGAATATAAAATACCTATACTCTAATCTTTTATGATAGCGTGTTACGTTAACCTCACGACTTCTGAGTTCTGATGGAATGTCGAGACCTGCTAGCTGATGTTGCTAATAAATCTTGATTGAAACAATTGAAATTGTTAATTACACGTAATTCAGTCGCTAACAAAATTGTCATTGCTATTAAAGAATGTAACTATCAAATTGTATCCGTAAACGCAAAAATCAACAATTTCAATTGTTTCAAGTGATATTTGTTAGCAACAGAGTTACTTAATCAGCTAGCTGGACACCTATAAATAAATCGCCTTCATATCGCTTCTAAATTGCTGAATTATAAGATAATTATTGGTAATGTTGCAGGAAATGACTAACAGTTCAAAAGCTTAACTTAAGGCAAATTTCGGAAATAAAAAATAAATCTAAAAATTGTTGAACCATTTCTGAGAAAAATCTAACGATGCTGAAGCGATGTTGAGGCGATTTATTTAAAGAATACGTCCTGTGGTCGATACCATGATTCATAAGCCCTAATAGCCAATATACATTGACTGAAGAAGCAAATCAACAAATTCTAAATGAGCTCTCGTCTCGTGATGGGACCAAAACTTTTACTTACATTTATGGTTTTTAATGCACGACTATACGCAGATACTTTTTCTTGATCAACTTTATGGCATAAGATAACATTTATTTAACGTTTTGTCACTCAAGCGAACCAAGTAGGTACCTATTACGTTTATTTTAACCGAGCAACGATTAAAAATAATCGGTATGATACGGTAGGTACCACCACGTGGTTGTTTTCACTACAAATATTTCTTTGTCAAAAAAAAAGAAGAGACCTGTAAGGTTTTGCAACGTTGTGCATTGTAACAATGTTAAAAACAACACCACGCGATTAAAACCGAAACTTGAGTCTAATTTTAATAGAACATCGCGAAAACAGAAGAAAAGTTATTTTAATTTATATTTTAATGTTACATGGAAACGTCGTTCAACGAAAAGTAACTGCACTGTTGACTATTTTAGCTAAACTGTATTTTTTTTATGGACGAATACTGAAACGCCACTCAAAATTGAGGGCTGCTTAAAACAATTAACCAACTCCTAAACATAAAAAATACCATACTAATTTTAAATTTAGAAGCTGATTTTTTAGCCCTCTATTAAGAGGCGTTACGTTATTCGGGTCGTTAGCTATTTTATCGTAGAAAGTCGAAGGATTTATTGATAGAAACCTTTTATATCTGTTTCTGCTTTATTTAATTTAAAGAAACTTTGCCATTTGCGTTTAAGTAGGTAATTATTTTAAATAACTGAGTAAATGAAGTGTAATATTGTTTTTAAGTAATTTATTATGTTGTTATGTAAATACATATAAGTAGGTACGAGTAGTTTTACTTAATATTTAGAGCGTAGAATTGATAGTGAATGCACTTGTGAATGACAATAAAATGTCTCAAACTGATACACTGCCTTTTTTTTCCAAAACTATCGAGTATAATAAGTATATATTTTGCATTTAGGAGTTAGTAATGAACATTTTACAATATTTTTTATGTCTGTAACAAGATTTTGTGCAAATAATTTATGGCCATTGTTCTTTTCGTGAAGTACCTACACAATAAATGTTTTTTTTATAATAGGTACGTAAGTACGTGCTTCAGTCGAAAACCGAAAAAATACATTCCCCGGGCAAGTACCTATAGCACGGTACAACGGTTTTGTGTGGTTCAAGGGGTTCAAGTCCTTTCGGGTGCAAAATACTGGAAAGCTGTTTTAAAAAAAAACTTTACTGACATTGTCAATAGGTGAGGGTTTGACCCAAGTTTGACCAGTGTTTTCTTATATATCCCCGTTTCTGCCTGCCACCAACCAACCAGAGTTGCCAGAGCTTGCCGGAACCTTACGGATAACTTCGGCAAGCTCTATCGGCGGGTGGTCCGGGTGGACCCCATCTCCATGCCCAAATGGGCAAAACTCTCTCGAGCGGCGCGGAAACGCCGCCGCCATGTCGGAGCTCAGTGTTTGGCAACGAACTTAGGCGACGATGTTTAGGGGAACCAGGGATGTCTGGACACCCCTGGCTCCCCTGCGACGGGTGAGGTCTCTGGCCCCGTCGCCGACCAATTTTCGGCTGCAGGGTATACGGCGAGCGGCAACGACACACCAACACTCCTCTTCCCCTGCAGCCCCACCGCGTCCGCCATCAAACGGTGGCGGCCCCGCCGAAGCCGCGGCAGATAGGGAGAGCGGCAACGCAACACCGACACTCCTCTCCTGCCGCGGCCACGAAACCCTCAGCCGCGAGCCTTAGCTCGAGCGGCCCCTCCTCGGGTGGGTTCCTCTTGGTTCACCGTGGGTGACCAGGCCACGGTTACTAAGCCCCCCCCCCCCCCACCACGACAAGGCGGAAACCCTTCGGGGGGCGTAGACATTCCTACCTACGTACAGTAGGCGGCAGATTAGTTGAATCAAAATGTGCGATGCGCAGGAGTCGATTTTTCATAGAAAGCGCATGTAAAATGTACTGCGCGAACTTTCCCCTTCCACGACAAAATTTTTCAACTTATCTACCGGTCACTATACTGTGTTTAAGCCACTTAAGCGGACCCCGGGTTGTGTTTAAGCGGTTCCCGAGCTGTATCGAGCGAGAAGGATGCAACCGGGAACATCGCTCGGATAATGAGAAGCGTTTGACCAGTCTCTATTAATTGCTGCACCGGCCTACGAATCGGAAATGTGGAGGAGTCTGATTACTTATTATAGGTATAGGTACCTAAGTTTCCCACCTCGGCACTTTTGTAACCGACGACGATGTGTGTAGGGTTGCCAACAGTTTTTTCGAAAAATATAGTATTTGTGGCTAAAAAACATAGTACGACCCAAAAAAATATAGTTCCAAAATTTGAGCGGTGTTTTGTAGAATATTTCGAAAAAAAAACACGTATTTTGTAAGCTATTGCATAAGTTGATAAAAAATGCTATGCAATGGCTTTACCGCGGCAGCAGTCCACAAAAAACGGACGTGCATCACGTTCTTTTTGTGCAAAACCGCATACGCATTTTTACGCATTTTTCACACTTTCAACCACTATTTCTTTCTTGAATTAAAAAAAATGTGTCCCGACATTCAAACACTAAATTATGAGCACCTTTTTTATGGTTTTCTTTTTTTCCCTCTACACAGAAAACAGCCTTCAGTAAATGCAGAGGAGGGTAGAATTTATATAAAGAAACAACTTTTTACAAATTATGCCAGAAATATAGTATTTTTGCGTACTATAAGTGCTTTCAAAAGTTTAAAGTAGGTACGCTGAGCTGAAATATAGTACATTACTATATATTATAGTACGGTTGGCAACCCTAGATGTGTGCTAGTGCTAGCTGTTGAGGTTTCCTACCAAGCAATAAAATTGCTCGCTATGCGGTACTTTTGCGGCGGTCATCGGTAACTTACGTACCTACTTAAACTACACAGCGAAACAAAATGCTGAATCTATCTGAGTTATTGTGTATTGTATTATATGATATGGCTATAAAAACTTTACGTCTGCTTTCTAAAAACAAAAATGAAAAAAATAAAACAAAATGCTGTCTCTGCCCACATGACACAGTATGCTGTGTTGCAACCTTAGCCATCAAGTTGCCTAATTTAGCACTTTTTGCTGAAAGAAGCTCTTCTTTATTGTGCAACTAGCAGCGCCCCGCGGTTTCACCCGCGTAAGTCCCGATCCCGTGGGAATATCGGGATCTAAAGTACACTATAGCCTTCCTCAATAAATGGACTGACACTGAAATAATTTTTCAAATCGGACTTGCGGTTCCTGAGATTAGCGCGTTCAAACAAAAAAACAAACAAACTTTTCCGCTTTATAATAGTATATAATAACAATAATATAATAATAGAATACGAATCCTACTATGTAATTTTATAGGTGAACGTTTGTCTGTAATCTAATTAAGTAGACGAGTATATTTGTTAGTTCTTCACGTAAAACATACTAAAGCGATTGCGATGAAACTTGGTATGTAGATAGCTGGAGATCTGGATAAACATTAAACACAAAAGCTAGATACGCTTTATCTCGATATTTCCGTGGGATCGGAAATTACGCGGGCGAAACCGCAGGTTCATTCCTAGCTGCACCCTTCGGTTTCACTCGGATATAACAATACTAGATATTTTTTACTTGATAAGCAGCTCAATTAATCTTGACTAGCAGTATCCAACTTCTAATTATAATAGTTGAGTACTAGTGCACTAATATTCCTAGCACAAGTTGTGTGTATTTTGTAACAGTCCGATTTAGGCTCCAACTATGATGTGAACCATCTATAGGCGAAGGTAAACCTGATATTTGGCGTGGCGATACAGGCCGTGGCGACGCCTCACTACGCTCTAAGATGGAATATATATAACTAGCAGTGCCCGCGACTTCGTCCGCGTAGAAAAGTGACTTTCAGGATTTGTTTATTTATTTCTTCTCATCTGAGCGATGTTCCCGGTTGCATCCCTCTCGGGAGCCCGGGGTCCGATAAACCCCAAATTGATTTTTTTTATTTGGGGTCGGCGCAGACGGTTAGTCATCATTGACCATACCTGCTGCAATTAGATTTGGCAATGTTTTTACGGCCGGCCGCCTGCCTGACACCAACCCTCTTAGGGATCAAGCAGTTTATCCGCCACCGCGCGGGGAGTACTTAAGGTTAGCTAATCTCCCTCAGATCCCTTAGTCGCCTTTACGACACCCACGGGATGAGATGGGGTATTCTATGCCGGGGCTACACAGCTAATGTCGGGGCTACACAGCTAGATTTGTTTGTTTATTATTTTGTACATAGAACATCTGTACAAAAATTATATAATACAAAATCCAATTAGATACGGAAATTGACAACAATAACTAAAAAAGACGTTTGTTGTATGGGAGCCCCTCTTAAATTTTTGTTTCATTTTGTTTTTCGTATTTGTTGTTGTAGCGGCTACCGAAATACATCTTCTGTGAAAATGTCAACCGTCTAGCTATAACGGTTCATGAGATACAGCCTGGTGACAGACGGACAGACGGACAGAGGGACAGACAGACAGACAGACAGCGAAGACTCAGTAATAGGGTTTCGTTTTTACCCTTTGGGTACGGAACCCTAAAAAAGAAGTATTAAAAAGTATCGCTGCGCACAACCGCTTTGCAAGGAGCCGACCGCGCTCATACGTGCGCGCGCAATACTTAATACTTATTTGGTTGCAACATACTTACATTTTTAATATCGCGATATCTTTTGAATGAAATGTCCGAATTAAATAATTCAAAAGGTCCTAGAAAGGTATTGAATTCGTCTTGAATATAAAGTAATTTATTTTGATAAGGATTAATACCAAGGTACAAAATAAAAGGTTATTAAAGCGACGGCATTTTAATTATTTACAAAAATTACAAAAACACTTATTGTGAGATAACTACAATAGTTAGACATATGGTGTCGCGATGTATTTTGTAGACAATTACATGTTCTACAAAGTTGTAGTACATAGTTTTGTTCTATATCTACGATCTGACGTTTTGGTTCTTTGTAAATTTTATAATAGACATATTTCTTCAAGAAGATGTTTCAAATCCTATTCTACAATTAAAAAAACGAAGTACCTATACATATAATAATTCAGTCATTTCATTATGTGTTTATTTATTTATTTCGGCCCTAAAAATAGCAAATGCAACAGCTGTACAGGAATACCTAATAGGTTTCTTCAAATTTTATTTTCCGGCCCTTTTCAGTTCATAATTCCTTTGATGCAGCCGATTTGTCCTTTTCAAAACCAAGGTGGCAACACTGTTTACAACACCAAAACCAAGGTAACAACATTTTATTAGATATCTGTGGACTGACTATGGTATATTTAAATTATATTCATCTACAGCGCTCCCGAACCTCCCGATTAAACGGGAGATCTACTGATTTCCAAACCAATCTCCCGATCTACCGTTTAACGATAACATTCTCCCATCTTTTTATCATTACTACAAAAATCATCTAAAAACGGGAGCTACATGTATATCGTATATTTTCCACATATGCAGAGCTTTTCCTTTAATTAACAACTAACGGTCGATCTGAAAAAACTTGACACTGAATTGAATGCATCGAACACTTTTAAGATTGAATTGAGAGAACTTCCAAATAGTATAGATAGATTCAAATGACCCAATGGAGTTTTGGGGACCTGCAAGGCAATTAAAGACTGCTGATGATGAATTCCCCATTTTGGCAAAATTTGTTTTTGATAAATTCACTCCACCTCACTCTTTCGCTAATATAAAAAGATTTTTTTTCTAGCATAGATTTATTGAAAACGAGACATATTTTGATCTTCTTGAAGGTTGGAGGTCTGTTAAATTCCAAGCGTCACATGGATGGTTGACAAAAGATGTTTGGTACTGTATTGTTTCAAAAGAATATTGGTATGACAACAAAAACCAACAGATTTTATATACCTAAAAAAAAATATTTAAAAAAAAAGTTTAAAACTGCCTATAAAAAATAATTTTATTTAGTCGCAAAATTTCCTGTTTTCTACCGATATTTTGCCCACGTTTCTACCGACTTATTTTTCTTTGGTTTGGTAACACTGTTCATCTATGGCACTGACTGACTGCGATCAAAGTTTTCCTTCCTGTTTGTGTTCTTATTTTCTAGTTTTGGTTGATTGTGAAACAAATAAAAGTAATCTTTAGCATCTTGGCAGGTCTGAGTGAGGCAGGATCACCGCCGTAGTGTTTTGTGTGTGATGTGAGTGCCAAAATGGAGTATGACGCGGAAATTCGTTCGCTTCCATTGTCGTCTTTACCTGGCTCATCGAGGAGACTGCTTTCTGACTTGTTGAACTCACACAAAGTTCTGCCTGTCGAGGATCATTTGAAGTTGCCAAGGCAAGTTAAAAATAATCATCAAAAAACGTATTTCAACATACATAACCTTGAAAATAGACCTATAATAAATAAAAGTATAAACGTAAACACTATAATCAATGACTGTATTCCCTGGCGAGTACGATTTGGGGGTCCTTAGGGAAAAAGAAACGAAAAAAACAACACATAAATACATATTTTCTTATTTGTACCTACCTTAAATGATGTGATGAACAATAACAAAAAAAATAGGTACCTATCTGCATAAAAAATACCTATTATTATTAATTTATTCTGTCTCTTATTCATAGGGACTGGCAAGGCTTAGCTTCTCTTATAAATATATCATCGGAAGTGAGCTCCAGTTTAGAAAAGCACAGCGATCCCACCAGCAAGGTTATTGAGATCTGGCAACATGATGCGGGGGCCAATGTGGGCCTCTTGTTGCAGTACTTGGAGACACTGGACAGGTTCGATGTGTACAGTGATTTGATTGGTGATCTTAGAACTTTGGCTTTAAATGGAAAACTTAAGGGTAAGTGAACTCTGTGTATTGACAGATTTTGGGTCGGGTAACAAAATCCTTTAAATAACATTTATATAATAATAAAATTAGTATTGTATTATAAATAACAAGGAAACATGTAACTGAACTACCTATTTATTTACTTTGAATTGTTTACTTATCTATAAGTTTACTCATGATTTTATACTTATTAAATATTGTATGATATGACACACGGGAAACGACGCCCCAAACTAAGCCCTAGGCTTGTACTATGGGTACTATAAGACAATGGATATACTACATATCATTCTTTTTTATTGTAAAAACATACATCTCATACAAAGAAAACACCCAGACCAGAAACTAATATTTATTTTTAAGCATAAATATCTGCTCACTGTGGGAATCGAACCCGCAGCCTTCTATATTGCAGTCGGGCCTTCGCGCGACTTGCCACAGAGGCCTTCAAAGCTTACCTTTTTTATTGGGAACAATGCTTCAAATCGCCTGTCAAGTAGCTTAAGTCTTAAGTAAAGGATATAGTTTAGATCCAAGAACTCGTCTTTTGTTTTAGAATTGAATGTTGTGGATGGGACTATTCTGGCCCAAGATGACCTGCTTACATTCGACGACAGGCCCGGCTACAAACACTTTTACCATGCATTTGTATTGTATGCTACAGAGGATGCTGCATTTGTTAAGGAAATAAAGACTAAATTGAACGAATATGAGGTACTAATTCTCTTACCTACTCTAAAATCATGGAGTGTTTTAAGCAAATACAATTGTTGATCTTGATGAAGAGACCTGTAAAGGTCCTTGAAACAATGAGCATTGAAACGATGCTTTTCGGTTTTAATCATGTTGCTTTTATTATCTGTCTACAAATGAACAGGAAGTCTGGAAAAACCAAGTTGGAACCTTAAAACCGAAAAAATTCTTATCAGCAGCACCAGCTAGTATTACTAAGAAAAACTTTGATAATATAGCAAATAGCAATAATTGTTCTAAATGTCGCAGACTTCTGACCCTTTTATCTACACTTGTGAAATAAAGCACAATCTAAGTGTCTAGACCAGTTGTCGAATTTAATTTGAGAAATGTTTCATAAGTTCATTATAATCCTACTAATTAGTTAATTATCAATTATCATTATTCATATTGGTATCTAAACTACAAAGAATTATACACAGTTGCCAGTTCATTCGCATTCCCCCGCTGAATGGCCAAAGACACATTTTGCGCCAAATATTCGCCAGACTGGGGGCCAAGGCCCCTCTCTCTAAGGCGGCGCCCAAGCTCAGCAACTAAACCCATGGCGCCAGAACCCGACGACCCAGAAGTCCTACTAATATTATAAATGTGAAAGTTTGTTTGTTATTCCTTTACGCAAAAACGGTTGAACCGATTGCGATGAAACTTTGTACTTTGTATCTTGATTAACACATCAGCGGAGCCCGGGCTCTCGAGAGAGATGCAACCGGGAACAACGCTCGGATGATGATGATCTTGATTAACACATCGGCTACTTTTCACTCCGATATTCCCGCGAGATCGGGACTTACGCGGGTAAAATCGTAGGCCGCAGCTCACAACTTACATCATGATTATTTTACAGATATGTGACAAGGACGTGCTGCTGCCGGGCCCAGCCACAGAATACGGCCCCGTCATCAGACTGATGACAGAGAGGTGTAGATACATCATCATTGTCTACTCGCCAGAGTTTCTCAACAGTCGAGACAATATCTACTACAGGGACTATGCTCAAGCTGTTAGCGTTAGTAAGTACATCACTTCAACCTTAGAATAATGTATACTAATACTAGCTGCGCCCCGCGGCTTCACCCGCGTAAATCCCGATCCCGCTGGATTAACTGGATCCAATGTCCTTCCGGTTCTAAGTTAGGGGGCGTCCATAAATTACGTGAGGTGTTTTTTGAAATTTTCTGTCCCTCCCTCCCCCCCTGGTGAGATGTCGTGAGATTTTATTCAACCGCCTCCCCCATCCTCCAATCTCACGTGAGATTTTTCGAAATGTGGGTTTCTTACGTAAACGCGTTGGATTGTTATTGTAAAAAGAAAAAAAAATGCTTTGTGTAAACTGTTGAGTGTGTTACTGGAGCAGTAAAATACAGCTCCGGTAGCAGAATTTTTTTTTCAGTGTGTACAATCTGGATTATATGGACCAAAATAGTATAATTTTTTTTTGTTTCAATTAGACAAAAAATTGTGTAATATTTGCCGAGACCCTCCCTCTCACCAACGTAAGATTAGATGAGATTTGACTCGACCCCCTCCCCCCCGTAAATCTTCATCTCTTCTCAACATCTCACGTAATTTATGGACGCCCCCTTACCTGCTCACCAATTTTCAACCAAATTGGTTCAGCCGTTCTTGAGTTTTAAATAGTGTAACTAACACGATTTTCTTTTATATTTATAAATAGATTATTTATAGACGTTCCGTTAGTAACATTTGTGTACCTATGAATGTATTTTCTATATTTATAAATAGATTATTTATAGACGTTCCGTTAGTAACATTTGTGTACCTATGAATGTATTTTCCGGGTAATCTCTGAAACTACTGGACTGATTCCAAAAATTCTTTCACCAAAAGTCTGCTATAAAATGTAATCATGCTTGTTATTCTTATTATAGTGGGAGTGCAATATTATTTACTATATTTTTTGATATGTTTTCAATGGGCAATTTACGGGGTTTGAAATCGCGTATTATTATTTATTTTCTTACCTCGCGTTTCAACTATAGCTGTGTTACAATGTCTAGTTCGCGAGGAGACTTGGATTGAGACAAGAGATAAGCCTAGGGCATTAAAAAATCAAATTAGAAAATCACATCACAATAGTACTACAAATCCGAAACTTTGTTCCTTCTTCACAGTCAAATGGTGCGACCGATTTGGATCAAAATTTGCATAGGGATAGTTTAAGTGATGAAGAGTAACATAGGATACTCTCTAGAACTTTTATATCCGAAAATTTCCATGCGGACGAATTCGCGGGCACAGCATAAATAAAAAAACTGGGCAAGTGCGTGCTTTGTCGAGTCACGCACGCGCAATGTAGCGTTTCGCGCAATGTAGCGTTTCGCGCAATGTAGCGTTTCGTAGTTTAAAAGACCTATCTAACGATACCCCACACGAGAAATAAAAAATCATCTTTCACATTTCACATGTCGGGGAGGTACCCTAAAAATCTCATTGTTTTTTTTTATTGTTGCACTTTGTCGGCGTAATCAATATGTTTACTCGTGCAAAGTAACAGCTCCGAAATACAAGGCGTCTCTGAGCTAAGCCGCGGACGGACAGACGGACAGAGAGACGAAACTATAAGGGTTTCTTGTTGACTATGAAACGCCAGAAAAGTTTACAAATAAACGCTTGTCCTCAGAGTCGTCCCTAAACCTGATACCGATAATGTACCGCGAGTGCACCGCGCAGCTGCCGCCACACATGCGCTTCTACTTCTGGCTGCACTTCGACAGCCTCATGTATGACTTCTGGGACAAGCTGCGCCGCTCCCTGCACCCGAGCCGGACCATGCCGCTCGAGCCCGTCTCTATCAAGTACGAACTACAAATATTGGAGAGGGTTTAATATTAGTTTGGTGTAAGACTTTGTTATTATTGTTTCTAACACTCGTATTTATAGCCAATGGGGTGCCACGCGCAAAGCTGTTTGCAGAGACCAATGGAAACGCCAAGTTTTTTTTTTATTCTTTCGGTCTCAGACCGATATGGCCAATTTGGCGCCGAGAGTTGTAAAAAACACATGTTTGACAGTTCTTAATTCAAACCCAAGATAAATCGACTCGCGCCCTCTGCCGGAATAAAAAGTTAGTGTTCCTCCTCATTCTAAGTTATTACTTGTCTAACGGGGTTAGTATCGAATCGTCTAAATCTCAGGTAGTCTAACGTGGCAACTCGCCTAAATCGCAACTCGTAACTCGTCTAAAAATCACTTCGTCTAAGTCACAGGTAGTCTAACGTAGCAACTCGTCTAAATCGCAACTCGTAACTCGTCTAACTTGCAAAGTAGTCTAAAATGTCACTTAGACCGCCGCAATTGATTTAAACATCAACTTGTCTAAACTGCTTTTGAAGAAATGCTTTCGAAAATTGTTGGCGCGACTGTTAGCGCTTACTGGCGCGTTTTCTACTAAAGATAATAGAATTACGAGCAGAGTTTGAACTGTAAGGTTCACCTGTATTACCATGAGTAGTCGCGCCGGGTACTACAATTTTTAAAAGCTTTTCTGCAAAAGCAGTATTTCTTTAGGTGTGGTAAACACTTTAAGAAATAATTTTAATTGTCTTAGCTGCTATAAATTGCAATAAGTTTGAAGGACAGTGTAACAAGAAAAAAAAATAAGACACAATGTATTGTAACACGTATTATTTAAAACTAAATCAACTTCAAATTCTTACGCTAAGTGACTGTGACTTAATTTAAATTAAGTAATCTTCTTATTTATAATATTTTTTTCAAAAAATCAATAGGATATTTCCATCTGCCAAATCCTTTAAATTCCTTCTGTACTTCGTATTGAATACCTTATTTTATTTCTTTTTTTATTAGAAGATTTCAGGTTATAAAGGACATTGTTTTCCCCTTTGACTGTCAAAAGTTATTATTGTTTGTTATTGAACGCATTAGAGATCGAACGGCTGCCATCATATTCTCTTCTAATAGAATAGTCCATAGAGTTAAGTAATATATACGGGAATAGTCTATGATAACTAACCCATGTAGGTTAAACACCAATATAGATTACAGACCTCTTTCTTTATCATAGTAGAAAGAAGTCTTAGTGTATGACCTTACCTGCTTTCTGAAAATGGGCTTGTTCAAAGTCATGTGCAAGGAAGTGTCAAACTTTGCGATTGGATTGTGTATAATATCGACACCTCTGGGCTCAAAGGTCGTAAAGGACAAAATGCGACTTTTCAGGAGAAGCAAAAAACTAAAAAAATAAAATTAATTTTGCTGTAGCATCTTCGTTCCTTGAGCTATTTAAATGAAACCTAGGAAGAAAGTGCTTAGAATTTATAGTATTTTCTAAGACAGTGTTGAACAATTACCCTAGTGCCGTATTTACCGAAATAAATTTCCTTTACGACCATAAATTTCAAAATAAGTGTCCTTTACACCCCACAAATTTGTACCCTATGTTAGTACCTAAGTGCGTAAATCCACCTTACTGCACGAAACTGAACAAAATAAGGAATTAATCGACAAGTGTAACATTTTTTTTTGGGTCTTAAGGATCACCCGTTGTATAGATAAATTATTAATTTAAGTTTAATCATCATTAACTGAGTGATTTTCCCTGTTGCATCCCTCTCGGAAGCGCGTGCAGGTAAGCCATTTGCACGCTTTCACCATTTACGGCGTCAATCTAGTATTTCTTTTGACTTCCCAATCTGCCACGGCCGGGCGGATAGCCTAATATTTGTTTTCCACGTAACTAGTTGCATTACGCAAGACTTATCGTACCAGCCATCATAGGTAATGTCTCGAACATGAGGGCTGCCTCAGTTGCAGAAATTCGTAACGCGATCTGTTCACATCACTCCACACATCCAGCGCACCATCTTCATCTCCGTGATACGCAACTGTTGTTTATGTCACTAAATCACTGGCCACTTCTCACTATCGAACAAAAGGACAGATCTAATGATGGTTTTATGTTCTTTCACTTTAACCGGCTTACCAAATACTTAAACGGGTATATATGCTCATATCTGAACATGACTGTCTATGCAGACAAATGTGGATTTCGTGGTATTCCAAGTGTCTGTCAGTCTTCTAAAATTTAGTTGCAAATAGATGTTTGCGACCAACTCCTTCCACGTATTTACGCGTCTCCGTAGCCGTTCCTAATCTAATGACAGCTCAATATTATCAGCATACCTACATGAGCGAGCAGCTATGGGGGCCGAAGTCAGTTCATCTGGTATTGCTCTTAACAGGAACGGGCTTAGGACGAATCTCAGGTAAACTCTGACTGTGAGGGAAGGGATAATTAGTGTCACCAACATCAGTTCGTATTGAAGGCATCTAAGGCATTCTCCATAAAGATTAAAAACAAGACAGGATATAGATCTATGATCTGGGCGGAAACCATACTCGCCCTTCGAGACAGTACACTTCTGTCGGATCCGAGAGTTGATTAACCACTCAATTATCTACACACTATAGCTACATGGTGTGGAATAATACCTTTATACCTCGATAACTTCCATACTCATGCACCTAATTTTTGCCCTGAAATACTGGTGTAATAACACTCAGTCTCCGTTGCGCATGGATGTCGTCCGTCTCGCGGATGGGGTTAAAATGTTGGTTAAGATGCTCACACAACGAGAACCCATCGCCGTCCTTGTGTTAATAAGAACTCTATCGGCGCCAACAGCTTTCCGATTCTTTATGCTGTGAAGTTTTGATGGATGTAGCTGTTTTTCTGCTGATAAAACAACTTGGCAGAATAAGATTTCCATTTTTCCTTCATAACGAGGTCCTCGCATAGCCTCATCGGCACGTCTTGGATTCTATGTTGCGTGAGTTGCGTCGCTTTGATCCTCAAACAAGGTATCTAATAAATAAGCTTCTGCCTTTCCAACTCACGACGACCTCAGTGGCGCGTCGGGGGAAGGCCCGACTGCGATGCAGGGGGTTCGATTCCCGCCGGGTATTTATGCTTAAAATAAATATTTGTATCTGGTCTGGGTGTTTTCTATGTATCATATGTATGTATTTACAAAAAAAAAGTATATTATGTAGTATATCCGTTGTCTAGTCCCATATTACAAGCTTAGTGCTTAGTTTGGAGCTAGATTGCGCTGTGTGTAACGTCGTGCAATATTCATATATTTAACTTATCATACAGTGACTGTAACTTCTTTCTGGCTCTGGCTACTGCTCTTTTTGTGAAACTTTGGTGGTCCTGTACGTTTCGACATCTTCAGAAGAGGTGCTCGGTTGCCATATTTTAAACAGGGCTTGTTGAACAGTTAGAAACTATCCCCTTCCAACAAATATGGGACAATTGCTCAGTTACATTGATTTTTGGCCTTAGTTGATAAACATAATTAAAATAAAATTAGGTAGTATAGGACACACGTGTCATGTTTTATTTAGAAATGTAAGGCTGTAAGGGACACACGTGTATGTTTTATTTCGAAATGTAAGGCTGTAAGGGACACACGTGTATGTTTTATTTCGAAATGTAAGGGTGTAAAGGACACTTTGCGAAGACGATGTCCTTTACAACCTATTTTTGAGGTGACTTATATTAAACACTCTAGGTCGTATAAGACTTTGCTTTACTTTGATATGCTTTACTACCACAGTAAGCACATTTTTGTAACTAAGTGTTATTTACATACCCATTTTTATGGAAAAGTTTGTTTAGCGTGCCAAAATAGGTGGGTCGTAAAGACCATTTTTTTGCGAATTTCGCTACGCCGAGTATACAGATCGATAGAGAATCAAAAACTGAGTAAGACAGTGTTGCCAAGTCCTTTACGCCCTAATGTCCTTTACGACCTTCGAGCCCAGAGGTGTCGATATGCGATATGTGATTGATGACGAAAACCTTGTTTAGACGACCTCCTAGTTAGACGAAATTGAGTTTTAGACTACCTGCTTTTATGACGACATCAGCTTTAGACCACCAACCAATTAGACGAGTTACTACGTTAGACTACCTGAGAATTAGACGATTTGATACTAACCCGTCTAACGGCCAAATACAGAAACGCTAATCAAAATTTGAGTTCTACCACAGAATACATAAATAGTACAAGGTTCTACTTAATCAAGTAAGCAGCGCTCGATCTCAAAAAAGGTCCTACAAATTTTAAATTTAGAAGCTGCTCAATTATTTAAGTACCCCTCAAGTTTTAAGTGGCGTTTCTGTATTCGGCTGTTAGTAATATGTCTGTTACGTATTCCTTGATGTTAAAAATCACTAATAAGAGCGAGACAGGGCATTGCTTAGCCAAAGTAATTACTCAGATTCGTCTATAAATACGGGGGTAAGTGGTCGTTACTCCCTTCATTTTTTAATTTAGGACTACTATCTGACGTTTTGGTTCGTTGTGATTGCCTTTTTTTCTTCGGGAAGATGTGTCAAATCGTTTAAAAAATGCAGTATGCAAGCATGTTCTTTTTGGCCACATCTACAGCAATTGACGGTCTCTGTGGCACGTCGGGCGAAGGCCCGACTGCAATGCAGAAGGTTGCGGGTTCGATTACCGCCGGGTGCAATTATTTATGCCTTAATATAAATACTTACATTTTTTTTCTTGTCTGGGTGTTTTCTATCTATGTATTTATAAAAAAAAAACAATTATAATATGTAGTATATCCATAGTACAAGCCTGGTGCTTAGTTTGGGGCTAGATTGCGTTGTGAGTAAAGTATTTCAATAGTTATTTATTAAATTATTCTGAGGGTCGCCATTAACAACATTTGCGTGAAAGCTATCCGCTTACGCACCAGTATTGTCAAGAGGCCATATTTGGTGGAGGCACATTTGGGTTTTTAAGCGAGCCTTTTAGATTCCTCATAAAGGATGCTTTCTACGGTTGTGGTGGATTTAATGCTGTTACTTGTGCTTTTTGTGTATAGGCTACACATAAAGTTTAAGTTTTTACTGTGTGTTGGGCCTTTTTGCGTGACTTTAAGGCGTGGTTTTCCTCACGATGTTTTTCTTCACCGTAAGAACGATGTTAATAGCGCTCTCATTTTTAGGGCTCCGTAGCCAAATGGCAAAAACCGGAACCCTTATAGATTCGTCATGTCTGTCTGTCTGTCCGTCCGTCCGTCCGTCCGTCCGTCCGTCCGTATGTCACAGCCACTTTTCTCCAAAACTATAAGAGCTATACTGTTGAAACTTGGTGAGTAGATGTATTCTGTGAAACGAATTCAGTTTTTTTTCTTGAAGAAAAAGACATTGGTGCGCTGTCGGGCGGGATTCGAAACCATGACCTTTGGAGTGAAAGTTGGGGTATCTATCACTAGTCCAAAACCGCTCCTAGGCTACATTATTCCGTTTTATTATATACTTAATCTATTTCATATATTAGTTTAGCAATTTTCATATACCTAGAGATATGTGGCGGAAATGAAACTGCCTCTATCAGTCTGTAATCTGAACTGGGGATAATTAGGTTATGAATTCCGGGTTGTCAATCTACTAAAACATGTACTTGATAACATGTGCGAAAACTCAACCAAATTATTACATTTTACCGGACCATAAACGCGTATTATCGACTTTTGTAAAATAGTCGAAACGTCGAGGTAACAAAATAAATAGTAATTCGTGATTAAGACCCGGTAAAATGTACCATAATGAAAAGTTTGCCGGAGCAGCCACTAACGAAGACGGGTCGGATCTTGTTCCACTAGATGAGCGAGTAACATCTTAGACCATATCGTCACTAACCATCAGGTGAGATAGTGGTCGAACGCTCATCTATCGTGTGTAAAAAAAATTATGTTAAACAAGCGTCTCGTAACGGTGTTGCGAGTCCAGAGATTTTATCTCATCTAAAAATATGCGTACGGCGCTAAAAGAAGTTTTCACTTCAAAAATCATGTAAATTTAAAAAGTTCACAACCAAATAAAACCACACATTAATTGTTGACTTTTATTTCTCTTACAGCAACACCAACGGTATAGTAAAACTACAACAACTCACACCTCCAACAAAGAAAGCAATTAAACCGAAGAAGACAGAGAATTCGCCCACAACGTCCATCCGTTCGTTGGACACAAAAAGCACTGCGAGCATCAACACTATCCCCATCTCAGAAAACTTGGATATCCACAACATAATGGATGCAAAGAACAGCATAATCCTAAACAATGTCCTTTCGCCTAAGAATATAATGAAATCAAAGGAGGAAATCCAAGTCGAAGCGAAGCCACCTAAAAAGAAGTCGAGAAATATTCTAAAGACTTTCTTTACAAAGCCATTTGAGAAGAAATCGAAGAAAAAGATTAAAGTGGCCGTTGAGGAGATTATTTCGTAGATTTATAAGAAACTTCATGGAATCCTGAATATACAAAGATGAACTGGGCTTTGGTCTGGAAGGCTTCGGTAGCTTGTCACCACCCATTGGCTTATGTCGGGTGAAATCGCCGGGCGCAGTAAGTCATACGTACATTTGACTATCTCTTTCTTCAGATTATGTTTCGAAATAGAAGATGACTCAATTTTAAATAGATACTGAGTGGGTGGTGGCCACGACATAAAATGCTTCTGATTAGGTAACCAGTATCTATTTTGTATTGACGTCGAAAATGGAGATTATAATTTCAAAAGTAGGTATGTGTAGGTTTCTGTGTAGGTATAAAGTTTTTTGGTTCCGAATCTTGTTACCAATTTTGCAGTTAAGGCCGGGTTTCCATATTGAAGGATTCGTTTGAGTTACGGACTGTTGTAGGTAGGTTAGGTAGTATGGTGTGTTTACAAGATGAATCTCAAAATAAATAAATACCTATAAAAAGGCATTGTACCCTAAATCTAAGCCAACTAGGCTTGTACTATGGGTAATAGAATATACTACATAATAATACTTTTTTTTACCTACCTAAGAAAATACATAAAAATCACCAAAAAACCAGAAACAAACATTTATAGTCAACTATACTTGTTCCCGGCGGGAATCGAACCCGTAACCTTCTATTTCTCAGCCGTGTGTTCGCTTGGTGCGCCACAGAGACCGTCAACAATAGCTTTTCGCAGCGTTTGGACCAGTTTTGAGGTTCATTTTGTACAAAAAAATGCCATGGTAAATTAGTTTCGACGGAGGGTTGTTCGTAACTAGAACGAATCGTTTTTAAAATACAGAAACTCAGCCTATGAGACGCCAGTCTTGGACGGTACCTCTAACAAACCGAGTATATTTTGTTATTGATCTTTTTACGAATGTAATTCTAAGTACAACTTAGGAATTATAAAGGAGAGGTGTTTAGAGTTTATATTTGAGATAGACTAGTCAGTAAGCTAGGATAAGAACAACCAATCAAATTGCATTTTACAAGCAGCATTCGACTAAACTCGAACAAGCCCTATTTCACACATAAATATCTTTTAGCCTTATTAATAAACGTGGAGAAAGGTCGGAGTAGTGAGACCATGCTTTGTCTTTTTCCGTGACAAGAACTTTCAAAGTTGACAGACAGACACAAAAAGTGGTAAAATTACTCCGACCTTACTCCATTTTTAATAGTAAGGCTATTTTTCGTTCGATAACTCTCAAATAAAATGTGATTTCTGATTTATGCATTGAATAAGATTTATTCGAGTTTGGTCGAGCCCAGCCTAAATCTTTTTTTTTTATTAAGGAACTTATTATACTTTTTTTTTAATCTGCTGAGCCGTTTGACAGTAAAGCACGAATAAAAACTATTGTTATTATGTACTAGAGGTGATGTTTTAAACATATTCCATGTTCCTTTTACGCGAAATAAAAATAAAAAGCCGCTGCAGCGCTGACTATTTTGTTACGTCTGTCGTAAAAATGAAATGAGTATCGCTGCGGACGCTAAGTTGCAGTCGATGGATGACGTTGAGAACGTCAAAAGCATCATCGAGTTTGCGGTAACGTTACCGCAGTGGCTGTTAACAACTGTCTTCCTTCTAATGTCATATCTACTGTTAAAGATTTAGAATAATGAGTTTTTAATGCGAAGAGTGTTTTTCACAAGAAAACAAATGAACCAACGGCCGAATACTAAAACGCAACTCATAATTTGAGTTCTACTTAAACAAGTAAGCCCCTCTTAAATTCAAAAATTCCCATACTATTTTTAAATTTAGAAGCTGATCAATTATTTAAGTACGCCTCAAATTTTAAGTGGGGTTTCTGTATTCGGCTGTTAGTATTTATGATATTATGACGTTAAATAGTAAAGTAATAACGCTTTCAAATTATACTACCTGTTTTTATACTATGTGATATACTTCAAAGTATTTATATGCGTTATACAGGTTGTTTCGACGAGGGGGTATTAAGCCGAAAGGGGGTTGTTCTAGAGGTCTAGGCGAACAACTTTTATTCTAAGAGTTTTGGAAATTCGAACTTTTTTTTCGAAAATTTTAAAGTTGTGTCACTAATAAAACAGCTGTTTTTGTAAAAAAAAAGGCAATTAATGTTTAGATTGTAGTGGTCCAAACTAAAGAAAAGGGCACTAAATTAAGGTCAATGACCTCAAACTCTAAAAAACAGCTGATTTTCATGCAAACATTAAACTCAAAATTTTCGAAAACTACTTCAAATTTCCAAAACTTGTAGAACAAAAGTTGTTCGCCTAGACCTCTAGAACAACCCCCTTTCGGCTTAATACCCCCTCCTCGGAGCACCGTGTATACATATGTAATGAAATGACTTGTTCAAAGTATGTTATAAAATTGATTACAAAATGTGCTTCCAAATATATTTTTATACAATGTATAAATATGTTATATTTTATAGTTTTTATCGTATTTGTATTATATGAATTGATTAGGAAATATGATTAAGGTAAATACACAGGATTCGTATTTTAAAGTGTGGGGAACCCTAAAATATTATTTGTTTTTTTTTGTGAAAATCTTAAAGCGGTTCACAGAATACATCTACTTACCAAGTTTCAATAGTATTGTTCTTATAGTTTCGGAAAAAAGTGGCTGTGACATACGGACAGACAGACATATATGACGAATCTATAAGGGTTTCGTTTTTGGCCATTTGGCTACGGAACCCTAAAAATGATGTACAGAAGAAATTCACTACATAATAATAATATATGTATCGTCAGGAGGTTCCTGTCTCTACAACCCTAACCATCGGTAGCCTGAGCCCTGCCCTGCTGCCGAAGGTCTTCTAGGTTTTGTAGTAATCTTTATATTTGTATTTAGTTTATTTTTAATCATCTTTTTAACCCCCGACGGAAAAAGAGGGGTGTTATAAGTTTTTTAACCCCCCACGGAAAAAGAGGGGTGTTATAAGTTTGACGTGTCTGTCTGTCTGTGGCATCGTAGCTCACGAACGGATGAACCGATTTAAATGTAGTTTTTTTTGGTTGATAGGCGACTTTTGCGCGAGTGTTCTTAGCTATGTTTGATCAAAATCGGCTCAGCCGTTCATAATATATGTTGGTTGAAGCTCGGAAATAAAAACCGAATGTTTTCAAATATACCCGAGTGGGGTATCAAATTAAAGGACGTAAC
This sequence comes from Idaea biselata, assembly GCA_958496205.1. Lineage (NCBI taxonomy): Eukaryota > Metazoa > Arthropoda > Insecta > Lepidoptera > Geometridae > Idaea > Idaea biselata. The sequence goes on along the minus strand of OY292398.1, from coordinate 15,214,736 downwards.
TTTTGTGACAACAATATGCATGTTTTCCATTAAATAAATAAATACATTCTGTGAAAAATTATCTGTAAGATTCTAAATTCTAAATCTATCCGAGTATTTATCTTAATAAATCGAGTAATGTATAGCAACATAATATTTACGTGCCTATTGTACCGTTATCTGTTGGCTTGTAGAATACTCATGTAATTCGATATCTGACAATAAACCGATTATGCTGTATAAAGATGATTTATTATCCGTCTTCCTTTTTGATAACGCGATTAAAAAAACAACACGTGAGACAAAACTTGTTTTGAATCAGAATTAGAGATACTAAGATAATGATAAGTAATGCTAAGCTGATCTATAATTATCTCTACTATAAATTTTAAGCAGTTGCATAATATGCAATTTGACGGAATCTGTGGCGCATCGGGCGAAGGATCGACTGCAATGCAGATGGTTTCGGGTTCGATTCCCGCCGGGTGCAAGAATTTTTGCATAAAAAAAAAAATGTTTCTGGTCTGTTTTTAGTATCCTATGTATTTACAAAAAAAAGTCTAATATGTAGTATATTCGTTGTATCGTAGGTACCCATAGTACAAGCCTAATACTTTAATTGGGGCTAGATTGCGCTGTGTGAAACGTCGTGTAATATTTTTTTAAATTAGTGCTGTGGTGTAAAAAAATGTTGATTTGTATTTTTTCTTCAATTCATAACATGATTTGATTCGATAAGTTTTGACTATCACTCTTCACGCTTATTAGACAGACAATATCATCTTTCTGTAAGAGATAATGTCTCTGTGGCGCGTCGGACGAACCTCCGAAGGTTGCGGGTTCGATTCCAGCAAGTATTTGCTCACCATAAATGTTTTTTCTAGCTTCCAAAATTTATCCTCGTATTCAATTTCATCAAAACCGGTCTAGAAATTACCTTCACCAGGGATACATCCAAACTTTACAAGTCTTTTTAATATTAGTTCAGATGATGAGACGTAACTTGGGAAAAGGCACAATGGGCAGTCTTATCGCCCTAAGGCGATCTCTCCTAGGCAACCAACCAAAGATTTTAAGGAAGGGGATGGCTATTATTTAAATAAAAACACACGTCAATATGTAACGTAAATAATTCATTTATTAATATTAAAGAGAACCTAGCTAGATATAGAACTAAGTAACAGATATCCTGTGAACGCGGACGAGATGGTCGGCCCCACAGCTCGCCAGCAGAAGCTCCTCCGAGTGCGGTCGGAACGCCAGCCGCTTTACTGTCAAATGGTGCGCTAAACTAAAACGAAAATATGGACGTTTGAAAGGATAGGTTAGCAGATTTGGCAAGTAAAGGATCCACACACGTTTAGATTTCTTTTACAGATTTATCGTTACGATAAAACTGTACAGTTAAATCTAACGCCCCTGCTGCCTACACACGTCCAGTTTTTCCTTTTTAACCCCCGACGGAAAAAGAGGGGTGTTATAAGTTTGACGTGTCTGTCTGTCTGTGTATCTGTCTGTGGCATCGTAGCTCACGAACGGATGAACCGATTTCAATGTAGTTTTTTTTTAGTTGATAGATGACTTTTGCGCGAGTGTTCTTAGCTATGTTTGGTCAAAATCGGTTCAGCCGTTCATAATATATGTTGGTTGAAGCTCGGAAATAAAAAACGAATGTTTTCAAATATACCCGAGTAGGGTATCAAATAAAAGAGCATGACGTCTGTGACAAGAATATGCATGTTTAATCAAAATCGGCTTAGCCGTTCAAAGTATATGTAGGGTCAAACTCGGAAATAAAAACCGAATTTTTTCAAATATACCCGAGTGGGGTATCAAATGAAAGGACTTAACTTTTGTGACAACAATATGCATGTTTAATCAAAATCGCTGTTATAAAAAGGGTGAAATAAAAAAATTAAATTAAAAATTTAAAAACCCCCCGACTTAATCGCTTGAAGTAACACGTAACAGTAACACTTCTGGACTTCATCGAATGAATAATATTAATATTAAGAATATTTTTCCGCAAGTTGTTCTGATGAACCGATTCTATTAATAGAAGCCCAAAATGAGTAATTTACTACATTCTGGGATGCTATTCTGCTCATCATTCTGAAGGCCCTACTAAGATCTTCACCGAGATTTTTTTCGGGACTCTCACCTTTCAAATAAAAAATAATTATCGAAATCGGACTATGAAGTCCGCATATTATTATGAATACAGCTGTACGGCGTGAAACAATCCCCAAACACCAATTACTATGTAAACTGTGGTAAAAACTGATAGGCTCAGTTTTATCTAATGAGATTTCGATTAGATCGTCAGTTGAACTGTACAGTTATTAGTTTTGCCTACACACGTACGATTTATCTGATGCGTCAAATCTGTAAGATAAATCTAAACGAGTGTTAATTCTGCTTTTTGACAGTCACAAGAGCGGGTTTATTTCCGCCCGTAGGTATTAACCAAAGAAAAATAAATATAAGTATTATATCCGTGTCTACTATAGTGCGTTTCATCTTTAATTACCTATGCCGTCATGTTGGTAGCAAAACAAAAAAGTCTTGCCTTAATATCTTGAATGTGCTATACCCTAAACCTTGAATACAGGAAGATTCGTTCATTCATTCTTTATATACAAATCCCCCTAAATTCAAGGTAGCACATTATTTTTTTTGTATTTTGCACATTTTTGTTTTGCTACCAACATGACAGCATAGGAATTTAAAGATGAAACGCACTCTACCCATACTAAGCTTGGTGCTTTGGGCTACATTGAGCTGGGTGTAACGTCGTGCAATATTAATTTACTTTAACTAACCTTCTATCCATTTCAAAGAGCACCTTCCAAAGTCCATCGAAGGCGTATATCCTGACAGGGCCGGTGTCGAGTCCGACTGCCACGAGTGTAGTCCCCTCCCGCAGTACCGGCGCGAACGCGAGCGCGGTCACTGATTCCTGGCAGTTTAACGTGTCGCCGTGTTGCCCGTACTCTTTCAGAGATGTGTCCGTTATTGTGTCTGATTTCGACCACACGCAAACCTGGAATATAAAAGCACAAAACATTAATACAGATGGAATTCAAGAGTAACACATGGGCTAGTTTTTATCCCGATATCCCCACAGAAATGGGAGTAATGCGAGTAAAGCTGAGCGGACGGCAATTGGCCAATCATAGCGCTCAAATCTCCTACAGCGATCTCCTACACCTAAACTAATATGGTTATCTTCTTCTCTACTATATAAAAATAAGTCGGGTTTTCCTTCCTGACGCTATAACTCCAGAACGCACGAACCGATTTCCACGGTTTTGCATTCGTTGGAAAGGTCTCGGGCTCCGTGAGGTTTATAACAAAAAAAATTCAGGATAAATTTATAAAGAAAAGCTGGAAAATCAAAATCAAACTCAGCGATGACGTATGACGATGACGTATTATTTAACGAGCAGGACAACGTCTGCGGGGTCAGCTAGTTTCACTATAAATGTTACTTTAAAATATAGTAATAGCCAGTTTCAAAGCAGTATATGTGGTGTAGATATTATCGGAGAAATATCTTTTATCTGGAAATGGGAAAAAATCAGCTTTAAATAATTAAAAACCCGGCCAAGTGCGAAACTCGCGCACTAAAGGTTCCGTACCACTATCACAATTGGGTACAGAACCCTAAAATGGTTTACAACAACAAATTTTTAAATTTGATAGGTAAATGTGAAATATTTATCTTCGATTCTTACTTCCATCATATGACCACACCACTAAAAAAAAATCTTTAACACAAAGAAAATCTGAAACTGAACTGAAAACTGAAACTATAAGAAACTCTTTGGTAAGTGAAGGCAGACTGGTATATTTGACAGATAGGGCAGCCATTTTGAATTCCATGACCTACTCGATTTGACTCTGACCAATCAAAAGCGACCTTAGATTGCAATAAAATTGCCTTGTTTTTGAAACACGTTTGTTGTATGGGAGCCCCTCTGAAAGATTTGTTTTATTTTGTTTTTAGTATTTGTAGTGGCTACCGAAATACAACATCTGTGAAAATTTCAACCGTCTAGCTATTACGGTTCATGAGATACAGCCTGATGACAGACGGACAGACAGATAGCGAAGTCTCAGTAATAGGGTTTCATTTTTACCCTTTGGGTACGGAACCCTAAAAAACTCACCTTTCCATCCCTCGATCCAGTAGCAAACATCACCCCAGCCTGCATTTGAGGTGCCCACGCGCAGCACCAAATAATCCTCGTGTGTACTTGGTTACCCTTGTCGGTGCCGGCGGCAATGTCGAACAAGTTTGAACCTTCCCGTCTACGGAACAAGGTCCACCTTCGGTCGCGCGATACCGACAGCAAATGGCGGCTGTCCGGGGAGAATTCCATTTGGGTGATCGTGAGCGAGTGAGAGGAGAGTTTCTGGATCTGTTGCCAGGTTGATGTTTCCCTGGGAATTTAGAGTAGATACGTGAGGTTATTACGTTAGTATTCAGTAGTTTATGATTGTAAGGAGATCTTAAAATTTTCTATAGGTTTCGCTGTAGCCAATGACAGACATCTTGCTTCATACTTTATACTTTTACCGTGTTTCTCCTATAACTAGGCCTTTTTACGTGAAGCCGTAGGTTTCCTCACGATGTTTTCCTTCAACGTAAGAGCGATGTTATTAGCGCACATAACTTTTTCTTAAAGAAAAAGACATAGGTGCGCGGTCGTCCTGCGACCACGACTCTCAGAATAAAACTAGGAGTATCTACCACTAAACCAACACCGCTCCTGAAGACCTGAATTAACACAGATTACTTTTAATCCCGATATTCCCACGGGATCGGGACTTACAAGTACTGCTAGTTGAAGATAGTTACCACAGTATGACATGAGCGTGTTCAGCCGCAGTGGCCTTGCAGGCGGAGGCCAGGAGCGTGGCGTCGGGCGCGGCCGCTAGCGAGAACACCTCGTACCCGTGCCCGTACAGCTTGTGTGTCTCGGGCCAGAGCGTGCTCGCCTGTAGCACCTCCTCGGGAGGCGGCTCTGGGGGATACATAGATAGATTCATACTTTATTTGCACAACAAACAAATACAATTAGTATACATCTGAAGCAGAGATTCCCAAAGTGGGTGATAAGTTGATAACGAACCCTTGTGGGCGCTGCATGCCTGAAGAGGGGGCGGTAAAAGACCAAGAAAAAAGAGGGTGTTGTGTAATTTCAACAGTAGACCGCGGGCAATAATGTTTTACAAAGTTTTTTTTAAATAACCCGCGATTTGCTAAATAACCTGATTTGTGCATTCCTGTATCAAACGGTAGGGTTTTTAAGTAGGCAGGTGAAAAAATGGGGGCGCTAAAAAAAACAATTCCTCACTCATGGATCTTGCGTAGTGCTGCGCATTATTAATATCGATAATGATAATATCAAGATTGATATCGATCTTGAGTTCGGTTTATTAATACGGGCCCCAGACCAGGAAGCCTACCGCGGTTGTTCCGTCGGCATCGGGATCGGATTCATTTGACAGTTGATAGCCGAATTTCGAACCGCGAAAATTTCAAATTCACGCGTCGATTACTCATATCGATGCCGAAGCCAAATTAAATGGATGCAACACAGACAGAATTGAATTGAATTGAAGATTTTGACAGAAAATCTTCAAATCGACGGCTGACGGCCATGGATGCGCGGTTTTAAAATTGAAAACTCCGCTGTCATGGATGTCAAACTACCGCGTCGGCATCGATTGCTGTCAACGATACAACCGCGGTAGCCTCGCAGAAATAAATATTTTACAAATATCAACATTTATAATTATTTTTAATCGTTTGCATTGCACCGTCTGCATTGCAGTCGGGCATTCGCAGCACGCTACAGAGGTCGTCAAAAAGATAGATAATAGTGTGACCTACCAGTGAATACAACCGGCGTGTGGTATCCGTCGTTACTGTCGTCGTCGCCCGGCTCGTCGTCAAACACCGCCTTGTTGGACAGCCCGAGAGACGGCACCGTCGCGCCCGCGGGGCCTGAACCGACGGCACAGAACTTATTCAATAACATATTTATCTGTTCGGCATTTGCCCCCTTTCAATATATGGACACAAATTGTCGACTCCTTACAAATTAGATTTGCCCACTTTTCGAAATCCCATACTTTTTGTTAGTACTTTGCCCACTTTCGCTGTTTGCCCCCTTTACTAAAACAACGATATTTGTTTCGTGTTTAGTACAAAATTGAAACTCTCCCTGTTATTTTTCGCACTTTGATCACTTTTTGTTCATCTAGAAAGAATCGAATTTAAAAATATTCTTTATTGTACACACCGTATAAATTACAATTGGTACAAACAAAGAAAACATACGTACACAACTTAAAACTAGGTGGCACAATGAGCGGCCTTATCGCTTAAAGAGATCTCTTCCAGGCAATCTTCTAGGGAACAAGGGTGAGAGCGGTGTTGGTCTTTTGATAGATACCGCGATTTTTAATCCGAAGGTCGTGGTTTCGAATCCTGGCCGACCGCGCCCCAATGTCTTTTTCTTTAAGAAAAAATTAAGTGCGCTATTAACATCGCTCTCACGGTGAAGAAAAACATCGTGAGGAAACCTACGGCTTAAAGTCACGCAAAAACGCCCAGTTATAGGGCTAGTTGCGGAAACACGGTAAAAGTAAGTAAGGGAATAAGGGAAGGAAAGGTAAGCGAACGTCTGAAATTAAAGATTGACTGACAGTTATTTTAGCCTAGTTTACATAGGTGGCTCAAATTTTCATACGTGCATAGCTGGCATAATTTGCGGTTGACGCACATGTTTACAAAACTGGCTCAAATATGCGGGCTAAGTTAGTACTTAGTTTAGTTGGCAGCGAAATTGGTTAATTAGTTTAACGCGTTCTATAATTGTTATTTCTTTGTTTGCTCGTTATTAGTTGTTTTTGTGATCTTAATGTCATCTTTCTACTCGTAAGAAACATAAAAGTTAGTTGATATGTTAGTTGTATGTACTTTTTTTTCAATTTTCGTCCGAACCAAGTTATTTTCTTTCTTTCTTTTCAATAAAGTTGAAAATTTAAACTACATACCTCCCCCTCCAGTCTCAATAACATTCCCAGTGAGATTGGCAAAGTTTTCCGTAAAGTTGTGCGTCGCTGTAAACACTCGCACTACCTTCTCTTCAGCCGCCGCCGCGAACACCGCCGACGTGAGCGGCGCGAGCGAACTTAGCTCGTAGCCGTGGACTTGTGGGCGGGATAGCTCGTGCCATTCTTCTATACCTTTAAGAAATAAGGAGGAAGTTGAGGCAAAGGTGGAAAACAAAACATACAAGATGCATATAATTTTATATTTCCCGGGTCTTAATCGCGTGATTTTTTACTTTTGCGACGCCCGCCGCAGCTCCAGTCCCCTCGCGACCAAGACCGTTGTAACGGTGTAAAATTAAAAAGTAAAAAATCACACGATTGAGACCCTGGAAATATAAAATTATGAGTTCCAATCGTGTTAGTTTAAAAAGTTTACATACAGGATGTACCAGAAAGTTGTGTCAAACGAAAGTTCAGAGGTAGAGGACCTTAAGGGCACCCGAATCACCCCCATGTATGTTCCGCGATTTTTCGTTATTTAGGAGTTATGGACTCTTTTCTCATTTTTGACTAAAATGCGACGTATTTGCTCATACTGACTGCAATAATTCAGATAATTGGAGCACTAAAGACGCTCACCACTCGCACGTCAGAGAGGAGTTGGTGATCACCTCGCTGAGGCCGGTAGAGAAGCCACCTTCCATATATCCAGTGTGGTACTGGAGCTGATAAAGGTGCGCACTTCCCGGCATATGTCCATATGACTACCAAATGAGATAACAATACTGGTCAGAACCAGGCACCTTTATCTAAGGCCCTAGTTTAGGTGTACAATGGGACCCCGAACACTAAAACCTATTTATATATATGTTATAGCGTCCCCGACTATGGCCACTTTGGGCATGCAGATAGGGGTCGGCTGTACCGTCAGGCCACCCCAGGAGCAATCGTCAGGGATCTGTTAGGGTCATCAGTTTAGGTGGTAGAGTGGGCCGTTTTAGTGTCAGTATATGGGGACAGTCATACCGTCAGTCGTCCACGGCGCGTGCAGCCGGGTGGTCTGGTCTGCGGAGGCGGTGAGCAGGTAGCGGCCGCGCGGCTCCCAGCGCGCGTCCTCTACCGGCCCGAAGTGACCGCCACACACTACCCCGCGCTCCCACCGTGATGTCTTCTGATGCATACAGATAACATAATAATAATAATAATAAATCATTTATTTCCACAAGTAATACATTAAAATTAAACACATTTTAAGAGGATAGTCTCCATTCACTCCTTTCTTCATACAAACGTAGTTTAAATTTTCCTCCCTGGATAAAGACATTAGAGTAAATATGTTTATGCCATAAAACTTATATAATGTCATGACTATGCATCTATCTACCTTTTTATTTTTTTCATTTTATTATTTTTTAATTTTTTATTATTATTTTAAGGGGAATTATAAAACGAGCGAATAAAAAAAACTTTGCGACTGATGATGACATACTGTTTTAATAACTTGAGCGGTATGAATTTGAGTAAGCGAAAAATTTACTAAACTAACGACGAATATTGATTAATAATAAAATCCAGAACGATCTTACAAAAAGTGGATTGTGATTAATCCATTTCAGATATTAAAATTTTATCCGAGCGACTACATTACTAAGTGAGCGACTGGAAATACAGAGAGAGCAACTCAAAAAAAAAATTTCATACATTTTTACTTGAACTTCGAAAAAAATATACGGATCACCCCGACTTGGATAGGTTAGGTTAATGTTAGAACATGATTACGCGCCTAATTCTCATTTAAGATAAAATGCCGTTCTGTATAAAAAATGCATTTGCCAAATATTTAAAAAAATGCAGGACGTAACGTTGACACTCAAACAAATATTAGGTGGCTCAAATATTATGGAGCTGCTCATTTTGTATTTTAAGTAACTCAAATTAATGTACAAACATTAATTTGAGTTACTTAAAATACAAAGTTGCTGTTCTGTTGATTTCTCGTCACTCGCAGTCAGTCGCTCACTTAATAATTCTATACCCCAATTTAATTAATTTTGACACTTAAAACTGTAATTTACAGTCACTCGTTTTATTGCTACCCTTATTTTAATTAGAAAATTTAAAAAAATAAAAAGGTAGATGCATTGTCATGACAGATCATTGATGACAGATATAGTTTTTATGGCATAAACATATTTGCTCTAATGTCTTTATCCAGGGAGGAAAATTTAAACTACGTTTGTATGGAGAAAGAGAATGGAGACTATCCTCTTAAGGCGGGTCTCATCTTGCCATAAATGTCAACTTTCGAACCCTGTGTGCTGCTATTAAAGTATTATTAGGTAACAAAGAGACAGCTCTCAGCGGTAAAGCTGTTTTGGCGCGCTCACTTTCCACTCATACATCCAAATGACTTAGCAGTGACCTATAAATCCTGGCAAGGACCGGACTTTACCTAGCCTAAAGTTCTACACTTTATGCGAAGCTTCGAAACACCCTCAAGGGCACTCGCTTCGTGGACTCGTCGAGTTTGAGGACGACTCCCGGCCGTCCTCTGCGACTGGCAACCTTAATGATGGGCAGCGTCCCCTACTCAGCCGCCGATAGATGCAGCTTTTCTAGGACGCCGGGCTTGCCCCACCCCACAGAACCCTAGTCCAAAGGGGGAGACCCTTGATTCTCCCCCCGAACCCGCTTACCTTGGGTGCTGATAAGCAGGCAATCTATTTTATTACAGTGAAATTTACATCTATCCAAAGCATTAAGAGGATAGTCTCCATTCTCTTTCTACATACAAACGTAGTTTACATTTTCCTCCATGGATAAAGACATTAGAGCAAATATGTTTATGCCATAAAACTTATACCTGTCATGACTATGCATCTACCTTTTTATTTTTTTCATTTTATTATTTTTTATTATTATTTTAATTAGAAAATAAAAAAAATAAAAGGTCATGACAGATATAGGTTTTATGGCATAAACATGTTTGCTCTAATTTCTTTATCCAGGGAGGAAAATGTAAACTACGTTTGTATGGAGACTATCCTCTTAAACAGGGACTGTACCTCACACATCGTCCACAAATGAAAGCTCCCATTGTACCCGTTTCCCATCACACTCCCCCCTCCCGGGCCGAACCTCCCCCCGTAGAACCCCAGCCCGTTCCCCCCGACCTCCCCCAGCCGAGCGCGTTCGGTCCACACCCCGCTCTCCCCCTCCGGCTCCCAAATGATTAGGGTTTTGTCGAGAGATGAGGAAAGTAGGCGGTAGATGGGTTCGCCTGAAAAGTAATAAAAGTAAATTTTTCTTTTATAAACATTTCGTAATTTGATTTTATCATGTTCTTGACTAGAAATATTTTAAAGCAAACAAATTCACCCGCTAATCGCTCGGGAGTGGAAACTCGCGTGGTCTAGATCGTTAAGTCGCTGGGGCGCAGACCCAGCCTCGCCTCGAGTGATTTTTTTTAAATTCAATTTAAACTATTTATTCAGGGAATATAGGTACACGTATATAATAAAAATACATTGATGTTAGGGCTAATACACATATGTGGTGTTATTTAAAGTAGAAAGTTTTTGAGGTGTAATATACTTAATTTTAATTTTAGTATCCCCCTCTCCCTCTGTATTTTAATGATAATGTAATTTGTTTGAAATTGGTACGGGCCATGGTGGTGATAAATATTTTTTACTAGGTACAAACAAAAATATTACGGGCCATGGTGGCCTTAAATCAGGGGCTCCCTAACTTATTTGAGACGCGGCCCCTTTCGACCACAAAAAAAAATGCGCGCCCCCCCCCGTCCTTTAGTTCGGGTTATCAGGTCAGAGTAAAAAAAGTCGTCGTAGTCATAGAAAGGATATTAAAATTTGGTAAGTGCCAAATACCTTTGAGTCATACAAGGTGTATTTGTTAAGTACCAAATACCTTTGATAGCGCCCGTGAAGTGGCCGCGGGGTCGGGGCCAGTCTAGAGGCTGATAAAGTTCTTAACATTCGCCCACTGAGGAAACAATATTATGTTCTTGACAGGAGTCAATTTTAAATTATTTAATTGGTCGTATCAAGCAGTCTGGAATGCATTCTCCAGGTTTTTATACCTGACTAAACAGGTGGTCCGCGCCCCCCTTTAAATACGTCTGCGCCCCCCCTGGGGGGCGCGCCCCCCAGTAAAGGAACCCCTGCTTTAAATGAATTATTTTGACTAGGTACCAACCTCCAGGTTCCGGTTGTTGCCACTGCACTCCGTACACCCAGCCCTCATGGCCGGTCACTACAGCATCCAGTTTCACATACCACCCCTGCCCATACGCCGGGAACACCTGCAAAATACACCTGTATTTCACACCAACATGCTGCTGTTGCTTTTTTAATTGTTTGAACGCGCTAATCTCAGGAACCGCTGGTCCGATTTGAAAAATTCTTTCAGTGTTGGTGGGTAGTCCATTTATTGGGAAAGGTATATTTTTAAATAAATTAGGCGGACGATGTCGCGGGAACTGCAAATCATACATAGAGGAGAGGAGACACTCAGATCAGAAACAAATATTTAGTTTTAAGGATAAATTCTTGTTCCCAGCAAGAATCGAACCCGCACAACTTTCTGCATTGTAGTCCTATATTCGCCCAACGCGCCGAAGCGGTCGGAAAACTATTGCGTTTCTGTATTCGGCCCTTAAGCTCATTTCGTTGAATGGTTGTACTTATCCATACTTATCTATTAGCCGATTGTACCTACCTTTTCCTCAACTTTGATAACATTAGAAGGTTGGTCTGTATGTCGTTGAATGCGCCAGATACGGATGTATGTGTCTTGGGAGGCGGAAGCAAGTAGGATTGTTGATTCATCTGCAGAAGAGAAAAAATCATTATTTACATCTATCTAATGTTATGAACCCTCCATAATGCGACCTGCATTTAATTGAACTGTTTTGTTTGTTAAGATTAATTTAGAACATTTTTAGAAATCTATGGTAATGTTATTATTTTGATAACGCTTTTGAAGAAATGTTTTTAAAAATTGTAGTACCCGTAAATACTAGTACCCGATTCGGATTACCTGTAGTCGCGGAGTCCCGCGACTACTGGTAATCCGAATCAGCGCGATAGCCTTTACGGGAATTACGGGTAAGCCTCCCTGCCAAGCCGATTTTACGAGAGCACCTCTTCGTATTCGTAAGGCCTCGTAGCGATATCTACCGGCGATCTTTGCAGTTCAACTCGGCTCGTAATTTCTTTATTACATAGAAATGATTACGATATAAGATGATGCATCCCAAACATCTTACTAACATTATTTTTTGAAGTATTTAAAACACTTAGGAAAGCAGAATTTCCTAGGTGTATACATTCATTGTATACACTTTAAGAAACAATGTTTAGATATATGTTATTATCATAGTCAAACAAAAGGTAAAAAACCAATTCTCACCAACATCCAAGACATCAAGCCCTCTAACCCAGTCCTCGTGGCCAACCAATGTGTGCACTCTGTGGTGCTCCTCTCCGGTAAACACATGGATCTTGTGGTCATCTAACGCAGCGAAGAGGACCGGCTGAGCCACTGTGGGGAGTATGTGCGAGTGGAGTGTCAGGCAGAGCCCGTTGTGCAGTGAGATTGTCTGTTTTAGAGATGTTGTTCCTGGAAAGTAGTAGTAGTTCATGGAATGGAAATAAGAATATAGCGTTCCTTATATTCAACTGTCACTTTAATCAATTACAGGCAGGCAACACATGGTCTATATAGATTAGCAAGTAATAGGAGTCTATGAAGAAACTTAGGAGAGGCCTTTGCCAAACGGCAAACAGATGATGAACTGACTTTTAGTTTAAGTTGAAAAATTGAAAAAAAAAGAAAAAAAATCTGAATAGGGTATTTAATTAATTAATTATTTTCAAGTGTCGCTTGAGCTTGGCGCATATGGTTAACGTATTAGAGAAGGGGAAGTTGTGTTTTGGAATAAAAGAGTATGTTTTTTAAATATAAATGGAAATATGTGAGAAACATTGTTTTGGCTTTCTAAGCATACAGATAATTATAGGTAACTGTACCAGCAGCGCCCCTCGGTTACACCCGCGTATGTCCAATTCCGCAGGAATTCAGAACAATGGAGCCTTATGTGATGTTCCAGGTCTCCCAGCTATCTATACTCTAAGTTCTATTGGAATCAGTTTAGTAATTTTTCATGAAGGTGTAACATACTCATTTACTTACACACAAACTCTCACATTTATATTATTATAGTAGGATTTAGTAGGATAATCTATACATATTAACTCTTCAGCTGACGTTGGAGGCCCTAAACTTTCAGTAGAGCAATATTGTTAACATAAAAAAAAACAAGGGAATTTATGAACTCTTGTTGACTCACCATCTTTTCTTTCCCACACTCTAATAGTACAATCAATAGACCCCGTGTAGACCAGCAGAGTGCCACCATTGTAGACTCCATGGACACATGTCACCCCATCACCGTGCCCTGATAGACTGCTTGTCACTTTCCAGACACCTTCAGGATATAAAATGACAAACTAATAAGAATGCCATTAGTGGCTGAATCGGCATATCCCATCAACACATATGAAGCCAAGTCTTTCCCCATTTTACTACAAGACAATAAGGGATACCAACAAAGTGACCTATTCAGAATGTGCATTCCCATTTCAGGTACGAAGCACCACACTTCTACCTTTCTCTTACATACTGCTAATTCAAATTCATATATGTTTAATCATTTAGTTAAAACAATGTATAAATTACATACATACATTTTGAAACGTCGAGATTTCACTGATATTTTAATGTACTACGAAGTGGAAGTCAGTGCCTGCGCCAATATTCCTAGCAGTCTTTAAGTCTCGAGTACATTACACAGACCCACATAATTCTAATGCTGAATGAAAATATCATGAGGTAACCCGCATACACATACAATGGCTACAAGACATACAATACAGCTATATAAAGAAATCACCCAGCAAAATCCTTTTTTAGCTCCAATTTGTAGTTTAAGAATGAAAATAAACGGATTACCTTCTTCCAAGGTCCAGATAGCTGCAGTCTTATCAGCTGACCCAGTAACCAGCTCATCGCTGGGGCCGTCTGGTCTTCTTATCCATTTTACAGTGTTCACTTGTGATCGGTGATGGCTGTATACTGTAAGTGGATCTTTGCCTTTTACATTCTGGAATTAAAAAAATGTTAAGATCGTTTTTTCTTTCTTTTAGACACATTTTTTAGATGAGATAAATTTTTATTCCAATTTGCATCTAGAAAGACAGATGGAACAAGTTGGTTAATTTTTATATCCATATTTTTAGGAAGAATGGTTTTCTGGGTAGAATTCAATAAAATAAAGACAATTTCTTACCCTATCATACAGTACCAGAGCATTTTTTGCACCAAAACAAATAATACCGTCGCTGTTCCAGTCGATTATTTCTGGAGTTCTATTGCAACCGACCGAAGTGTATACTTGAGTTACAGATACTTTCATATTATAACAATGTTTCAGATCGATTTCAATAGCAAAAACAACTTTCTTTATTTTTTATTTATTTCACACAAATCATACACAATAACAAAAAAGTGAGGTTATATTGTTTTTTTTCTGAGCCCAGAAAAACTCGAACGAAATGGATTTTCTCTTTTCGCTTATAAAGTCTTAGCTCAGTCGGAGCAGAGAACTATTTTATTCCATCGATCGTTTATTTTTAATATCACGGAATATTATATTTGTTATGTTTTAAAATCCGTGGGTGATTTTTATTGCAATTAGTTTCACGTGAACCAAAAACTTAAACACTTTGTTGCCTGCCTCTTTAAAAGTATAAAAAAAGAAAACAATTTGGCGGGAAATAAAATGTCAATGTCAAAAAAGTGGAATTTGCTTTTATTTGTTATTTATTCCCAATTTAATATTGTTTTTGCATGGAAATGGACCCATTTTATGAATGTAAAAGAATTTAATATCTAACAACCAAGATGCCTGATATCAGCATAAGTGGAATTCCCGTAAGCTTTCCATTTGAGCCATACGATGTGCAGAAAACCTACATGGAGAAGGTTATTGAAAGTCTTCAAAATAATACGAATGCCGTATTGGAATCTCCTACAGGCACTGGTAAAACATTATGTTTGTTGTGTTCTTCTCTCGCTTGGCTGCTTGTTAAAAAAGCTCAACTACAAATGAACGCTCAAGTCGGAAACTTCGCAGAGCACAGCAACTTCAGTGGTGCTCTCCAAAATAACCTCAAATCAGGAGCAGGGCAAAAAAGCAATACAGCATGGGGTATGCCCAAAATAATTTATTCTTCTAGAACCCATTCTCAGTTGACTCAAGCGATGCAGGAATTAAAAAGATCTAGTTATCGACATGTCAAAGCCACAGTGCTAGGGTCCAGGGATCAGATGTGTATCCACCCTGAAGTCTCTAAAGAGACCAATAATATGAATAAGGTACACATGTGTTCGTTAAAAGTTAAATCGAGAACATGCCACTTTTACAATAATGTGGAATCAAAAAAAGATGATCAATCAATCAGGGGGGGTGATATACTGGATATTGAGGACTTAGTCTCGGTCGGTAAGAAGCTAAAATGCTGCCCTTATTACCTATCAAAAGAATTGAAACAAGATGCAGATATTGTCTTTATGCCATACAATTATTTACTGGATCCCAAGTCAAGAAAGGCAAATGGTGTTGAGTTGATGAATAATATTATTATATTAGATGAAGCTCATAATGTAGAGAAAATGTGTGAGGAGTCAGCGTCTTTACAGATGAGAACAACTGATGTGGCTCTTTGTATTGATGAGATAACCCATGTGATGAGGTCATTTGGAGAGTCCATGACTCAGGGAGAAGATCCCATGGATGTGACTGTTGATGGTTCTCAACCTAAAGACTTTACATGTGATGATCTTTGCGTTCTGAAGGAGATTATGCTTGCCCTAGAGAAAGCCATTGATGAGATCCAAGTCGGGGCAGAAGGAACAACCTTTCCTGGAGGTTTCATATTTGAACTACTTTCTAAAGCTGAAATCAAAGATCACAACCAAATGGCTGTCATTACTTTAATCGAGAATTTGATTCAGTATCTTTCTAATGCCAGTGCTTCACCATTTCAAAGGAAAGGAGTAGGTTTGCAGAAAATAGTAGATTTATTAAATGTTGTCTTCAGCGGTACAACACATGCTTATAAAGAGAGGGTAAAGATGTGTTACAAAGTCCATGTACAGATTGAAGATAAGAAGAATAATAAAAAGACAGATAGCTGGGGAGCTTTAAAGACAGTGAAATCTAAAAATGCAGAGAGGGTGATTAGTTATTGGTGTTTCAGCCCTGGCTTTGGCATGAAACAACTTTTAGACCAAAATGTTAGAAGCATTATTTTAACTAGTGGAACACTAGCTCCATTGAAACCTTTAAAATCTGAATTAGGTATTCCCATAGGAGTACAACTGGAAAACCCCCATATAGTAAAGAGTAACCAAATATGTGTAAAAATCATGAGTCAGGGCCCTGATGGAGTCCAACTGAATTCCAACTACCAAAATAGAGATAATCCCAAATACATTTCATCTTTGGGCAGGACAATTTTAAGTTTTTGTCGAGTGGTGCCTGATGGTCTTCTCATTTTCTTCCCATCATACCCCATAATGACCAAATGTCAAGAAATGTGGCAAGCTGAGGGTATTTGGTCAAGTATCAGTAGCATTAAACCAATATATGTTGAACCGCAGAGGAAAGATACTTTCAATACAATAATAAATGATTATTACAGTAAAATAAGTGAACCTAATTCAAGAGGTGCCTGTTTCATGGCTGTTTGCAGAGGAAAAGTATCTGAAGGTCTAGACTTTGCAGACATGAATGGTAGAGCTGTAATCATCACTGGATTACCCTTTCCTCCATTAAAAGACCCAAGAATTATCCTGAAGAAGAAATATTTAGAAGAACTGAGAAGCAGAGATAAGGATTATTTGTCTGGAGATGAATGGTATTCACTAGAGGCATCTAGGGCAGTCAACCAAGCTATCGGAAGAGTCATTAGACACAAAAATGATTATGGAGCAATATTATTATGTGATTGTAGATTTAACAGCCCTAAATTAAAAGGACAGCTCTCTGCTTGGCTCAGAGATTACATAACTGTGTCAAACAAGTTTGGTGAGACTGTTAGTGAAATATGCAGATTTTTCAGAACAGCTCAAACAACTCTACCCTCTCCAAAGTTGAAGCCACTCTTGTCAAATGAAAGTAATGAAAAATCAAGCACTTATGTTAATGTTAGTGGAGTCTCATTTCCTATGTCAAATACTAGGACAATCAAATCATCTAATAAGAAATCTGTCAGTCAGTATCCTAATTCTAATGAAGTCTATGCAGATTTTTCAATGGACTTTTATAAAAATGCTAAATCTTCAGCTTATGTAAATGAATTTAAACCTAAACAAGCCAAAGATCTGCTAAGTGCTCTAGATAGTAGTGACCAGTCCATTGAAAGTACATCACAGTCATTGGTAACAATTCATAAAAGACCTGCCGATGATGTCAAAGTGGCTCCTGTAGCTAAAAAGAAAAAGCTGAAAATAAAGCCTTTTGGTTTTGAAGAGAATCTCAACAGTACTCCTGAAGTAGTACAAAAGGAAACACCGGTATCTCTCGTTGACTTTGTCAAGGAAATTAAATTATTACTACAACCAGATCAATACAAACAGTTCCAAGTCTCTATATCAACATACAAAAATGACTCTGATTATGTTGTTTTTCTTAAAACTTTATCAACATTATTGGAAAATGGTAAAATGTTTTATTTATTCAAAGGTATGAGAAGATTTCTGAAAGAAGAACACAAAACTAAGTTTCAAGAATACTGTGATAATGTTAAGTTGTAACAATTAAACTACGATTTTAATTAGGACTAATTTATTATTAATTTATTACTAAATAAACATTTTAAAAGACATTTTTGGGTGCTTCATTTATCTTATTATTAATTTCAACTGAATTTATCCGGAGAATAGTTTGCTCAACTCGATTAAAGTTGATTCTCATGAATTGCTTCCTTCTTTTCTTTTTGAAATGCGTTTTAGTGTGCGACAGGCCTTTGGAGATGACTGTGGCTGTCACATCAACTAACCCAGGCTGCACTAAAGGTCGGCCGATCAACGAAAAGTCTTTTGCCCCAGCTAGCAACACTTTTTCCAACTTTATCTGTTCTCCAATATTAGGTGGCCAAAATCCTTCCACGACTATTAGGTCCCCATCGGTGACTCTCCATTGCTTGCCTAGTAAATGAACTATGGCAAAGTTGCGTGTCGCTTTTTCTTCTACCAACCTATTGCAAGTACTTATGACGTCTTTTGTTGTTTCTTTTACAGCTTGGTTTTCTACCGGAGCGAGGTTTGAGTTGAATCTTGATAGGATAGGAGCTGAAAAATTATAAATAGTACTGAGTAAACAGTAAAATGATACTCTAATGCAAAGTAATATGTCAGTCACACGATACCTTGGCTGCTATTAAATACATTGGCTAGCCTTTGCAGGCCAGCTCTAATCATAGCCATAATTAATCAATATCAATGCTACAAAAAGTAGGAATTCTAAACAAATTGTTCGATCTAACCTAAAAATATTCAATGAAATAACCGAAGTGAAGTTAGCTAAATATCACTGTCAGTTTGACATTAATAGAACGCGAACATGACGTCCGATAATATTTCGTCCAAAAACAGCGCGGATCCGGCGGAAAGGGGACCAGCTCGGCGGCGGAACAAGGCGGGTTCTATACACCTTTGAGTATATTTTATTTACCTGTGTTTACTTGTGTACCATGCAAACATAATAATTATAAGCTTACTTTAAATAATGTTTCTTACACGATGCAATTCAATTTCTCTTTGTGTATAATTACTTTAGTTACCTTTTAGTTAGATAAATGTACCTAAATTTGTTTATCGAATCAAGGTCGGAAGAGAGGACCCTCGTTGACCCTGGATCGCTAAATGATAAATTATTGCCGATATTACCGCAGATTTCCGGGACGTTTGTTTAGGTAAACCTAAACTAAATCCAGACTTATAAATTACAAAATGCGAAATTGCTAACTCTAGTATGTACCTACTTTCGTTGGTTGTTTTGTTACCTATTTCCATAATATACCATTCCCACGACCCTGATTTCCAAGTATTTCACTCAGGCAGGCCTGGACCCGTATTATCTATCTAAGTAGTTGATAATGTAATTCAGTTTCATAGACACTTTGCAGTACATTGCTCCTTTGACGTAACATGGGGCGTGGTAACCACAAGAGAACAGCATACTGCATAGCACAGTGCCCCTGAAACTTAGTTATCAACTAGGTATATAATACGGTAGTTGTCCAAAATGACAGAGAAAAAGTACCGTCCTTTCACACGACGCTTTTTTACTGTTACTGTTTTATGGGTGTGTATGGGGCCCACTAAGGTCGTTGGGCCAAAGCCAACCTCACCTGCTGATGAACGGACGAGGCTCTGGCGCAGACTTTCCCTTCGGGGTTGTTAGGTCAGACGGCAGTCGCTCCCGTAAAAGTCGAAATTCGCCAAATCTTTAATGGAAAAAAAGCGGACCAAGAGGGATGCAACCGGGAACATCGCTCGGATGATGATGATGACACGACGTTTTTTTACTATTTTACATTTACTATTGTATTGATTGAAAATCGGCACTACGAGACAGGTCCATACCCATCAACAGGGGCGGGTGCCTTGGTGATTTATCTGTCTAGTGTTTGACCTCAGATGCACTACAAAACACCATACCACTAGCACACTACACTACATTCACTACACACTGCACAACATAACTAGCAAATTCACGAATTTGCTAGGGTTGTGAGTTCCACCATCGCTCAAAATGAGATTTGCCAAAAAAATCAAAATACGTCACGTGATTTTGTATTTTTGCTTTAGCAAATGCATTTTGTTCCAAAATTCAATGCTCCCTGCGAGACTTAAACCTCCCGTTGCATTGTCTAGGTGGGCGCTAACCAACTGCGCCAAGGGAGCTCAAGTCACAGGGTTCAATAAGAAACGCATTACCTACCTATTCACATTTTACGAATGAGGCTCGTGGTGGCGCCATCTACCGGATTTCTTTACGAAAGTCCTACGGTTTGCTGTTTTTCCAAATAATGTATAGGTACTTACTCAATACTCATCATCATTGCATGCATAGGTACTCTATCAGACTCTATACATAGATAACTCGGTTTTTTAGAAATATTAGATGTAATCTTTGTAGAAGACTTATGACCCTCTTCCATTGATATTTTATACTTACAACTTGAACCACACCGACCCGTACTAAATTATAAATATGCTCATAGATACTTATACATACCTACCTAGTTTCATCAAAATCCGTTAAAAACTGAAGAAGCAACATACTGACATACAAAAATTCGGAATTTGAAACCACGTCCCTTGGAATAGAAGTCGGAATATCTACCACCAGACTCGATCAACACCGCTCTAATTTACAAAACTAGGTTCATATATAAAAGTAGATATACTAAGTACCTAGTTTGTATAGTCGACAGGAAGGTAATTAAGGTTGATTACTAATTAACTAACAGAGGTAGGTACTAGGCACTCAAATCCCCCAGTAACTTCAAATAGGTACCAAAACTCCATCGTTATCATACAAAGGTACTAACTAACTACGTAAATAAATACGTATCCATTCTAAATATAGAAAATCCAACCCTCGCTATTTTATTGGGAGAAAATTTGTCCATAACGTGTAGATCTCCTAGGTACCTACCTACCTACTAGGCGTTTACCACATATCTCGGCCTACCCTCATTTGCAAACCAAAATGACAGGTCACTTGACATTACGCGTTCCATTTTCAAAAGTCCAGCTGTACTAGGCTAGGGTTCCGAATGGCTTTCGTGTTAACTCGGAAGGCTTCGGCGGCGTCTGGGGCGCGTTTCCATGACAACGGCCGCGCGCTGCTAGCGCCCGCTGCCAAAAATAAACACTGCGAATTTTCGCGTGGTACACGAGGCAAGATAATCTATCAAACATGCTGCCCTGGGAATACCATAACTCAACACGGTAATTATTAATTACTAACTAATAACGATTTAAATTTCAAGCTGTATGCACGCACGTGTGGAATCATTTCATCGTTGTAAATGATATTTATAGATTCTTCTTCTGTTTTCGCGATGTTGTAGAAATTAAAGACATTTTTCGGTTTGAATCGCGTGGTTTTTATTACTTTTAGCATTGTTACAACGCTCAACGTTTCGAGACCTTTCCAGGTCTCTTCTTCAGGATAGTCTATCCTATATTTATGTTTTGTGTTCTTTTAATTTACACCTGAAAATGAAGAACCAATAGACCGATTACGGATTGATATTTATTGATATATAAGTCTTGTCTTAAAACACAAGTTAAATAACATCTGTACTTAAATAGATCCTTCTGTTCCATATTAATTTTCAGCGTGAGTAGACGTTTTACAACAGTGATCACTTGATCAGAGAACTGGACTGGTCTCTATTAGAGACTAGAAGGAGGAAGGTCGCCTGATAGTGATCCATTTTAAACTTGTCCCTGACGGACGATCTTCACCAGTTCCAAACATCAAACTGAAAGGGAAATTACTCACACAGCTTTAAAAAAGGTGTATCTTATCAAAATTCGAATTCGAAATTCTAGGTATAATCGAAAGTGATTTTGTAATCAAGATCCTTATAAAAATTAAAAGAAAAAAAGCACGTACATTATTACAAAGGTCGTTCTCGATTGAGCCATATCCGAGGGTAGGCCACATTCAGGTGTTTACCTCACGCTTGTGTATTGTACCGTGGCGAGCACGGGCGAGGTGAAGACCGAGGGGGGAGGCCGGGAGGCAGGGGGGAGGACCTCCTCGGAGGTTGCGCGCGCAATAGTACCTCGTCAGTCGCTGGGCGGCGCGCGGCCGGCCGGTCGATAGCCGAGCGCGACGAGCCATGTTGCACGAGTGGTGGACGCGCGACGCCGTTCGCGCCGCGTAGTGCAGTGCAGTGCATACTATGTGCCCCCTCTACAATGTGCACAACTCTATAGAACTCTGATATTGCGGGTGAGCGCGCGTTCTTAGTACCCTACCCTAGATATCACACGGTCCAGATACCACCCGGCTCTTGTGCCTCTGTACCTTCTAGGGCGCGACTCCTGTCCTCTCGTACCTACCTGAGAGGTCTATCTACAGGAGCTAGGTTAAGTATAGGTATAGTCTAAGACTGAGTGTCTTCGAGGTTATCATTTGTAGGTACTTGATAAGGTTATTGTGTTGTGGAGCGATTTTGTTAAGCAAATTTTAATTAATTTTGAGGGTAGTGGGCTTTGATTGGGAATTAAAGACGGTATTGGCAAAGTTGGAGTTTGTTTGGGGGAATTCGTTGGCAATCGGTACGGTTTTAATATTGGCAAATGTTGCCGGAATTTCCGCTACGGTATCTGCTACGAGATTGCTACGAACGATGCTACGAGCTACGATAATGTAGCGCTGCTTTTTAAAGAATTAAACTCGGTAAAGCACTGCTTTTTATTAACATTCTTGTAATGTAAATGTGTCTTTCAGTATTTGTTTCAAATTATCATCATAGATGTCGCTTCGTGCCACTAAAAATAATAATTCTCAATGCTCATTTACATTCAAAATTATTATAAGTTTCCAGGGTTTTTTGAGATAAAATTAATAAAAAAAAATAACTATATAAATAAATACTATGGTTTGTATAGTAGATTTGGAGGTTAAATTCGTCCACGTGTTTCGACTACGTACGTAGGTGTGTATACGTATTTACCTTCTCTAAGATGGGCGTTTGCGACTGACGATGTTTAGTGAGCGGCTTCTTTGACTCTGTAATACGTAAGCCGTAAGCCGGGGCAGCTACTAAGGAGTATGGACAGGAACTTGTCATCTTCGTATTTACTGACTAAACGTGCCATGTCTTAGACCATGTCCTTGCTTACTATCAGTCGCGATAGAGGTCAAAAGTTATCCTAAAATAAATAATGTTATGTTTTAAAACTTACAAAGTGTCATCACTTTTTGTGTCATAAATGATGTTGATTGGTCTTAGGTATAGCACGTTTAGCTAAGTATTACATGTTGTTAGCCGTGTAGCCCCGGCATAGAATAGGGCTACCTAATCTCTTCCCGTGGGTGTCGTAATAGGCGACTAAGGGATCTGAGGGAGGACTAGCAAACCTTAAGTTCTGTCCGCGCGGTGGCGGATAAACTGCTTGGTCCCTAGGAGGGTTGGTGGCAGACAGGCGGCCGGCCGTAAAAATATTGCCAAATCTATTTGCAGAAGGTGTGGTCAATGATGACTTACCTACTGCGCCGACCCCAAATTAATTTGGGGTTTAGCGGGCCCCGGGCTCCCGAGAGGGATGCAACCGGGAACATCGCTCGGATGAGAAAAAGCGAAGTGTTACATTATGTAGCACATGTATTAGGTATAGATGGTACCTAGGCATCTAAGTTGGCGGTCTAGACTGTAAGAGTAGACATTACACGGCTGGAATAGAACCAGGAACAACATTGTTTTCACTTACTCTTGGCATCCTTTACCGTTGCATCTCTACAAATTCTTATTTTTTAAAATGGAGTTACAGGTTATTCGTTTCCAGGAGATTCCACACAAGGCTGAGCCTGAATCGTGGAATCTAAGTTTGTACAGAATTAATGAATAAATTCTTTATTGTACACACCATATCAATTACATTAGGTACCTACAATGAAACATACATACATAACTCAAAACTAGGACAAGAACAAAACTCAAACTAAACCAGATAACTCAAACAGATGATTTGTCATGGACAAGTTTGTAAAAATTTAAAACCTTAATCGAGTACCAAAATTATGGGTTGTTTAAAATTACGAAAGAAACAAAAAAAGGATGCATATACTCAAAAAAAATCTAGCAAAATAAATATCTATAAAATGCTTTGTCCTGACTGACTGCTTGATGGATTAACGTATACAGCATAAACCTCTGATAGTAGATAGCTTAAACATTTGGAGAGTGTGTTCTTTATATGATGTAGGCATCCGTTCTTCATCTTCTTATCCTATCCTTCGAAAGGTTTTGTCATCAGTATTTTTCCATCTATCACAACTTAGGTATGTTTGCGGCACCCCGATGGCATTAAATTACACGAATAATCGCATCCTATGATTTCTTTAAAATATTTCGATGAAAGTATTCTATTTTAAGTGCAAGCTTAAGCACTTAAAATAGAATATTAAGCCAGTTACGGTTGCAATTGTTATACTGGCGAAATAAAAACAAATTTAATAATATTTGAAGTTAATTACTTACTTTTCCTTTCTGCAGTAAAAAGCATCCTCATCGAAGTCGTCTCAATCTCCGACCAAAATCAATAAACTCCGAGATTATTTCAATAAAAACCCACGTAACCACTACTCAGCTCATTCAATCCACCCGTAAAGCCTACTGGATTAAAATATAACCCTGAAACCGCCCTATAAACATCCTCGAAGAAATCGTAAAGTGTTCGTATAGTCAGCAACGAAAGTACCTATATAGCTGACACGGGATATCAAATCATTGCGCTGGCGGTATTTGTACCTACAACCACCTATAGCGCATGATTTGATATAGTACTTACTTATTTATAGCACAATGAAGCAACCATTTTAAACATTGAGCTTAGCTTTATTAATAAACGTGGAGTAAGGTAAGGTCGTATGAACATGCGTTGTCTTTTTCCGTGACAAGAACTTTCAAAGTTGACAGACAGAAACAAATGTGCTTTCTGTTATAAAATTATTCCGATCTTACTCCACGTTTATTAATAAGGCTTTTAAATTGTGCATAGTTTTCAATTGTATTTTCTAACATCTTGTCTGTAAACGCCAAATGCGACAAGACAACGCGAAGCATCGCCAAAATATGAAGTAGTCATTGTATGTGATTGTGTATCTACACACATCACTTTTTCTTGAAAGAAAAATATATTAGTGCACGGTCGACTGAAATTCGAAACTACGACCCTCGGAACGGTAGTCGGGGTTATCTACCACTAGACCAACACCGCTCTTTTGATAATGATCTTTAGTTTTACTTAGGAGCGCAATTCCATGTTCTTGTCCATTGTTCTCATGCATCTTATCAGATGCAGAAAATATAATACAAATGGCGTCCAGCGCACAAAGTTAAACAAAACACTGCAGCTTGATTAATTTTAGTGCTTCTTCTTCTTTCGTTTATGTAGGAGGTAATAATAATTAAATATTTATATCAAGTAAGCAAGACTCATTTCACAATTAAAATAAATAAATTAAATGTCATGACACAACCAAAATGAATAAATTATTTAAACAGTTATAGTAAAAGGTCAAGAGATACAGCATTCCATTCAAATCAAAATAAATATGTAAGTGAAATTAATTACAATAACTACAAATTTCTAACCAGAACCTAGTGGTGTGGCTCATTTAGTGTTAGAGTTTTCAGGTAGGGCAACTTGAAAACTCGAGGTCTCACTTGACCTAATGATTGTTATCAGAGATAACAAACGGGACTCATGCTTAACGTGCCTTCCGAAGCACGGAGAAGCTTGAAAAAATGATTGTCTCCACTTCTAGTGCTGACTGTACTATACGCCGTAAAAATAGAATGCAAATCTGTGGTAAGAATCTGCGTTGATATCCCTTACCTAGCGGCGATAAAACGATTGTAAACCTAGTGGAAACTCGGCGGAGAGGTGCGGACTGCGCTCGTTACACCGGGCTAAGCGACGGTTATGTCTAAGGTTTATATGTGGCGAACGTTTAAAGAACTATCCAGGTTTTAAGAATACATTTTTGTAGGCGAAAAAGTCGCTTTTTGGCGAGATTTTAACACAATTTGTACGGTAGTACAAAACCTAAACGGTAGATGACGCTGGGATCCTCATACTTAATTAAAAATAATACCTACCTACTCTCTTTATATTCAACACAGCGAAAAATAATAATAACCGATAATGTATGTGGCAAAAAATCCCGCGCTCCGAAAGGCACGTTAAGCAGTTGGTCCTAGTTGTTGTCACTGATAGCAGTCGTTAGACTTAACGACTGCTTAACGTACTTAAACTTTGCAGGTCGCCGTAAGGCCTCTAACTTGACTACTAGGTGAGCCACATCACACGCGAAAAAAACAAGACCGCGAATTCCAGTGAATTGTATTCCATAGGTTGTGGTTTTAAATTCATTTGCGAGCATTAAATATTGAAAAAGAAAAGAATAACACCTATTTAAACGTCGTTTTCGTACCTGTTACAAATATTTACGTCAATATCTCCGAATAGGGAAACAAACCCCTTTATCTGACGTGTGCTGTAAAAGATTGCGTCGAGAACAAGTAAGAATGTATTGGGAGCTATCTCTTCGCTTTGGTGAGCATCCGGCCCGCTCGCATCGCTTCAGATAGGTACCTAATCAAATCATATTGCTTGTTTATGGAAAACATCAGTGGTTGCTTTTTTATTATTTTTTATTATGCTCACGTCTTGGCAGAGAGAATGTTCGAGAACGCAGACTTATGGATTCGGTTGCTGTTTTTTTTTATCTTTAAGTATTTACTAGCTGCGTCCCGCGGTTTTACCTGCGTAAGTTCCGATCCCGCGGGAATATCGGGATCAAAAGCCTATGTTACTCCTCGATAATGTAGCTTTCATTGGTGATAGATTTTTGAAATCGGCACAGTAGTTTTTGAGTTTATTCATTACAAACATACACACACACAAAAATACAAATCTTTCCTCTTTATAACATTAGTGTAGATGTAGATTATTTACTAGCTGCATCCCGCGGTTTTACCCGCGTAAGTCCCAATCCCGAGGCTATTTTGAATAACTCTTCTCTCATATAAAGAACACTCTCCAATTTTCAGCTCTCTACTATCAGCGGTTTAGGCTGTGCGTTGATCATAAGCCAGTCTGTCAGGACAAAGCAGTCAATAAATATATTTATAGATTACTAGCTGCGTACCGAGGTTTCACCCGCGTAAGACCCGATCCCGTGGGAATATCGGGAACAAAAGTAGCCCAGTAGTGTAGCCCAGGGTGGTTACTCAGGGTGAATGTAACTTTCTAATGGTGAAGTTTTTGAAATCGGTCCAGTAGTTTTTGAGTTTGTTCATAACAAACATACAGACACACAAAAAAATTAATCTTTCCTGTTATAATATTAGTATAGATTTCTTACACTCCTCAATCTCTACCCCCACATTTTTTATCCCAGTGTAAGACACTAAATAAAGTAAAAAAATAAGCAAATAACCTGTGGGTTAAATTCCAAGTACAGTTTTGCACAAGTTCACTCCACTGTACCTCAATACTCAGTACCATAAACACAGGTGACCGTAAAGAAGTTAACTGCTCGATTTAATAGCAGTTACCGATCCTTAATGTCTGCTTAATTTGTTTATCGTGGTGACCTGCCTGAGGTAGCCGCGGCCGTAGCCGCTGGCGTTCGTTCGGGTACCTACTGCTCGGAGGGTACGCTCGTAAACGCAGGTAGAGGGAACGACATTAAAAACATTTCAGTAGTACCTACCTACGTAGGTATCAAGTTCTTTTTTAGGGTTCCATACCCAAAGGGTAAAGACGGGACCTTTTTACTAAGATTCTACTGCACTGTCGGCCAGGCTGTCATCTCAAGAGCTGTTACAATTAAGCCGGTGGCAGTCATTAAAGAATCGGGCATTGTACGTACACTAAATATAGCTGAATTAAACTTTTTTTTTTAACTCCGGGTGTCTGTTTACCTGTAAAGCAAGAGATCTTTAAAGACCTCTAAACGTCGGGAGTTGAAAAATGTTTAATATAAAACCCAATTAAAAACGAAAAAATGTGTTTAATTTCAATTCAACATCGCAAAAACCGACGAAATATCTACAAATATAGCTGTATCTACTGTTATACCCACACTTCTTATAGTATTTCAATGAAAAATGAGTAAATAACTAGGTACTATCTAACAATAAAATGAACAACAAGTTATAATGTTTGGCTTTTACCTCATATATAAATATAGAACTATGAAAGTTACGATCGAGGTTACTTTTATTTTTGAATAAATGCTAAAAGCCTCTCTATGTACCTATTACCTTCCCAGATAATGGAAACATCAGCAACAAGTAAGAAAAGTAATAACAATTCTACTTAAATTGTACTATTTGGGCGTTTTCTAGAGATAAAATACTCCAATACATATGTAGGTTCATCTTAGTTAATTCTAACTTACCTATTTTCTTCTGTTTTCGCGATTTTGGACTTAAATCAAACTCGTTTTTCCACATTTGGTAATGTTATTTTTAATGATCTAGGCAGATCTACTAAAAATAGTTTGTAGAAAAATAGACTCGCGGCGAGGTTTGAACTCGCGTCTTTGGGTCAGTCTCCAATGTCTTAAATAACTAGATCACACGAGTTCCCCTCCTCGAGCGATGAATTTAAGAATATGTTTATTTCCCTTGTCTACTACTATTTTCTTCTTAGACTCGTTTCATCGCCATCTACAAAAAAACCACTTTCCCTTTTTCCAGTTTTATTCGCCTTGCCCTACCGCACGGCGCACCTAATCTCACTACCCATGAGGTAGAGATCTGTAAAGAATTCAAATTTTCTCGAACTCCTTCGTGCTTCGGACGGCACGTTAAGCAGTTGGTCCCGGTTGTTATCTCTGATAGCAGTCGTTAGGCCAAGTTAGAGGACTTAGGGCGACATGAAAACTGTAACACTAGGTAAGCCACACCACTACACGAAAAGACGAAGACTAAAATGGTTCTAATTTACCTCTTATTGTAAGTCTAAGTATTTTATGTCTATGTGGGCGTTCCCTAGATTTATTGGAATACCTAATGTAGGCGGCTTTCGCCTTTTAACTCCAGAATACAACCCCTGGGCTCAATCTCACAGATTCCAGAGATAAAGGCTTTTAAACAAGATATTTTACTTTAGGAATTAATCCTTTACCTAGGTAGATCGATCTCACTGTATGTAATTCCAGACCATTCCCAGAGTACAGAATCTGGGTCCGACTCGCACTTGGCCGCTTTTTATTAGCTTACTGCATTAAAAATCGGCTCCGAGTGAATAGTCCATTACCAACTATTTATGTATTCTGTGCCATTATTACATACTATTTCGGTTTTAGGAATATTTGTTAGGAAATACTAGTATACATCGACAAAAATACAAGGTAAGGCGGGACTCGAACCCGCATCTTTCACAATCGCGATGAACGACTATTTGCACATATTTATGGCGTAGATGACTGACACGATATTTTTTTATATATTTCTACAAGTTATGTCCCGCGGCTTTAGCTGCGTAAGTCCTGATCTCGTGGGAATTTTCAAAAACCTTTTCTTATCAGATGCCTACATCATATAAAGAATACATTCTCCAAACAGTCCACTACTATCAGCGGTTTAGGCTGTACGTTGATCCATTAGTCAGCCTGACAAAACATTTTATAGAATAAATTAGAAACACTTTATAAACGACCTCTGTGGCGCGTCGTGCGAAAGCGCGACTGCAATGCAGGCGGTTGCGGGTTCGATTCCCGCCGGGTGCAAGTATTTATGCTTATAGAATAAATATTTGTGTCTGGTCTGGGTGTCCCTCTATGTATAATATGTATGTATTTACAAAAGAAAAATAAATATAAGTATTATATCCGTTGTCTAGTCACCGTAACACAAGCTTAGTCGCTTACCACGGGGCTAGATGGCGCTGTGTGTTGTTCACAGAATTTATTATTATTTTTTATTATAAACATAAAAACACGCGGCACATTAAAAAAATGTAAATAAAAACACCAATTATCTTTTATAAATATCTTTTATTATACTAGCTTCTTTACGAAGTTTCCACGTAAGTCCCGATTCCATATATCGGGATCAAAAGTCAGTAATATAACTCCTTGATAATGTAGCTTTCTATTGATGAAAGAATGTTTGAAATCGGTGCAGTTGTTTCGGAGCCTATTCGTTACAAACAAACAAACAAACAAATAAATCTATCCTCTCTATGATATAAGTATAGATATAGATAGCCAAGTGTAGGTAATATTTCTAGCTTAGTTTACTTTGGAGCTGTATATTGCTACGAAAGGTATTAAAATCTCAAAATGCGTTGTGAAAACAAGTTTTTAGCAAAATAATTTACTGTCTGATTCAGCAAGAAACTATTGTCCTCTGACAAACGAGACAAAACTATACTAAAACTCACGAAAAAGACAGAGAAAGTAATAAACTAAACGGCTACTCTACTTCGTTTTAGAGTAAACAGTTGCAGTTTTAAAGAGCCATTATTTTCGTCACAAAGAAAAGTTTTAAAAAAAGGAAAAAGTATCTGCAAAGCTGTGCACGGTGCCTACTTCATGATTCCCATCAAAGCGGACGGGGACCACTGACTTCACAGTTAGCTGCACGTAGTACGTGCAATCATTAAACAGGGCTATTAATAAACTCGAACTTATGTCGTACTAACGGGAATGTATGTACTATAGGTACTAATAGTATAAAGAGGAAATATTTGTATTGTTGTGTGTGTGTGCATCTGTATGTTTGTTATGAATAAACTCAAAAAATACTGGACCGATTTTCAAAAATTCTGTCACCATTAGAAAGCTACATTCACCCTGAGTAACATAGGCTACTTTTGATCTGGATATTTCCACGGGATCGGGACTTACGCGGGTGAAACCGCAGGACGCAGCTAGTATGTAAGTAAAAATAATATCGGCCAAGTGCGAGTCGGACTCGTGCACGAATGGTTCGGTATCATTGTCACAACATAAACACGATTGTTGTTTAAGGAGCCCACTACATATTTATGTTATTCTGTACTATTTGCGAATATTTCAACTATTTAGTTATCACGGTTCGTGAGAAACAGCGTGACATACATACAGATAGACGGACAGGGGAGTCTTAGCAAAAGGGTTCCGTTTTAACCCTTATGGGTCTTCTCATCCGAGCGTTGTTCCCGGTTGTATCCCTCTCGGGAGCCCGGGGTCCACTAAACCCCAAATTGTTGTTTTTAATCTGTGGTCGACGCAGTCGGTAAGCCATCATTCACCATACCTTCTTTTGCGCCCTTTTGCAACTCTAAACAACAATCGAATCCAAAACAAAAGACAATCCAATATAATAATGTTTTTTTTCTGCATTTTCTGCATTAAATCGTTAATCTATCTATCTATCTAATCCAATCTCTCAGAAGTAGGCTATCACTTGTCACACAGCAAACCGCAGAGGCAATGCCAAAGCCAGACGCGTTTGAAAAAAAAACCTCCCGGTTTGCGTCACGGGGGTGTGCGCTATGACGTCACGCGCGGAAATAGCTAGGAGGTGGCGCGGCCCTACACACCCCCGTTCTATTTTAAACCTAGTTACAACAGTGCAAGGTTGAATATCGCATTGTGTTTACCTTGTATTAACGACCTATATCTGTAGTTACCTCCATTACGATATCCCGAAATGTCAGATTGGATAGTTATTCGATAACGCTTATTTTTGTAGTGGAGGATAGTATTTTGTATCGTGCCACTAAAATCGTGTTGCGTTTTGGTGTTCTGAATAATTTGTTACCCGACATGGTATTTAGAGAGAATGTAAAAAAAATCTTTTTTGTTATTTATTACATTCTTAATTCAAAATTCTATTCTAACCACAGATGATTTTACATAAAAAACGTTGTATTTGGCGTACCTAAATACCTATTTGTTTTGTGATTGTCGTTTATTTGATTTGATTTTTTAAAGTTATTTTATATTTAATTTTATCCGCGTGTGTCCCGATCCCGTGGGAATTTCGGGATCAAAAGTAGCCTATATTACTCAGGGTGAATGTAGCTTTCTAATAGTAAAAGAATTTTTGAAATCGGTCTAGTAGTTTCGGAGATTACCCCCAATATACATACAAAGATACATGTTACCAACGTTACCTCTTTATAATATTAGTATAGATATCTATTATTTGTGTGCATTTTAAACAAAGACTATTTCGTAACCTGGGGCAATTAAACATCAAATACCAACACAACAATTATATTTTATTGGAGCCGGCCTCTGTGGCGCATCGGGAGATGGCCCGACTGCAATGCATAAGATTGCGGGTTCGATTCTCGTAGAGTGCAAATATTTATGTTTCAAAATAATATCTGTTTCTGGTCAGGATGTTTTCTATGCATTCGCAACTTAAACAAACAACACCTATGGAAAAACAAACTTCTTCTTTTACTCACCTACTGTTAGAGTTTTTCAGCTCGCCCTAAGACCTCTCACTTGACCTAACGACAGCTATTACAAATAATAACCGGGACCACCTGCTTATCGTGCCTTCCGAAGCTCAAGAAAATGTTTTTTTTCGCCACACACATTATCGGTCACACATCCAAGTAAAAACCACGCCAGGCGTTGCTTAAAAATAAACTAAAAACAACTGATTCTGTTCCCCTGGAGTGCGAAAAAGGAATTTGTTTGCGTATCAGTCATTAACTGGGATAAATTGAAAACGGCTATGAAATTCGATAGTTGAGTACACAGCGAACCGGCGGCGCGCCATGACCTATTTCTAGATAGCGTACTCAAAACTACGTCATCACCTACCGTTGTACGTCACAGATTCTAGGGTACCTAGGTTTAATTCATTTGAAATTGTATGTTGTTTAATGTTGTCACTGGAATTTGAGTATATTTCAGGATTATTAGAAACACGGGTCTAGATCGCTTTGTAGGTAGATAATCATTGTTATTAATTACCTCGACGTTTCAGCAAACGGGTCACATCGGGCGTGGTCGGGAGAAGACTGACTTGTTTCTAATAATAATGATGAACGGAAATCGTGTAAGTTTAAAAAGTGTATATTTAAGAATCTCACTATGGACAGTGTGTGTGGAGAATATAGAAGTGTCAAATTACCTAGCTAGATGGTGGGTATTCTTACAACGACGTCCGAATGTTGATCCATCTTTTTTAAAGGTCTATGAGTAATTTCCCGAACAACAGTTTGACTTTGGAACTGGTGAAGCTCGTCCGTCAGAGACGAGTTTGAAATGGATCACCTTTAGGCGACCTTTCTCCTTCTAGTCTCTATTGAGACCCCAGTTCTACCATACATTTATTTGTCATGAAACAGAAACAAGACATAATCGAAATATGATATAATTACACATAAAAATAAATATTCGCCTTCCTAAAAAACCCGATTTATTTTTTCGACTCAATACGAAGTCCTTTACCGCCTACACAATACTCGTATAAACTCCAGGTTAAATATCTACAAAACAACTGGAATTAGAACCGTTTTGTAAATAAAACGGTATTTTAGTGAATCCGGGTCAAGTTCCAACTACCTGCGAAACGAGTTAGTGGTAATTCTGTTAAAAAAAATAGATTTTTTAGTAGGATTTTTTGTAAGATTACCTACACCTTTACGCGAAAATCGCTGAACCGTTCACGATGAAACTCTGTTTGTAGATAGGTGGAGATCTGGAATAACATATAGGTTGGTTTTTATCCCGATTTTCTCACGTGATCGGGGCTTACGCGAGTAAAACTGCGGTATGCCGCTAGTTATTAATATTTACAAGAAGTTCCATTGCGGTAGCGTCGTAGCAAATTTCGTAGCACGTAGCACTCGTGTAGCACTTTCGTAGACTGTCGCTACGGGAATACAATTTGCTTTATTTTGAACATTTTACTTGAATATCACCTCATATTGTATTTTTTACCTCAAATTCTTTTTACTAAAGTGGTAAAGGGAATTTTTGATTTGAAAATAAACATTTTCGAAATTTAATAGCTTCGTGGGTTTTATTTATTTATTGATAGGGGAACTCGCGCATTAAAATTAAAGACTAATTGCATCAATAGCAAATTTGATCTTTAATTGTCAAGTATAATTAGGCATTTTCCGATAAAAAAATAGCTTATTCTCAATCGGGCCACTCCTTCAATTGTTTCACTGTTTTGCTTCCATACATTGAGTTCCAATCGGGCCAAAACAAAATTAGATAGTCATTTTAATGTGAAAATATTTTCATACTTCATTTCCTCTTCGGGCCAAAACTATTTTGGTACGGTCAACAAAAAAATAAAAGTTAATTTCTAATAGACTAAAGAGTAAAAGCACACACTACAATATTTGAAAATGTAACGATTACTCTTGCGTCACTTACATGTGTACTACATGTAAGTGTTTTTAGCTTATAAGTTTCCACTCGATACTTGTATATAGCTTAGGATTAAAATAAAACAATCACGAAATAGTAAGGAAAAGGATGTAGTGGACAATTGGTCAAGCCAAAAAATAGTGTCAATTGGTCAAGCGTATAGTTACCGCAAACGAAAGTGTCAATTGGTCAAGTCTTCGAAGAGTGTCAACTGGTCAAGTCCTTTTTTTTAATACAACAAAAGACGATCGGAGTAGAAACAAAAGACGATCGTTACGAAAATAAAAGACGATCGAAATGGAAACAAAAGACGATCCAAATGAAAAAAAAAGACGATCGGAATGGAAACAAAAGACGATCGAAAAAGGCACAAAATATGACAGCAAGACAGCCTGTCAAACTTGAAACTTATTTATTTATTTATTATTTATTTAAAATAGTTTCCGAGATATTATCGGTTCAAGTTTGACAGGCTGTCTGGCTGTCATAAAAAAAACTATTTATTTAATAAAAAAAATAAAAAAAATGTAAAATAGTCAATCCTCGGGTGGTTATTATTTTAAATAGCTACATGGTAACCATGGAAACATGGTAGGCGGAGTGGGGGGTGTTAGGTTTTTTCGTTGCGAAAT
This sequence comes from Idaea biselata, assembly GCA_958496205.1. Lineage (NCBI taxonomy): Eukaryota > Metazoa > Arthropoda > Insecta > Lepidoptera > Geometridae > Idaea > Idaea biselata. The sequence continues at coordinate 15,179,804 of OY292398.1, read as the reverse complement.
TTGTTCAATCAAAGCTCAAGGCCCGCGATAAAAGCTATGCAATAGCTTAAAAAAACAAATTCTCAGTATTTTCTTGCTGTTTGTACTTTTTGGCCCGTTGAAGAAAAAAGATTAGGTATTCGAAATTTTGTTTTGGCCCGAATAGGAAAAAAAATGGCCCGAATGGGAATAAGCCAAAAAAATCATTGTAGAATAAATTTTTCAATACATTTTTGAGTCAAAAAAGTTTCCTTTTTGAGCGTATTGTTTGCAATTGTAATTGTAATGATGTTAAAATAAAATTTCGGGTAATTTTACTGCAGAAATTACCCCACCCCTGAGGTCATTAAATTATAAAAATATTTTTATAACGAGTTTTAACAGCGAAAACCTAAAAAAATACAACGAAACATCTTCAAAGAGCCACTATCACCTCCCAGTTTAAAACAATATCATTTCGACCTTCAGTATCAAAACCGCCCTTGTCTCAACGCTGGCCTTTTGAAAACACCCTTTAAAATGTTTCACTTGAAGCATCTGATCAGTGGCCGGTGTAAGTTGAGCTGCGTAAATGTTTGCAGTTTAAAGTTTGCGTCAGAAGAGATGGGGTCAATTGATTCTGGTTGTGGGTAATGGGAAAGACTGATAACCTCGATTGGCTCTCATTGACGTCGCAGCTATGGGTACTGGTAGAATGTACAGTTTTTAGCAATACAAAATTAAAAATTAATTTCAAAATTATTAGTATTAGCTTCTGGTGACCACAGGGGGCCACAGGGGGCTGGCGGCTACTTTGGCCAACAAATAGGTATTGCTATCCAAAGGGGCAATGCAGCCAGCCTTTTGGGTACCATACCTAGGGACTCATTTTTGGATTATTCATTTTAATTATTTAGTGATTTAAGAGGAGTATATACGCCAACGACCTTGAAACTGAAAATCCCTTTCGGGCTCATCGAAAATTGTTGATTATTTCATGACGGAATGTCGTAGAACTTTTTTTTGTGCACAGATTGTAGGTGACATTGTTTCCTACATTTTGGTGTAGTTTTAAGACAAGAACCTCCTATTGGTGCAAAGCCTATCCAAATTTTAGACAAAAAATGTCTGATTTGGCTAAAATGTCGATAGGCTTCAATACGTTTCGACATATTTGTATGGAAACTGCACTAAAATATCGGAAACAATGTCGCCTACAATCTGTACACAAAAAAAAGTTCTACGGCATTCCGTCATGAAATAATCAACAATTTTCGATGCGCCCGACATGGATTTTCAGTTTTTCAGAATAGGGCCCTTAAGATGGTATACTGTTGGTATAGTTATATTTATGTTGTAGGGAAACAAATAAACAATTTTCGTAATTTATTTTAGCCAGCGATACTCAAAGTGTGCTCCGCGGAACCCTGGGGCTCCGCAAAGCCTAATCGGGACTCCGTGAAAGTACGAAAAAAAGCAATAGAAAAAAAAAACATTGAAATATCTGTGAGCTCGTTCGTATCGCAAAAATGGTTTAATTTGATTTTAGTACAGAATGCATAGCGGTAGTTTTTTTCGCAATTTGAGAAGTTACTGTAACTACTACATTTTATAGGGTTCCGTCAAATATTTAACGTGAAAATCACGTTTGTAATTTATTTTGTTTTTAGTATTGATTGTTAGCTACTACAAATCAATCTTCTGTGAAAATTTCAAGTGTCCAGCTATCAAGGTTTATGAGATACAGCCTGCGGTGACAGGCGGACAGACAGACAGCGAAGTCTCAGTCATAGGGTCCCGTTTTTACCCTTTGGGTACGGAACCCTTATTAGTCTTAAACCTGTCGTAGGATAAATAGATAAACAGGTTAGGTATTGGCTATGATATTTCTCAATCTTACTGAAATAAGTTGGGATTTTTGCAAAAAAAACTTATTGCTCTTGTAACATTGCGAAAATTTATTATAATAATTAGACACGGGTCTAGATCGCGTTATAGATAATCATTGTTTTTAATTACCTCAACGTTTCGGCAAACGGGTTATACTGGCCGTGGCCCCGAGAAGACACAATCTAATTCCGTAATTAATCTCCGTGTCTAATTATAATAATGGACGGAAATCGTGTAAGTTTAAAAAGTGTATTGCGAAAATGAGGAGGAACACTAACTTTTTATCCCGGCAGAGGGCGCGAGTCGATTAATCTTAGGTTTGAATTAAGAACTGTCAAACATGTGTTTTTTACAACTCTCGGCGCCAAATTGGCCATATCAAGAAAGAAAAAAAAAAACTCGGCGTTTCCATTGGTGGAGGACCATCATCGAAAAAAAAAAAAGATCATCCGATGCCAGCGCCTCTGCAAACAGCTTTGCGCGTGGCACCCCATTGTCGTTGGCTGTCATGTACTAAACGCACTGATTGGTCGATCGGAACACCTATAACAAGATCTTCTCTGACTGGTTGATGACTTGACGTTTAACTTGTCTATTCATTATGTGACGTCCTTTGTTGGCGATGTTTCGTTTTATCCCGACAAGGTTAGGTTATGTTAGAACATGATAACACGCAAAAAACCTAGGATTTTCACAAAAAACCTGTTTATCTAATTATCCTACGACAAATTCAAGTAGGATTCGTTGCTTGGATATGTATGTTTTTAGCCATGACTGTGAATTTAAATAACTTTTATGACTAGGCAAGTGCCCGTGTTGAGTTGACGGCCGTAAGTAGTCGACTTAAAGTTATGCAAATTACAACTGTCCAGCTTTTGTGGTTTATGAGATACAGCCTGGTGACAGACGGACAGACAGACAGCAAAGTCTCAGTCATAGGGTCCCGTTTTTACCCTTTGGGTACGGAACCTTTATTAGTCTTATCCCCAAGTAGGTTTCATTGCTTGAATAGATATGTTTTTAGCCAAGACTGTGAATTAAGATAACTTTTACGACTAGGCAAGTGCCCGTCTTGAGTCGACGGCCGTAAGTAGTCGACTTAAAGTTATGCAAATTGCTTCGGCAACAGATTTGGCCGAGTGTTGAGTACACACGGATCGAATGTGTGTGGGTTTCACTTTACATAAGAAAAACTATATGGACTTAGGTACCGCAAATATATTAGGTATTGAGTATTTAGGTATACATGAAGAGTTAAAAAATTTTTTTTCATTGAGAGCAATGTATGCAAATACTTGATCATTTTGAAATGTCGATTTAGACTATGATTTTATTTTATGACTAAATACTCGAATGGAGATCGCGGATCGGAAAGGCCAGCGTTGGCCGTCCACCAGCGAGATGGACGGATGACTTGGTTAAGAACGTGGCGACTGTTACCATTTCCATACAAACTTAAACCAAAATAAATTATGAAAAATTTAGTTTTCTACCTTAATATCGATATTATTCGGATTAAGACTTTACTTTTAAAGGGTCCTCACCGCAAGGTTTTCCAAAATATTCATTCGAAATAAAATAAAACGGAGAAACATTTTATGTTTCACGAAGCACATGAAAATCATAGTTTTATGACACTATGATTTTCATGTGCTTTCGAAACGCGCCCTCCGATGAGAAGAAACCTCAAGCAACTATGGTATCTAGATGTTTGAGTATTTTTTTTTAAGTCACACGATTTGTACAAGTAACATTTTTTTTTCGGGTTGTGTCACCTCGCGACTATTGTAACAGACTATTGTAACATAGTCGAAAAGTCGACGGTAGACGGTAAAGAAAATAAATAAAAATACGCGAATTAGACCATAATCTTACTTAATTTAAACCTTGGAAAAAACGTAATATTTTTTTTGTGTCGATTGAAGAACCCAAAATTCCGCTTTCCCTTAGATGACAAGTTGTTTCACCCCTCCTTCTTAGGGACTGCGTCGACCTACGTCTCGGAACACGGATATCCGTTTTCTCGAGTTTCTCCGTGATTTAGAAAGATTGTTAAGCAGGTGGTCCCGGTTGTGATCTCTAATAGCAGTCTTTAGGCCAAGTTAGAGGCCGTTGGGCGACCTGAAAACTCTAACACTAAACCCCTTACTTAGTAACAATGACTAAGTTTATGTAACGTCTGTCCTTTGAAACTTCATGTCACAGTTAAAGACAAACGTTACATAAACTTAGTCTTCGTTTATAAGTAAAGGTGTAATAGCCTTACCACTTAATAAAAAGAAGAAGAAGAGGGCGTTTTATGACTATTCGTTACGACTCAGGCCGGTGGGTGACAAGCTGCGGTCGCAGCGTCCCAAGTTATTACTGCTTCATCACTAACTGGGCACCTATTCTATATTTAAAATGTCTCAAACATGCCTCAACCCCGTACAATTCTTTTGCACTGCAGTAGGACAAATTAACAAGCTTTATATTTATTTATTTTAAAGCAGCCAACAGCTTTTATTTTACGACTTTTGGAAGGTTTATGAAAATTTTTGAGTTCACTGGAAAATTAGCTATTTCTAGAGTTAGAGGTAATTGACTTTAAGTTGTTTTATTATTTACTACTACAATCTAAATATTAATTGTCTTTACTTTCAAAACCAGCTGTATTTTCAGTAAAAAAAAAGACTTACTGACTCTACATTTACGAAAAAAAAGTCTTATTGCCAAAAGTCGTAGAATAAAATTTGTTCTACAACCTCTACAAAAACCGGCTTAAATTACTATCCCCGAAACACACTGTATAGTACGTCAGTCTGAGCCATCCCTACAAGCTAACCGTCTACATTATATTAAAAAAACACATCCATGTTTTCTCTCAACTTAAAATAAACTTAATTTACTTTATCCAACGAGTAGCTACTTTATAAAACTGAGTGTACGAAGGATGAAACTGACTTTGTTGCTAACCACACTCATTCTGAGCTCCACTCGTATTTTCGTCGGAATAATTTTAGGGTCTACACAGATTAGAGACTGTAGATCGGCCGATTGTGCAACTTGGGAACGGGCACTAAACGTGGAGAGGTCAAGATGTATATGGGTGTTTTTTTTTTTTAAAACGAAATTGCATTTTTCACGTTAAGTATTTAACGTTTTTTGTCGGGTACGATCAAGGGCGGCTTATTTAATTGACTTTTTTATTTTTTATTTGTTTGTGTTATGTATGTAATATGTTAATTCTAAAATAAAGATTATGTTTTAACGGAATTCTTCTAAAAACTTTTAAAAAGCAATATTAAAATTAAACAAATTAGGTAAACTATATATTTTTGGTTTTAATCGCGTTGTGTTAGTTATTTTAAGTACGCCCAATGTTTTGAGATCCCGTGGTATCCATAAAATTGATACTATAAATAAAAATAACGAGTATGGATAACACTAACACTAGGTGAGCCACACAATGCATGGAAAGAAGAAGTGGATACCTACAAATGACAAAGAATTTATGTCCCTAAGAGTGGTTTGGAATCTGCGTTAATATAATAATTCAGTCATTAAGTCAGTCAATCAGTCATGACTTTGAGTTTTATTTGTATAGACTGCACACATCATCATCTTGCCTCAAACGCACCTTGGACTAACGAATAGCTAGAGCAGGTACAGTTTGACATTTTGGCATACTGCGTTTTAGTCGCTAACGACTATAGGCTTAATACATTATATTTTATGTGTTAACATAAAAATTTATATTTGTAGATTATATACCTAGACATTATATGTATGATCAGCAGGTTAATATCGGTCGATATCGATCGACATAAAAGTTTTCAACCTGTGTTATTCCTAACTCAAAGAAGGTTGGAATTTAGCACTGGCTAGCGCAAAAGCTGAACGAAATTTCACCTAAAACTACAATTCCAGTTTCTAAATTCATTAGTCAACAGTCTTGAGTCGAACGTTAATAAAATACGAGTGATTTATGAGCTTCACGATCGACTTCCAATAGCGACCTTAGAGCTCTAACAATAAGGAGCACAGCACAGTCATTGTACCGTTATTTATTGCTATTGCTAAATAAAGTAAGATTATGATCACAATTGGAACTGGGACTAGACGACGAAAATCTGAACTTCAAACGTCTTTTATAACAGCACTCGTCTTTTAACGATTACTGTTGAGTAATTCTTGGTCTCAAGTCACTCGAAACTGAACTTAGTGTCGTAGGGTTTAAAGTTGCATATGCTTTGGTAGTTCACGAGAAAAATATTAACCTGAACGATTGTTAATCTCCGGAGCAAATGGCGTCGTGTTTTGAAATATTCGAGTGAGTCTTGTGCAGTGAAAATGCGTGAGAATGACATCGTATTTTCTTTAAATTATATCAGAGATTCTGTTTATTTTGATTCGTATTTCTAAGTCATACTAAAGTTATGTGTGTTAGGTATACGATATTTTATTTTATACGCTCGTTTTTATAAAAATAAGGGGCCTATCCTTTGTTGACCTAAGGACAAATCAGCTATGAGGTAGGTGACCGAAGGACACTTCTTATTTAACACAGTAAAAGAATAATCTTGTTTATGTAACTAGATGCGTCTCGCGGTTTCACCCTCGTAAGTGCCGATACCGTGGGAGTATCGGGATAAAAAGTAATGCAAGTTACTCCTCAATAATAAGCTTTCTATTAGTAAAAGATTTTGAAATCGGTTCAGTAAAAAAAATATTTGTAGCATATTTTGTCAAAATTGTTTCAAAATCTAAGTTTAAAAACTAACCTTAGCGTATACTTTAGTGGGAATAATACTAACAACTTAAAAACTTAAACTCTAAACCGATTGTGTGCGCGAAAACCCAAATTGCGGGGTAAAGCTATATAGTACCTATTCTATTATTGCTGCAACATTTTCGTACAAAACAAATTAAACTAAAAGTTTTACTAAATAATTACATTTTGGCCAAAGTACTTCTTACACTCACTCAGTGTAAGCAAAGTGGCCGTTAAGTAAATTGTTCAAATAATTTGTGCGGACTTTGATTTTGAAATGAGAATTATACAATAGAGGGAAGGCTGACGGGTTGTTTTTGATGGAGCCCTCCGATCCAGACGAGCTCTTTAAACGGCTTCACTAGGTATTTATTAAACTTAATAATTCTGCTAGATTTTTGGTCGATTAATTATGTGACGTAGTCGCTATTCACACCGAAGAACTAGGACCGTTTTTAGGGTTCCGTACCCAAAGGGTAAAAACAGGACCCTGTTACTGAGACTTCGCTGTCTGTCTGTCACCAGGCTGTATCTCATGAACCGTAATAGCTAGGCAGTTGAAATTTTCACAGATGATGTATTCTGTTGCCGCAATAACAACATATACTAAAATCAAAATAAAACAAATATTTAAGGGGGGCTCCTATACAACAAACGTGATTTTTGACATAAAAACGTAACGATACCGCGATGTACTTTTACCACTGGCGCCATCTAGTGATGACGTGATAGACTGTTACGATCACGGATTGGTTGGTCCAGTGTTCATTTTAGGGTTCCCAATTGTAATAGTGGTACGAAACCCTTCGTGCACGAGTCTCGCACTTGGCCGGGTTTTAATATTCTGGCAAGAGGATTTATGCCATAAAACTTATATCTGTCATGACTATGCATCTACCTATTTATTTTATTCATTTTCTAATTAGAATAATATTAAAAAATTAAAAAATAAAAGAAATCAAAAGGTAGATGCATAGTCATGGCAGATATAGGTTTTATGGCATAAACATATTTGCTGTAATGTCTTTATCCAGGGAGGAAAATGTAAACTACGTTTGTATGGAGAAAGAGAATGGAGACTGACCTCTTAAATTATCGATGCAAATATTACAAAATAATATGACACACAAGAGAGTGTTATTGACTTTTGACAGTCTAGGCTAAAGCTCAAAATACACGGGCGACACTGACCTACCAGACACACCTACCAGCTCACATGCACGAATTTCTTAATAATGTGTGCTGTAGGTGTGGGCTCTATAAGTGAAGTTGCATTGTCAGTGTTGCCATGTAATTTGAGTTTGGCGTGTAGACTGTATGGGTGATAAAATAATGAGTATAGTACTTGTACTATTTATGTATTCTGTGATATAAGCTAAAAGCACCGGGTAAAAATCTTACTTAAACTGGGCATTCACACTTGCATGACTAATGGCGTCATTTGTCTTATTTCGGTTTATGATCATTCTTGGAGTTTGTTAGTAAAGTGCGTATGTGCTATAAAGACTAAATGAAAAAAAATCCTATACTATACTACGATTTGATACATTTTCCTGAAGAAAAAATTACAAATACAAGGAACCAAAACGTCAGATTGTAGTATAGTATTAAAAACCGTAGTTTTATACGTTGAACTCTACTTTTTTAAAGTCCGCAATAAAGCAGAAAGCAACTGACCATAAAGTTTTATCATTATAACTATGAGTTATCTTCTTTCAATGTAGGTAGGTACAGACATTGTATTTTATGGGATAAGTGTAATTTTATTGCAGCGTTAACTTGTCGCGGATCATAACTTACACGATCTTAGCTTTGTCAAGTCAAAATGACTGATAGCAATAAAAAAATCATACTTACACAGATTTTTTATTCGTTGGTTTTCATCACTGACCTCCATGGTACAAGCCGCTGGACAGGTCATAGCGCACTGAATTTTGCGCCTATTTGGTGACCGTTTCTGGAACTATTAGTTCCATGGACGGCCACGAACACTTTCAATAGAAAACGCGCGACAACAGCGCAACATGGCGCTAATCAAATAGGCACAAATATCTAATGGCATTTTGTATGGTATACCAATACCAGCGTACTTGTATAGTTTTCATTTCAGTGGTTTTCATCGTTTCACCAGATGAGTAAAGATGATGACAGTAATGATTTTAACTACAGTATCGATCTTGAGTGCATTTACAGTGAATAAATAATACGAAGAAATATACGTTGTTCGACGATTTTTACCTTGACGGTGATAGTGCTTTTATGAATTTTGATTGTACGTTTACCCAGATGATAAGTTGAGTGAGTGAAGGCAAATCTTTAGTGAAATGACGCACTTGACGGCCTGTGGCAGATAGCCCCTAAGGAACCTGTCTGAGTAATAAAGCACAAACATAACATAATGTTCCTTTTAGGGTTCCGTAGCCAAATGGCAAATAACGGAGCCCTTATAGATTCGTCATGTTTGTCTGTCTGTCTGTCCGTCCGTCCGTATGTCACAGCCACTTTTTTCCAAAACTATAACTATACTGTTGAAACTTGGTAAATAGATGTATTCTGCGAACCGCATTAAGACTATAAGACAAAAAAAAAAAATTTCAAGGTAAACACTTTAAAACAAATTAATACTTGCAACTTTCATAGAGCAATTCATTTTTAAAACTATAGTTTCTCTTCTAGCTTAAACGTATTAAGTGATGTACTAAATTTTCTCAATAGACACTAAACTTATTTCAGAGAGATATCTTCATTCATTACTATCAGACAGTTAGTCCAAATTACTAAAGAAAAATGAAACTTAATAAACAGTCGCGTCATCCAGGTATCGTCTCAATCGATCTAAGTGACAATTGGGGCAGTTTACTGCTCACTATCTCGATCGCAACCGAACGCGACTGATCGCGACGATTTGTCGCACGTCTACGCCCAGCTTTACATTCCTCTGCGCCTCACAAGAATACAATTTTGCGAGAAAAATTGATTCAATTTGCTTATATGCAAAATGATTTTAGTTTCCTCGGCACCGTGTCGTGTTGGTAGGACAGTTCCTTTCCTTTGCCTCGTATATATACATATGTGTGCGTATTTAATATTGCGCTATGAGGTAGATACTATATTGCCGCCTTTAAGAAATATTCAAATACGTTTGCGAATAAAAGAGATGAGAATTTTTAGCTAAAAGCGGAAAAGGAATGGCGTATTTATTAGAATGAGGAAAATACGGCCGGGTCATTATAGTACCTACATACCTATGGTTATAGTATTTATGTATGTGGCTGGCTGCCTCCGGCACCTTTACAATACCTAAATCACATAATAAGCTTTATTTATTTGCTTTTAAAATTCTTACTACAAAATGAATTGTGTTGAGGAAATTAGGAATGTTATTTAATTATAAGTTGTTTAATCGTAAATCGTAATTTGTTTTCGGTCACAAATTAACGTTTCATTTATTCAATCAATTAGGTACCTACAATGATTTTTTAATTAGTGAGACAACGGTCAGATGTCTAAGTGTGCTATTGTAGGTACTATACGCCAGTTTTATAGATAACTAGCAGTATCCCCGTTTCGTAACTAGCGGTTTCCCGTGGGAATTTCGAAAAATCCTATATAGTGTGAATACCTACACAAGACAAAGAATTCTCCCATTTTCATGTCTCTAGGCACTGCGGTCTGTGCTTGGCGTTGATATGACTTTGACTAGGAGGGGGAAGTTGGTCATCTTACCTCATTAGTACCAAGTGGAGACTTATATGGTGGAAAGAGTAGTAAAAGTTATGCCTAAAAAACTCGGTCAGCCGCGATTCGGCCTGGGCCCGTCCGAGCTTAGCCCGTTTTTAGGGGAGCAATCGGGCCTGGGAACTTACTTCATTAGTACCAAGTTGGGACTAATATGGTGGAAAGAGTAGTAAAAGTTATGCTAAAAAAAGTCGGTCAGCCTCGAGTCAGCCTGGGCCCGTCTGTACTCAGCCCGTTTTAGGTCAGTTAATCAGTTAGGAATTTGAGTCTTATATGTATTGATGTAGTGGAAGCTTCTAAGACCCCGCAATACAATCGTTTCGCTTCATAATTTCTTACTTATAAAGTAAGCAAATAGTGCAGAGTCTGTTATACGCCTAGTTCTCTGTGACGCAATTAAAAAAAATCGAAATTGGACAACGTACTGCAGGTTTTTTTTACAACCTACCTACTCTCGTTGTATGGAGAAGAAGGCTTCGACACGCCCGTCGCCATCATTGCCTTATTAATATTCCTCGAATTGAATTCTCAACAAACTAAATTAAGTACTTAAACCAATAGTTTTACAAAGGGAATATAATATTATGGGCAAGTTCTAGTCGTAGTTATCTAGATTCATGTTGCATACTGAATTAGTTTTGTCGGCGAGTGTCCGACTTCGGACGTCGCCTTGTCGTGCGTTTGAGAGAATAGCTAGGTATTACAGCATCTTAGTACTAAAGCCAAAATTACACGGTTCACTTTTACCGTTAAATTTAGATGAAGCATTCAATATTGAATTGTGTAAACATAAAAGCGAATCATTCAATGTCATCGTTCAATCACTCTTCATACATTTTTGTGTCTTTCAACCAGATTGAATTCAATGTGGTTGAACCTCTAATTCTGCTTTAAGCGGCTCTGAAGGGTTACTCGCTTTTATCGAAAAAACGAACGAACTATCGAGACAACAAACAAATAATCGTTTTCATTGTCATACTAGTCTTTGCTTTATGAAATAGACCGCTGGATGTTTTTTCTAAAGTACGGTATTTTCGTTTAGTAGATACAAACGAGTAGGGATCCTGAGCTAAGGTGCAGACAGACGGACAGAAATATGAACATTGCGAAACTATAAGATGTTTTTGTTGATAGAAACCATCTTCAAAAAGGAAACAATAATTGATCGCATCTGTTTCCAAATTTCGTTTTCTGAAACTCGAATGAAGTGCATATTATATTTAAACTAGCTGACCCGGCAAACGTTGTTTTGCCTTATAAATTATAGATAGTAGCCGATTCTCAGACCTACTGAATGCGTATGTGGAGTTTGGTGGAGATCGGTGAAGCCGTTTCGGAGGAGTACGGTAACTAACACTGTGACATGGAAATTTTATATATAAGATATCATATTTTCTCGTTGACTTCAGTTCACATATGAATTTTTGTGCCTAGATAAAAATGTCAGCTCAATCTCATAAAATCTCAAAATAAAACTTTTAAGTGGTGCAAAATAAACTTAAAAAAGATATCCGCATTATAAATAAGTATGTAAAAGATAAAAAATAGATTTATTATCTTTGATAAAGTTAAAGAATGAAAAGTGTGGAGACCGGGAAAGAAATTTATGTCAAGTAAATCTTGGAACCGGATTTATGAACTTCGTACTTTTTCTTTCAGTAATGACCCCGTACGTCTTGTGCATACCGCCAATATGTTAAGTATTTGCATAAAATTGAGCCCAAATTAAAAGCTAAAAATATGTCAATCGGTGTACATTAGTATATTATCCGGCTGTCTTTTAATTTATTTAGTCTCTAATAGAGACCAGTCCAGTTCTATAGTTATAAAGTTGTATTTAAATCCAGAAATTGTCAAATATTGCAAATCCTAAAAGACAGATGGCGCCGCGAATGTACATAAAAGTCCTGTTTAAAACCGTCGCAAACAAAAACATAAAATAAAAATTCGTCTCGAATCGCCTTTAGCAGAATACCTACAGGACGTATTTATTTCAAAACACAAAGTACGATGACGTAAAAGGACGAAGAAATAAAAAAACGGTTTTGTACGTTCATAACAGCGAGTTTAGCTCGCTCTTTTTACAGCGTTTCACACGTCACTGTGCCATATTTTCAGGAATTTCTTTCAGCCCTTTTTTCAAATGTTGACTTTATTTTCGGTATTTTGCGCAATTTGAGTAAAGGTTGGTATTGATTCCGGGTTTTGTGGAGATTTATTTGAAGGTGAGATTCTAGGTAAGTTCTTGTAACCTCATTCGAAAGACAGGTCTGTTTTTTTTTTTTAATATAGTTTTGGAGTGAATACGTTCCGAAATTACGAGATCGATTTTAATGACATTTGTTATCAGAAAATGTGTAACTTGCGAGTAATATTAGATTTGTCTTCTATTTTCGCGATGTAGGATTGATATTCAATTCATTTTCCAGTTCTAATCGCGTGGTGTTTATTACATTTAGCTTTGTTTCAATGCCCAACGTTTCGAGACCTTTACGGGTCTCTCCTTCAGGATTGAACACCACGCGATTACTAAAACCGGAAAATGAGTTTAATTTCAACATAATTTGGCATTAACATTATCTTAAATTGTCATAGGATCAGAAACTGCAGGGCTGTGTTTCTTTCGACTGATAATTTCTGACGTCGAAATTCAAATTTGTTTGAAATTGCTGAAGAAAATTATCGGTCGGATCGACCGATGATTCCTAAATGACGAAATAAAGTAGGGCCTCTGAGGTTTCCACCCGCTCAATAAGTTCTATATTTACATATCACAGGTCCGCACGTCTCGGTTTTTATTCAGAATCAACTGACATTCCATTTATTTTGCAAGTCTATTCTATAAAATAAAATATCATCTCAACAGTCAGGTCATAAAACGAAGGTGTCGGCCGGCCGGCACACGGCCGTTCGATACGCCCAACGCCCGACCTCTACATTGCGAATGCACCGATATTGGACACTAGGACACGTCACGATGTCTTGTTTATTGCCGATAGTGTAACTTTTCAGTATTACAGCTGATGTCGATAGTTTTTGAATAGATATGAATAAATTTTCGAATAATATGTAAGCTTGTAGTAGAATACTGTACCTACAATAAATGTACATTTTGTTAATTTGTCGTCAGTATTTTGACAAGTTAGCCAGTGAAAGCACTAACAACAAAGAGTTGCATAAAATGTAGGTATCCCAAACGTACATTAGAAGACTTTGTCCTGACAGACTGACTGACAGATGTTTCAAAGCACAGCCTAAACCGCCTATAGTAGAGAGCGTGTTCTTTATATTATTATTCGATAAGAAAGGGATATTCGAAATTCCCACCGGATCGAGACTTACACGACACAGCCAGTCTTATTGATATACATATAAGTCAGTCTACCTGACTGACTTATATGTGTATCAACGCAGAGCCCAAACTGCTGGTCCTAGAGACATGAAATATGAAGAGTTCTTTGTGGTGTGTCTGTCTGTATCCACTAAGAAAGGGTTTTTGGAAAATCCCACGGGTTCAAGAATTACGCGGCTGTAATCGCGGGACTCTGCTAAGTAGTTAAGTATAAAATATACCTACCAACCGATTTTTCAAAACTTATCACCACACACACACTACAAAATTTCAAAAAAAAAAACGAACATATTTCAACATCCAAAGACCCAAATTGTTCACTTAATAAATTCACATAAAAATAAAAACAAACTGCTTCAAATTAGTTTCACCATCCGCCTAAAACATCAAATTCAGTGTATTTAGCGCAACCGGCCGCCATAAAACACACAGACTATGTAAATTCGAGCGTGCTACGTCTCTCGTTTTTCTAGTGGGGTAAGGGCCACAAATTAGGGCTGTCACTCAAAAAGTCGTAAAGTGAAAAGGGCTATTTACCCCGTGGCTCCGTTAACTACGAGATGGACACGAGACGCGGTAAATGACGGACGACAGACGACTGTGGGTCGGAAGAAGGTTTAAAAGTAGGCAGGATGAGGAAAAGTTTAATAAAAATGTTCTAGGGTAAATGCAATAACTATTATTGTATTAATTTGCCTGTAGTATTTTTAGAACGGATGTTTGTGGGGTTATTGAATTTGTAGACATCGAAGCGTAAATATATACTTCGTTTACTAGAAATATTTTACAAGGAGAAATACATCATCTCTGGGAAATGAGCACAGCCACGCTTATCTCAGGAACCGCTGGTTCGATTTGAACAATTATTTCAGTGTTTGATAGTCCATTTATTGAGGAAGGCTATGGGCTACATTATATTAAAAAAAATAGGCGGACGAAGTGGCGGGCACTGCTAATGTAAGATACAAATACATACCTAAAATAACTATCATATAACTAATAGTACAAGCTTATGCTTAGTTTGGGGCTGGATTGCGCTGTGTGTAACGTTGTGCAATATTTATTTATTTATTTATTTTATAACTAAGTTTAAATAGAATCACTGTAACCCTATTTCGTAAGAGTATAAGTTTGTGCTGTTAAAGTTTAGAATATAATTTACCAACAATTAAAACTTTATTAGACTTAGAACCCAGCTTAAATCCCAATCCATTTCCAATAACTGAGACGGTTAATTCATAAACGAATATCTACACATAAATTGGAATAGTTGATAAGCCAGGTTAAAGGTTTTGAAGCTACATACCTAATTATGCCCTAAAGCAGAGAAATGTAACTCTAGAAGTGCTCTGTCCTAATAAAACGGTGACACAAATATAACATCAATTCGAGCTGTCTTTTTCGCTCTCACAGCCTTTGACTGCTGAAAACGCATATGTTGTGTTTGCGATGTTAAAACAGCGATTTGCGATTCGGCTTTGCGTTTGATTTTGCGATTTGCGACAATTTGCGATTTCAAAGTTAGCAGTCAAAGAGTATGACATAATTACACCTCGCTCTAGCTTCAACTCGGGGTAATTTACCCTGAATTTTTGTAGCGATGAAAAATCCCAGGAGGTATATTTAAAACTACTTATTTTATATGGCACATCACTGTCCTAAAGCCACAAAAAACGTTAAAATAAGACTGTAATGCAATGCAATACCTACTTCAGAAAAAAAACATGGTAGGTATTTTCTTATATACTTAATTTCTAATTTAATAGGTTTTACTCAACAAAATAAAATAAAAAGTAATGCGATATTTCTATAGACAAGACATCCGGGCCACTTTCAAACATTAGATACTGTCAGTTTCTTTACAGAATTTCTAATAGGTTTTTACACAGCATCTTGCCAATACAACAGTCTAAATAAAGAGAAAACGTCCTGAAATCTGTCCAGTAGACGTAGGTAGTGTATCAGCAGTGCTGCGAGAATGGGGCGTTCAATCTAAGCCTGGCTATATTGTTTTCAGCTGCGACTGGCTCCCGGTTGATTGATCGTTTCCGCTACACAGAGACGCCACATGAAGCCGGTTTAATGTGGATCTGGTACAGTTGTTTGTCCCACGACTGGGTCTCGGTCTTGGTTGTGTGAGTGAGTGCATTCACGTGCATGTTGTTCCTGTGTGCGTGAGCTGGAACGCTAAGGGTCAATTTATACTAGCGCAGAGTCGAAGCGTCAATCTAAAACTTAACACTGATAATTTAACCTTATCTCCATTAGTGCTATGCTCATATTATTTCTTATAATTTAAAAACGCGCGCTCATTCGCGCGACCTACGCTGTATGGTTCGCGCGCATTCTCGCGAATCCACGCTCCCACTAGCGATCCTACGCGTCATCAGCCACAAATAGCCTGCGCCGTTGTAGGTGTGTTGTTGTATTCTTGCAGCTTTGCTTTGGTTGCGAAGAATTTGACGCTTCGATGAGCTTCGACTCTTCGTTAGTATAAATTGACTCTAACAATTCGAGTTCACGCACACAGACGCAACGTGAATGGTGTGAATCTACTCGCATCAAGACGGAGACGCACTTGAGAGATAAATAGTTGTGTTGCTCTATCTAAGTGTCTGGTATCAGCTATGAAATAAAATTTATATCAAATTTAAAATCATGTCAAAGTGTACCGACTGTATTTTGTTCCTGTCATATACCTGTTAATATTTTGATTTCATTTTAACCGTCTTTTATTTTTGTCAGCTCTTCTGAAGTACCTAAAGATTTCAAGAGTTCACACTTCTGCAAAGAATCTTGTAGGATGAATAAATAGAAGTGTGCTTTTTCGGGTCAAACATACAATTTATCAAACTAGGTACTCATTATTGATTACGTAATTTTGAACATCACAATCGCGTCTCATATTCGTTTTTTGTACGTATAATCACCTAGTAGGTAGGTACTGAAACTCACTTTATAGTACGAAATGCCGTATCTTCGTAATTCGTGTCTTCTCTTCATAGCTCGATGTACGCGAGGCGCGGTACCGACGTAACACATCCTGTGTTTATCTAATCTCGCAGATATATGTTGATCCACCACCGAAAACATCAAACTATAAATTGGAAATAAATTATTTATCGATTGAGCGGGATTCAAGCTGAGTTTAGTATGTTGATTTAACTTTATTTTATTTATTGAACAAAATAATATAGGTTATCCTCTTAGATAAAAACAAATAAGGGCAGATACGGTACCTAACCACGGCAAATGAGACGTTAAAACTGCGTCAGCTGAGCCACTAGCCACTAGCCTCAGTCGTATGTGGAACCGTTGTCACGTGAACACGTACTGTCACACTGCGAGTTTCTAGCTCATTTTTGGAATACGCAATGTTACAATATACCCTATCTACTAATTTGTTTTCATCTAAGGTTATCCTATCCTATTTTGTATAAATATATATAGGTCACTAAGTAGATATACTGACTTGGTACTTACCTACTTTCTGACCTCCTAAGGGAGAGTTCTACTCAAACCAACGATTGTATCTAATCGTCGGTCAGACTCCATCCCGATTATGCGATTATCCTTGGGCCAACGCGTTGATCGGTTAATTAATGCTGCAAAAATGTATTCAAAAACATAACCCAATCTTGGCAGTCGGGTAAAACCGACTACCAAGAGGGAGCATTTTCTTCAATTGGATCAGGTTGGTCAAAGCTAGTTTCGATCGATAGTTAAGTCAAAACTACTTAGGACAAAACTACCTTAGACTTCTTTCGAGTTTGACTGACACCCATACACAGTAATCAAATCACAAAAACTTATACTATGGATTTTGTCTACTGTGAGATTGCAGTCTGAGAGAACATTTCATAAACAAGTTAAAAACCATCCACAAAAAAGATAAATCTCCATTTTCGCTTACGTTTGACATTTCAAGAGTTGTCAACGTTGACAGAAACTGTCAAGTGCGAGTCGTAAAACTAAATATTTACGTTCAGTAAAACGGCAGTGAAACTTAGAGATATAACACTTTTATACTAAGACTACTGTAAGTTAAGTATCACACTAGCGGTTTGCGAGCGGGTTACAGGCGGGATACGTCCACGGAAACGTGTTATCCACTGTAAGTGAAGTCGGAAGCGATCGCTCTAGTTTCGTTTGTTACCCGCGGATTTTTTGTTCAAATTCTTTTATTAACAACTAGCTGACCCGGCGAACTTTGTTCCGCCTTTGAGGAAATAAAAATATCCTGTCTCCTGGTTTTAACCTCACCTATTTTCAGCCAAATCGGTTCAGTCGTTCTTGAGTTATAAATAGTGTATAACTAATAACAAAACTTTTTATCTATACTTCTATACTAATATTATAAAGAGGTAACGTTAGTTTGTATGTATGTATGTTTATTGGCGGAAATCTCTGCAACTACTGGACCTATTTGAAAAAATATTATTACAAAAGCTACATTATCAGGGAGTAACATAGGCTACTTTTGATCCTGATATTCTCACGGAATCGGGACTTACGCTGGTGAAACCGCGGGGCTCTTCTAGACAATATATTATAGAGATTGGTACTCCATTTAACATTTTTCTGACACAGTCTATCTATTTACAACATATTTCATTATTATTAGACACGGGTTTAGATCGCGTTAAAGGTAATCATCTACGGCGATGGCCATAGTGTTCTCGAGACCACGGCCGGTGTGACCCGTTTTCCGAAACGTCGAAGTAATTAATGACAATGATTAATTATCTATAACGCGATCTAGACCAGTGTCTCTTAATAATGATACCTAGTCGGAAATCATGTAAGTTTAAAAAGTGTGTTACTACAAAATTTATCAGCATAAAGGTCATCAGCACCTATGAAGTTTATGTGATGCAAAAAATAAAAATAATAGCAGACCATGTATTTTTGTCTCCTTTCTCTCCTTTCCAGTATTTGAAGATATTTTATTTCAAGTTAAAGGTATTTTATCTCTATGAAATGAAATGAATTTTAGTACCTTCCGGAACTAGTTTTATTTGCTGTCTGGTAAACTAACCGCCGTGTTTACAAAACGTTAAAAAAGCTTTTAAAAATGGTCGATTTAAATGAATAATGTTGTCGTAAAATAGTTTGAGTCGTCGGTAGACGATAATTTTATTAACTTAGTTATGTATGATTGAAGGTCATTCTTTAGGGTATTCGTGTAAATAGATAGGTACAACTATTGCAATAAAGTTTTTACAGAAAAATCTTAATATTTTTTATTATTATTTTAGAACGATTTATGGCAATTAATGTGTGAAACAAAATATATCCTATCGATTAGTCAGTCTGACGTATAAGTATAGTTTACCTAACAGTTGGTACGGCACAACGAACGGTTCATCACGCGTTGTATCCAGTGACTGGGTCAGTAATTCCAAGTCACTGGGTCTTGTCACTGACCTTGTTTAGATTTATACGGACTTAGAAAGTTTATTTCAAAACGACGGCTTTGATGTAAAAAGATTTCTTGAATGACGAAATCGAAAGGTAAAGTTGTTAGGTTTTCGTACCCAAAGGGTAAAAACGTATCCGTTTTACTAATACTTCACTGCCCGTCTATCCGTCTGTCACCAAGCTATATCTCATGAACCGTGATTTATTTATTATTTATTTATTTTTTTCAATTAAAACGGCTTATAACACCAGTTACATTAATGAATCAGAATTAATAATACGAGTATAATTAATAAAATTATCAATTAAACTACACAATACATACTTTAAACACATAAAAACACTCAACTATAACGACTCACAAAACCGCAGACACACCGACATCAAGACTGACCATTCATCCACAAACACATCAGTATCGGGGTTAGAGTTCAGGAGAGCGTGGTGGCGATAGCTAGACAGTTGACATTTTCACAAATGATAATTTAGATTTTTCTTCTGTTTTTGCTATGTTGGTTATATTAGAAATTAAACTCATGTTTCGATTTTAGATGATAAAATATTTCTGATACCGCTATGACGACAAAATAGTAATAACAGAATAAAATAAATATTTAGGCGGGCCACCATAAATATGCGACAGCGTAAATCACATGATTACTGCAAAAAAAAAAACAAAAAAAACCATGAGTTTCTTGTGTCTTCTTCTCATTGGAGGTCGCGTTCCGAGGATACACTAGATTACATTATAATGACTGACATTTATAAGAGATATCTTGCTAATATCCGAATGAATAAACGTACCTACTTTGATTTGACATACAACAAACTTGACTTTTTTGTGCCCATGGTACAGAACCTTACGTGCCCCCAAGTCCGACTCGCACTTGGCCTGTCTTCTATGTTCGCTCTATTCGCATATAATTTATTTAAGTCTATTTGTTCAGTACATTTTCCGTTTTTGCTGACATTATTTTGTTGTTCCAGGATTTTCTACAATAATGCGGCAGTCTAATGAGGACTAGCTTAGGCGCTACTGAAGCCGGTGAGTTTTTATTTTAATTGCTAGAATTTTAATTAGAGTTTTTATAATAAGCTTATTTTATTTACAGAAGAAATGTTATTTTTATAGAATGCAAATAAAAACAAAGTTTCTGGACGTTGCACTCATCGCCATCTAGCCCAAAACTACGCAACTAAGCTTGTGCTATGGGTACCTATCAGACAACGGATGTACTGTATATTATTATACTTTTTTTTTTGTAAATCTAAATTTATAAAATGCCCTATCCAAAAAACTTTACCTACGAACGCTATATAACGCCTTGCTAGCTATACGAACGTTTTCATATTTTATTTTGGCAAGACTGCAGGTTCGGATGATTTTTGAACGGAATCGTTTATTCTTGTTGTCAATTTTTCATATTTTTCTGTCAAAATAGAGATTTATATAATTGTCAATGTCAAATTTCGTACTTTTTTCGCAAATGACAAAAATCAGCTGTTCAACATCCGCCATTTTGTAACGTAAAGTTACGATGGTTTCAAACAACCTGACCCTCAAGTTTAATTTGACAGCTACTTTACGTAGTGATAAACTTTATTTAGCGTTTGTAAGTAAGATTTTGTCTTAATCAACTGCTATTTAATGTATAAAAAAATATGTTTGCTTTATAAGTAAGGGGGTTTATGTAGAGAGTAAAGGACAAAGCTGTAGCGTTTTAAAAACTGTTTTCTTCTTCTTTATTATACGTAGTTGATTAAAACCGCTTTTAACCAAAAGCGATTTACCGTACCCAAACAGAGATACAAGATGAATCAAACTATCAGAAGAAAGAGAAAAGAAAACAAAAACATTATTTCGACGACCTCAGTGGCACGTCGGGGTAAGGCCCGACTGCAATGCAGGAATTTGCGGGTTCGATTCTTGCCGGGTGCAAGTATTTATGCTTGAAAAATAAATATTTGTTTCCGGTCTGGGTGTTTTCTATGTATGTACCTATGTATTTACAAAAAAAAAGTATAACATGTAGTATATCCGTTGTCTAGTACCCATAGTACAGGCCTACTGTTTAGTTTGGGGCTAGATTGCGCTGTGTGTAACGTCGTGCAATATTTATTTAAAGACATTGCAGCACTTCAATCAAACTAAAAACTTTAAATCTGTCGATATTTACAAATAACGTAGAACAGTGCCAGCGGCCAGCGTTTTCTTTGGGAAGGATCACTGAGATCATTCTCTCATTTTTTTATTCTCATGTTTATTATTGGGATCACTTTATTGTTGCCTGTTTTTTTATCGAAATTATTATTGACATTTTTTTTCCCTTTATGTATGTATTATGCTGTTTATATATTGTTGCTTTATAGATTTTTTGTAGCGTGTTGATTCTTTGCGTGTTGATTTCATACACTTTTATTTGTATGTTATTTCTATTCGTGGGAACCTCTAATTGGCTCTCCGGTTTTTAGTTTTTTAAGTTATATTGTTAAGCAGCTGTTGGTTCTCCTAAAAATTAAATAAATTAAATTAAACAGTAATTCGTCTGCGATCTGCAGATCCCCTTATCAGTTATCAGCACAAACCCTTGTCCTTCATATTTAGGTTCTATTTTTTTTTCCAAAAACCGTTCTCGATGTTATCTCGGTACGAGCGGGGTCAGGAGGCGGGGGCAGTAAATCAAGAATCTGGACAAAAGCCCGGGACGTTGATAGATTGATTCTTTGTATGTCCGACGGTGCGCTGAGATATGTTTTTATACAAATGTCTCGGAGCGAGGCTTAGGCTTTTGGTGGATTTATTGGGTTTAGCCCTTAACCAAAGCCTACGCCGCTGTAACAACACAGCGGCGTAGGCTTTGGTTAAGGGCGCCAGTTATGTGAAATGACGATGTTAGATATAATAACCTGTTTATTATATTTATAGATTACCGATTATAGATTAGATTATTTATAGTTTTCATAGGGATAATATTAAATTTTACATCCTACTAATATTATAAATGTGAAAGTTTGTATGGATGTTTGTTACTCTTTTACGCAAAAACTACTGAACCGATTGCAATGAAACTTGGAATTTAGATAGCTGGACACCTAGAAAAACACATAAGCTACTTTTTATCCCGTAATTCCCGCGGGATCGAACTTACGCGGGTGAAACCGCGGGGCGCAGCTAGTTTTAAATAATAAAAAATATTCACAATGTTACGTCTAATTTTCAACTAATTACAATTTATTTCCAAATCTTTGCGTATACCCGAGTCAATATTTTAATACATAGTATTAAACTATATTACTCAGGTCCTCTTCATCGTGCTTTGATGAAATAATGTTCATTTAACGAGTAATCATTGTTTTTACGATAAATCATCGTGTTTTTTCAAACAATTCTATCCCACTCATTGCTATGCAACCGAAAAAGGACAGGTAATTATCATCTATCCCCGTCTTAAGCTGGGTACTCACTACACTAGCAAGGGGTAACCGTGATCGTTACATGTATTGTAACTAAAGAAAATTGCGTGTACAAGGCTAGTGAACCTGAAGTGCGCGTGGCCTCCGCGTGGTGGCGGGTAAACTGCTTGGTCCTTGTCAAATCAATTTGCAGTAGGTATGGTGCCGATGTGGAGTCGGCACCGTGCAACAGTGCCACACTCCACATTAATTGGGGTTTAGGATACCCGAGAGTGATGCAACCCCTGCAACAACTTATCTATACATATACATATATAAAATTCAAAGTCCTGACTGATCTATATATCAACACAGAGCCAAAACCGCTGGTCCTAGAAACATGAAATTTGGAGAGTGTGTTCTTCGTGGTGTGTAATAGCCACTAAGAACAGATTTTTGGAAAATCCTTTGGGATCGGGACCTACGCAGGTGAAACCGCGGGACGCAGATAGTCTACATATATAATGTTATAGCGTCCCCTACTATGGCCAACATTTAGGCATATATGGAGAAGTCCGCTGTTGCCTGACGGACCACTGGAGGCCACCGTCAGGTCCCAGGAACTATTGTCCGCGATCAGTTATAGACAGATTGTTTGGTTCTTTATAAGGAGAGCTCCCTAAGATCTCGAGAGGGATGCAAGCAAACCCAGTTCTATAATATCTACGCATATATGTTATAGCGTCCCTAGCTATGACCAGCAAGGCTATAAAGAGAGGGGTCCGCTGTACCGTCAGGCCACTACCAGTGGCAGCCATCAGGGATCAGCTACAGACCGATCGTGTTCCCTAATGCTAAATAGGGAGAGAGAGGAAGAGATATCGAGAGGGATGCTATAAGGTACATCGCTCAGATGCGAAAGACGTGTGGTTTTAAGTGGCGGTGGCATTTGTATTGGCTCTTTGTGGCTCGTATGAGCCGCCGGTTACATAAAAATAAAGTCTGTTACATAAAATCAACCATGGTTGCATAACGATTATGTCGAAAATATCTGAAGACTTCTGTAGCATCATTTGTTCGGAAGCCTCGATCTTTTGTATGGCCCACGCATATTCAAAGTATATCTCGGTAATGTAACCCCCTCCCAGATCGAGACCGGAACATCCAATCAATCATTCAGTGACGTAATGACGTCATCCATTATCAATTATTGACAGAACAGCGATCCGATGCCGTCCGGCGATTTTCCAAGTTTTATGCCTTGTCTCTTTCTCTTGGTCTATTGTAGGGCTGTCGCATGGTCATGTTTTTGTTGAGGGAACCAATCAACGAAATTATCTTGAAAAAACTTTTGTAGTAAAAAAATACCTACACAGGGTGTTCTGAGGTATTAAGCCAAAAGGGGGTTATTCTAGACGTCTAGGCGAACAACTTTAGTTCTACAACTTGTAAAAAATCGGATTTTATTTTTAAAATAATTAAATCTAATTTGACAGACATGCCATTTTATGTATCGTAAGCACATGTTTCTGATAGAGCATCGTCTAGAAAAATACATTATTAATTGCTGACACTCACTTCAAAAACGATCTAAAACAATGTAAGTAGGTACCTACTTACTTGTTTTATTGTTTTTCAAGTCTATGATTTCCAAAAGAAAAACCAAAAAAATATTATATCTTGTGTCTAGTCACCGTAACCAAGCTAACTAGCCTTACCATGTGGCTAGATGGCGCTGTGTGATGTTTGCAGATTAAAAAAAAAGACTATAAGGCGAAAAGACCGGCGTATTGGTGCTGCAATATTTATTTATTTAAAACTTATTAACTTGTAAAGATCCTAGACCTCGGCTAAACTAGCCCAGTCTCTGTCAAAAGCAGCATAAATGTGCGTGCGTGTGACCCTAGGAAATGTTAAATGTTGCGTACTTCCTGACATCCGATGATCATTCAATTATAAGCTTTTAACAGAAGCTTTTTCTGGCTGCCATTGAATTTGTGGGAGATAAAAATGTTTAAGTAGTTTTGGTGACCATCCTTTTTATACCTTAGTTTCAGTATTAAAAAAACACAAATAGTATACAGCGTAATTATTTCTTCTGTTTTTCTTGACGTTTTATATACAACGTGTTTCGGAAGGTGATTTAGGCCGAAAGTGGGTTCTAGACTAATTTAGATTATATTCTAGACTTCTAGGCAAACAAAGTTTGTTCTACGACTTTTTAAAATTCGAAGTAGTTTTCAAAAATGGACCCTGAAACACACTGTATAGAAATTCATGACTTTTGTGGACGAAAGATCAGAAATATCAAATTGAAATCATTTTTATTATTATACCTAATTGTTTTTTAATTACTTGAATAATTAGTTTTAGGTACAAAAGCTAGTACAAGACACACATTCTATACTAATATTAGAGAGGAAAGATTTATTTGTTGGTTCGTTTGTTACGAATAGGCTCGCAAACTACTAGACCGATTTCGAAATTTCTTTTACCAATAGAAAGATACATTATCGAGGAGAAACATAGGCTATTTTAGATCCCGATACTCCAATGAGATCGAGACTTACGCTGGTGAAACTACGAAAAGAAGTTAAGTTTTAGAAATAAATTTATCAAAATGCATTGCATCAAAACCCATGAATAAAGAAACGTCAACTGCAATTTATCTTTAAAAAAACCGCACAAACCATAGTGAGTGATAACCCTATTTATGGTAGATGTATATTGTACCTACTTACAAGCCTGACGGTTGATCTATGAGATAGCTTGTAAGACTACGTCATAAAAACGGTCTAGTCTCTAGATTCAAGATCACCAGATAGAGGATAGGTATTCCCTAACTTATTTACGAACTTAATTTTCAAGTTTACGTCCGATCGATCACGTCTAAATAAGACTGGGACGTTTATGATGGAGAAAAGATAGATCTGTTTACTCTGTGGCGTACAAATAAATCCATTTAGATTTAGTCTATTCTTTGACAATGAATAAGTAGTTACATGATGAATCGATTTTTTTAGGCTGCGGTTTCACCCGCGTAAGTTTCGCGAGCTTGCGGAATACATCACATTATACTTAATATTATAAATCCGAAAGTTTGCTTGTTTATATGGGTATTTGTTTGTTTGTTTGTTCACGTCCCTCTTCACCGTCTAACTGTGCGACCGATTTGGATGAAAATTCGCATAAGGATAGTTTAGTTGATGGAGAGTAATATAGAATTCTTTTGATCCGTATAATCCCACGGGATCGGGATTAACGATTAACGCTAACGTGTATCAAACTTCCGGGTGTATAATAGTAGTGGAATTTGTAGGTACTTTCTATAGGTACCTATATAGTAAACATAGAAGAAATTCGTGTAGGTAATATATCAAAGAATTCTTTTTATAAGGAACTTTTGGCCAATCCAATTAATTGGCTAGGTACCTGTCGGTTACAATTAATTAAACCGCTTAAAAATATACATAGAATGAAGAGTCTTAATTTATGATAAAAATATATTTTTTATTAATTTATTGTAACACCAAAAAAAAAACAAAAAAACATAATATACAACTTAAATCTAGGTGGCACAATGGGCAGCCTTATTGCTTAAAGATATCTCTTCCAGGCAACCTTTGGATGAATAAGCAGGGAAAAAAGATGAAAGGTAGAAGGTAGGTATGACTGTTTAAATACCTGCCTGCATCAGTTCAACAGAATTAATAACAAGAACATTACTGAAAAAGTACGACGAAAATTCTACAAAATAAATCTGTAAGCACGAACAGAAAAGGACTTTTTGTTTAGAATTTCATACGAAATGGAAAAGTACAAAGTGAGTCGGTATGTAGGTACGTTTTAGTTAAACGAAAGGCGGGATAAATGTAACTTCTTTTGCGATAAATATAAATGTATATACATTTATTTGAAAGTGTTATTAAGAGTGGGTTTATCGTATCGTTTCGTCGCAAAGTGCTCGGCTTAAAATGCAGCTTTACCCGAAACATACATCGAGCAGTTTACGCCTATGCCTGGAATTATCCGGTTTTATCCGGCGCGGACCGGCCCCGGGCGGTGTTTAACACCTCATTCTAGCGGTTAAAACAAGTTACTGTGACTAACGTACTTCACTGGTATATACGCCCTTGCCACGCAGGGAACAAGGCTTAGTATACCGTATCAGGATATCCTGTCGCAGGGTCACACGATCTCTGTTTGTTGGAATTTAAATGGCAACTTTCGTCACCTTTCTGCCGGGGTTGTGTGGACGGGGCCTAATGATGGAGCGCTTGTGAAATGTCGAGAGTTACATGTTTAGCTCCAGACTTATTTACATTCAAGTTTAATTCAATGCGAGCTAGTCCCTAAAGTTGGTAAAGTTTTTGGGTAATGTAGAGATGGTCTTGAAAACATGGGATTATATTAAAGTGTTCGCAAGAGAGAGCTCGCTTGTTGTAATCACTCGACAGAATTTGAGGATGGTTCGTTTGAGACAACGATCAAGACGTGTTACTGTTCGCTGTCAACCGTTTAGGAACGTTGAATCCAAAGAACTTGACTAGAAGGAGAAAGGTCGTCAGATCCATTTCAAACTCGTCTCTGACGGACGAGCTTCAATAGTTCCAAAGTCAAACTGTAAGGGAAATGACTCGCACACTTTTAAAAAAGATGGATCAAAATTCGAACGTCGTTGTAAATGTATCCACGGCCTGTGTTTTATCAGACCAGACCGCGCCAGACCAGACGGACCGTGGGAACCGTAGCGTCCAATGAAGCCTGTCATCGCGCGAGATGAAAATCAAACAATCGACAGGCGTGGCGCGGCCTGGTCTGTCCTGTGATATAACGGGCCGTGCTACCCCCGCTATAGAATACCCACCATCTGTTGTGACCTTAGTCACAACTGTCAGTCTCAACAGTCGTTCATTGGTTCATTGTCATTTTTGTCCATTCATTGCTTGCCTGGAAAAGATCGCCCTTAAGGCCAATAAGGCCGCCTATTATATAACACTTGTTTAAAGTTTTTGTCTATGTTATATTACTTTAATTAAATTTTGGTACAATAAACATTTGTTACATCTAATAGCACACGCAGCAATTGTCATTTCATTTTTACGATAGACGTACTCTTAACAATATTGTAAGTGCTGCAGCAACTTTTTATACATCGTAAAAAAAGAAACGTGAAGTAAGACATCGCCTCCTGTCTAGATGTATGGCCTATACTTCGTTTTTCAAATTATAGACTTTGATTTGCCACCTCTTCCTGTAGATAAAACGTCAAATACACAGAACCAAAAAGTCAAAACAAATATATCTCAATAGTTGGACCTATTTGATCTAGCTAGATAGTCTAGTCCTTGATAATGTAGTCATACCTATCTTACCCAAATATCCCATCTTAACCCCATCATTCAGCCTAATCCTAGGCCAGGTAGCGAGCCGGCCCGTTCAGCGGCTCACTCGACAACAATGCCCGCTTTGTCTCCGTTGTGATTAATGTGCGGAGAGCCGTCGTGCGAGAGAGGAATCATTGAGGGATGCAAGCGAGCCCAATTGGCGAATTGCGTTACTACGAGGCGAGTTCGTTACTGTAAAAGTTCTAAGATTTGAACAGGGTGTTGCTTGGAAAAATAATAAAAAAGTAGGTTTCTTTAAATGCAAATTGCATTTAGAAATTTACATACATTCATTCATTCTGGAGCCGTTTAAATAAGAACTTAGCAAAACCGATTGGAAAACCCACCTGGCCACAGCTAATGAGATTGTTTTTAGAATCATATACCTACCTAGTTTTCAGTCGTTTCCTTAGAAAATATTTTCAATTCTTATGGGAAATCATATATCTTTACTAAAGCTTGGCTTAAAGTTGCTTGCGCTCTATCATTCATCTAAAAATTATATGTATAAATTGTTTGCCATTTGTCTGCCATTTTTACGTGTATGTTGGACATTGTTACGACCAATATATTATTAGGTATAGCTCATGTAGTTCATTTGTACATTTGTCAATGTTCCATCCAATCCGGTGGTTGTCCTTCGATACATTTTATAGTGCAGACAGAGATCTGAAACAGGGATAATCACAGGTTTGTTGTCAACTTCATAGTTTGCGAGTAAAATGGCCTCTATCTCATGGTGTTGACTTCAGCTCCATAGACCAGAGTTCTACAAATTTTCACTTGAAACTCTCTACAGCTGTTATAGAGCAACTGGCTTGGTCCTAAATTAACCACTCTGTATGTAGTAAGGATGAGATTTTCCTTTCGAATGTCGCAGTCGAAATTCGAAATCTATTTATTTGAAGAAACCGCCAGTAGCGGGATAATCCCCTGCAATGTGATGCGACGGTTCATTTGTCTTATCCGGGGGATGGCGGGGTGCCCACAACTATTACTGACGTACTACGGATATTTTGTTACTTAAAGCCTTTGAGAGATTATATATTTTTTCCCGTTGAGATTTGTATTTATTTGTACATTTTTGTGTTACGGGTTCGGAAGCACTGAAGCGGGGATATTGCCAAATTGAGTAATTTAACTTTGTATGCAGCTCGACTTGCAGAGCTACGATAGCGTTTTATCTATATCTATGTTATTCTAGGTATATCTATCTATACTTCATACCTACTAATATTATAAAAGTAACCATGTCTGTCTGTTACGCTTTCAAGCCAGTCAACTGTTACCTTTGAACCGATTTTGATGAATTTTGCTATACAGACAGAAACTTGGAGAAGGACATAGGCTACTTTTAATAAAACTGCGGGGAGCAGCTAGTTAGCTATTTACGGGATCAGGATCTACATGGGTGAAATCGCAGGGCGCTGCTAGTGCATAATAATTAGGTATGAAATTCAATACGCGAATAATAAGACCCGGGATTTTTTAGGGTTCCGTAGTTTTCGATATGAGTAGGTACAAATCGAGTAAGTTTAAAAAGTATAAAATGACTTGGTGAAAGAAAGTAATAAGCTCCAATCGTAATAAAAAGTAAGCATCCCTTATATTCAAATTCAATGACCCAAAACCAACCTCCTTACCACTCACCTACATACACTTTGTTACAAACTTCCAACTAAATATTGTAAACAATATTACATCAACCCGTCCACGGTACACTCGAGCACAACAACATAAAGATGTGTCCAAGTTTAGCTTAGAGCAGTCCGAGCGCTGTGTTGCATAGCTTACAGTACGCTTAACAAAAAGATTACCGCAGACGGTGAGCTCTATTGGCATACGTGCCGGATCGACGCTAGAGTTGTGAAATGTAATGGAACATTTACCTACACATTGTCAGTTTCACTTGACCTAGTGCAGCCAGTAAATAATACAGAGGCAAAAGAAATATATTAGGTATGTAGAAATTAAACTTATTTTTCGGTTTTAATCGCGTGGTGTTTATTAATTTTAGCATTGTTTCAACGCTCAACGTTTCGAGACCTTTACAGGTCCCTTCTTCAGGATTTACTATGAAATATCGCGAAAACAGAAGAAAATGCATTATGTGTCTAATACATTATGTGACAATTTCCACGTCCAATACAATTTATCATGGCTCATGAGATAGTGACAGATAGACAGACGGACAGTGGTGTTTTAGTAAAAGGGCCCCGTGTTAACCATTTGACGACACTTTTTACTCGACTGCGCGATATAAAGGAGTGTTATTACTAGCTTATTCTCCTGCTTTCCTGCATGATTTGTGGCTCTATGGTACAATTATTCACTCGCTGCACACCGGTCATAAATCATAGCAAGGTTACGTTATAAACAAATTATTTTTCTTTGCAGTTTATTGTAGTGGGTGGCCAAACAATTTGTTTGTCATCGACGCAACGATGAAGAAAAGCAATTTTGAATAAGACAGAACTAACTTTCTGGTCCGGCTTGGAAATCGGCATTGTGTAAATTGTCCATTAGTTTAGAGCAAAGGGCACTTTTCTCTTCACATTTTACAAACCACATGAATAACAACAACAGCATTGCTACCACAAAAGATTAGTTTTAGTAACAGCCGCGGGACTTCGTCTGTGAAACGGACTCTAAATATAACGCCGCCGGTGGCGCCGCGCCGATCCCGGTTCGCATGTAAACATGTTTTGGTACATTGTGCAGTTTGCATTGTAATGTAAGTGACTTTCAACCCGACTGTACTGATGCCAAAACGTGGGTTATGTGTTTTGAAGTGTTTAGGTAGAAATTTGAATTTAGGTTTAGAGTTTGTTACATTCAATCTAACCTTGGAATATCATACTAGTAGATTATGAGAAGATAGATAGATAGATTAACACTATTAGAGAAGATAAAAAGACAAATTACAAGAAATAATACATAGAAAAGCTTAAAACGAAAGTCCTGCCCGTTTGGTATAAAAAAAACCTACAACTCTACTTCTACCCTACCCCACTACTACTACCCTACCCTACTACTACCAATACCCTACCCCACCCCACTACTATCCTACCCTACTACTACCCTATAATACTACCCCCTACTAATACCCCACCCCACTACTATCCTACCCTACTACTACTCTATAATACTACCCCCTACTAATACCCCACCCCACTACTATCCTACCCTACTACTACTCTATAATACTACCCCCTACTAATAACCTACCCTACTACTATCCTACCCTACTACTACCCTATACTACTCCCCCCTAACCATACCCTACTACTACCCTATAATACTACCCCCTACTAATACCCCACCCCACTACTATCCTACCCTACTACTACTCTATAATACTACCCCCTACTAATACCCCACCCCACTACTATCCTACCCTACTACTACCCTATAATACTACCCCTACTAATACCCCACCCCACTACTATCCTACCCTACTACTACCCTATAATACTACCCCCTACTAATACCCCACCCCACTACTATCCTACCCTACTACTACCCTATAATACTACCCCTACTAATACCCCACCCCACTACTATCCTACCCTACTACTACCCTATAATACTACCCCCTACTAATACCCTACCCTACTACTATCCTACCCTACTACTACCCTATACCACTCCCCCCTAACCATACCCTACTACTACCTACTTTTTTTTACATTTTTAACCTTGTTTATGCACACAAAATTGAAGTTAAAATGTAAGTAAAAACAACTTATTTAAAACAAAATAAATCCAGTTATAATACTGTAGAATACGTCAAGGTAATGTATTTATATTTTACCCCGTTTACAATTAAACAATGAGAGTGGAGTTAAGTCTTTATGCACCAACTTACAGAGTTTTTAAACTTTTTGAGAAATGGCGCAGGACGCTTCTTTTTTATACAGTTTAATGAATTTGTTAACTTGGCTGAAATGCCTACTACGACAATTCTACTTAGATTATAAATGTAAAAGTTTGTGTGTAAGAAAGTAAGTAAGTAAGTTTGTACGAATTAGTCTGTACTTCCTTCACGCAAAAACTACTGAACGGGTTGCGATGAAACAGATAGCTGAAAACCAGGGGTACTTTAACTGACGTTTCGGCAAACGGGTCACACCGGCCGTGGTCCCGAGAAGACTTTCTATGATTCCTCCCTAGATCTAGACCCGTGTCTAATAAAAATGATTGACGGAAATCGTGTGAGTTTAAAAAGTGTGGGGTACTTAAATTCTACGAACGTACGAACGAAAGAAAGAAAATCTGTCATCCGTCCTTTAAAACAGACGACAGATTTTAAGAGAAATTATCGTTCGTTTTGTCGTTCGTAGAATTAAAGTAGAGGCCCAGTATCTCAAGTCTGATCTCACAACCGGGTCTAATCAAGTCAACTCTATTGATATTTAGCGTGTATTTGACACGTCAAACATGACAATAACTATTCTATCGACACTCTATTGAGGCACGATTGTTAGAGCAGATATGGGACCTACTTTTATTCCGATATTCCCGCGGGATCGAGACTTACGCGGGTGAAACCGCGGGGCGCAGCAAGTAGATAATATATCTTTAACAGACCGTACTAGCTGGATTATGTTTCGTATTTTACCGAGACAATAAATGTTCACAAGAACACTACCCACTTCTTGGCCAGTCGAATATATGTATAAAATTAAAATTAGCACTTACCCCAAAGCACCACATTCCCCAGATGACCTTATGTCCTATTGCATTCGACGACCTCTGTGGCGCGTCGGGGGAAGGCCCGGCTGCAATGCAGAAGGTTGCGGGTTCGATTTCCGCTGGTTGCAAATATTTATGCTTAAAAATAAATATTTGTTTTGTCTGGGTGTTTTCTATGTATCATACTTGTATGTATGTTTTTACAAAAAAAATGTATAGTATGTAGTATATTAGTTGTCTAGTACCCATAGTACAACCCTAGTGCTTAGTTTAGGGCTAGCTTGCACTGTGTGCAACGTCGTGCAATATTTTATTTCTCGGACTTATAACTCTTCATTTGTTAATTTGAGGCTAAACTACTGTCTCAAATAACTACGCAACAATAACTAGGAGTATGACTACATTCACACCGTATCGAGCGCGGCAGCGACCACACAATTCGTCACCACACCGCGCACCGGACCGAACGGCCCGGCGGCTATTGTTCGCGTGTGGGGATTAACCCATTGTCTCTGGTACGATTAAACTCGCCGATTTTACACTGACGTAGTAATTATCGTCTGTCTTAGATCCCTTGTGGTTTGTGTATGTTACGTTACTGTCTCATGGTGAATTGTGTACTATTGTCTCGTGAGTTAATGATAGTGTGATGCGGATTATATAATGCGGATTACTTTTGTTATTTAGTTTGAATTTGACTGTTTATTTTGGTCTAAGAGTATCAGTACATCATTGAGGAGCTCATTGGCCTAGCTGTACCTGCCGATAAACTGCGGTCTGAAAACGGGTTAAGCAAAGTTTGGCGCGGTCATTACTTGGATGGGTGACCGACAATTTGTGTGGCAAAAAATAATCATTTTCTCAAGCTCCTCCTTGTCTCGAAAAGCACGTTAAGCGGTTGGACCCGGTTGTTGTCTCAGATAGCAGTCGTTAGGTCAAGTCGCCTTTCTAAAAACTCTAACACTAGGTGAGACATACCAGCATACGAAAAAAGGAAGTACTTCATTGATCTCAACCTTAACAGTAGATATGGCATCAGAAGGAAGACAGTTGAAACAAGCCACCGAAGTAACGCTACCTCAAATTCAATGATACTTTGAAGTGAAATTCATCGATTCCATCTTAGCACGTGCAGCGATTGTCATTTCATTTTTACGATAGACGTAATAATATTGTCAGCGCTGCAGCTGTTTTTTAGGGTTCCGTACCTAAAGGTAAAAACGGGACCCTATTACTGAGACTTCGCTGTCTGTCCGTCCGTCCGTCCGTCCGTCCGTCCGTCCGTCCGTCCGTCCGTCCGTCCGTCCGTCCGTCCGTCCGTCCGTCCGTCCGTCCGTCTGTCTGTCCGTCTGTCACCAGGCTGTATCTCATGAACCGTAATAGCTAGAAGGTTGAAATTTTCACAGAAGATGTATTTCGGTTGCCGCTACAACAACAAATACTAAAAACGAAATAAAACAATTATTTAAAAGGGGCTCCCATACAACAAACGTGTTTCAAAAATAACAAGGAGTCGAGTCAGGACAGGAAGAAGGACAGGAGGACAAATCGAGTTGGTCATGGAATTCAAAATGGCTGCCCTATCTGTCAAATATACTAGTCTGCCTTACTTACCAAAGAGTTTATTTTATGTTTCAGATTTTCTTTGTGCCAAGGTTTTTTTTTTTCAGTGATTCGGTCCTTTGATGGGAGTAAGAATCGAAGATAAATATTTCATATTTTCCTATAAAATTTAAAAATTGGTTGTTGTAAACCATTTTAGGGTTCCATATCCAATTGTGATAGTGGGTGCGGAACCCTTTATGCGCGAGTGTCGCACTTGCCCCGTTTTTTTTTCTCGTGAATGGCACATGGAATGTGTTTAATAAGTCGCCTCTAGTACCTACTAGAACATAATATCTTAGTCTCAATACAAATGTTTAGGTACATGTTATTTTCAGTCAATTTAAAAATGTATTTTCTTCTTAGCCCATATTGACCCACTGGTAAACAAAGGCCTCCCTGACATCTTTCCAAGCTGTTTGGTCCTGCACCTGTATTTGCTATCCAGTTGTCAACTGAGTTTGATAGGCACTTTGCAGTATACATTGCTGCCTTGACGTACTCGTAGCATGGTAATAACCAGTGATTACCTCAAAGCAGCTATGTACTGCACAGCGCATATGAAACTGAGCTATCCACTAGATAGATGGGTGCTGGTTTGGCCAATCTCCGTCCAATGCATCGAGCGAGATCATCAACCCATCGTTTACAGACCCTCGATTTCGATGTCCATTTTTTAGTACCTTGTTCGTACTGACCGATTCGACCTATAAAGGTTCCTTCTTTAGGATTGACTGCCAATCCTGAAGAACCTGTAAAGATTTCGCGTTGAAACAATGCTAAATGTAATTAACACCACGCGATTAAAACCCAAAAATGTCTTTAATTTCAATACAACATCGCAAAAACAGAAGAAAAACCTATAACTTATTCGTGATAACTTTTGCCCTAAAAGTCTTTTACTATCTTATCTTACTTCTTACCATAGAGTAAATCTATCCTTAATCTATGCTTCTTACTAATATTATAAATGCGAAAGTAACTTTGTCTGTCTGTTACGCTTTTATTTCTAAACCTCTGAACCGACATTGATGAATTTTGGTATAGAAATAGATAGGACCTTGGAGAAGGACATAGGCTGCTTCTGATCCCGTAAATTTCAAAATAAAGGATTAAAGATTCGTTCTTAAAAAGAAAAACCTTTTAGTAAAATCTTCGATAACAGAATCAGTGTTGGAAAATATTTTCGCTAACGTTTTTGTCACTTGAAATTCATATTTTTTTGTCAAAATGTAAAAACATTCGTACAAAAAGAAACAGACAACATAGTGTTTTAGTGGTTTTAGCTCAATTGTCTAACTGTCAGTGCCTTTTTGAATATAAAAATAAAATATGGTTCCGCAACAAATACCGCAAATTCATTCTACGTTTTTGTATAAAAAAATACTTGATCCAATAAAAAAAGATATAAAGTTTCACCCGAGCCCTGCGAGGTCCTCCCCATAAATCCCCTCGTAAATATCATTAAATACTTTAAGTTAATGATATTTTTTTTAACTTGCAAAACTAGTCGAATTTTCAAAAGAAACTTGGCCAAGTTACTGAAGGAACACCGATCCGGCACCCTATCACACCGAAGTGTAATCCATAAAAATAGCAATCAGATGACTCTCAGTTTCCTCAGATAGCGTGCGTCCATTAAAACTTCAGCCCTTTATTTAGCCCCGGTGTGGGAAGCTGAGGGGGTGGGGGTTGAAGATCCGCCAACAAGTAAGTACAAGTTTAAGCCTCCGTGGAAACTCGGCGTACACTCGGGGCCCCGTTTTTGTTTGGATTTGCGTTTTTTGTAACTAGGCCAGTTGACGTTGTAATATAGGCTGCGGATTATGAATTCTCTAAAAGATAAACTTTACTATGGATAAATTTTCGTTAAGTTTTAGTAAATACTTACATGCGTAAGCTTTACCTAGAAATCTATAAACATTTTGATTTTTTTCGAAAAATGAACCTTCAGAAATTTGTACCACCTTCTTGCCGTGGCACTGTAAGCAAAACTGATATTTTGTCTAATCCAGTATAATATTTATTTCATCGAATACAAATTACATTAAAAGAAATACATTAAATCACTTATTTTTTTTCTTCTTCAATCTTCCATCTATATCTATAATTGAAAGTCTTGTTAGTTACACTATTTATAACTCAAGAAAATTGGTGGGAAGGTAGCTTAGGAGCAGAAGGACATAGGATACTTTTTTGATGTTTATTTTTGCTAACTCTAAGGCAGAACAAAGTTCGCCGGGTCAGCTAGTTATTAATATTTTATAATCTAAATGGAACCTTCCATAACACATATACTTTATGCAATACTACAGCATCCTACCCACTTATACTACCTTCCCGTCATTCTAGATACATCCGCTAACATTTTCGAACTGAAATTTCCTTTTGAAAACAAATTGAATATTCTAAAACATGTGCACCATTTACACCGAGTTTACGGGCGCGCGTCACACCGTGGCGGCACAGAGAGAGCGGTGCGGGCGTCTATTTCCGCCAAAATAGCGTCGCGTCATGTCCCGGCGTCGTGCGGTGACGTCAGGTGCACTATGCTACGACCATGGACTTGTTACAATGACGAATTTTCAATATCATGTAAATTGCTTTGCGAATTTTGTATATTCTGCAAGTCTCTAAAAGTTAGGGTACCTATATGCAAAGTTAAGGACTTCTTCCACTATATCATACGATTGTATTAGTGTATTCAACATAATTACGTGGATTAATTATAATGGACGACACAAGATTATCTACATACTAGGTACACGTTTAACTGATAAAAACCATTAAAAAC
This sequence comes from Idaea biselata, assembly GCA_958496205.1. Lineage (NCBI taxonomy): Eukaryota > Metazoa > Arthropoda > Insecta > Lepidoptera > Geometridae > Idaea > Idaea biselata. Next base: position 15,142,821 of record OY292398.1, on the reverse strand, counting down.
AAAACAGATTTCAAAATATGGTAAAATGAAGTGACAGGTTTAAACAACTACAAGTAAAAAACCTAATGCATTCCAAGGAAGTATTCTGCTCATCATTTTGAGATCCTCATCAGACCATCATTAGATTTTATAAGGACCAACTTTCCAAATAACACATTAGTCGGCCAACTCGTCTTCAAGTAATCAGTGTACGTGTGGACATTAAAAAAATTCATAGGAACGAAATGAATTAATAAGTTGTTCCCCTCCTTCAGTTGTTCTGAAGTCGGTTAAAAATATTTTGACGGCTTCGGTTTTGATGGCCTCTGTGACGCGCTGAGGCTCGACTGCAATGCAAAAGGTCGCTGGTTCGATTCCCGCTAGGTGCAAATATTTATGCTTAAAAATAAATATTTGTTTGAAGTCTGGATGTTTTTATGTAGGTTTTTTTTTATTTTTTTTCGGAAAACAATCAGCACAAAAACATAATCTAGATAATTATAGATACGAAAGGCCAATTACATGTTTTCACTAATAGACTTGTGCTTGTGCTAAATACTGTGTGTACACTTGTACAGGCAATAGAATGAACACTTATATAAAACTAAAGTAGGTACAACCCATAGAAAAGGGTTAAAACGATTATACATTAGAAACAACATATCCACACAAGTTTAATAGTTGAATAAGATATACTTGCAACCTTAATTTTTAATTTTTGAAAAATGTATTAGTTTGTTGCTAGATTTTGCTGTGTGCAAAAATGTTTATTTATTTAATGTTTCGGATTTTATTCTATGATACCGTGTAGGTAGATATGTGGGCGAAGACTTTTAGATTTACAAAAATGTTATTATATTATTGTGTACTTAAATCACGTCGACTACAATCTTGCATTCACATTACTTTAGATTTATTTTGTATTCATATTTGTAAAATAAATGGTCTGTCTAATGTCTCGCATTATAATACGGCAAAGGTGAACGTCCTACTGCAGGGCAAATCCGATAAAAATAGAATAGAATATAAATATAACCATTTCGAAAACTCTTAGCAACGTATACAATTGTATTTTTCCCGCGCGTCTATTTTATTCAAGGTGAGGTCTTCCTCTGGCCGCTTTTACACCGGCACGTAATAGTGTCCCGGCGTATTACGTGAGTTGCACAAACTGCTCTCATGATGTTTATGACGATCGATGTTGTGAAGGAAATTTTATAGAAATGGAGGCGGTCACTTTGTTGACAGTATAATTTTATTACGTACTCTACGGGGAAGCGAAATACAAGCGATGTGTTTATGATATTTATTTATATATACTTCTCCTCTCCTTCTTGTCATCCATATAAGGAGGTGCTCGAACATTTTTAGACTTGAGCCTGAGCCAACCTTTGCGAAGCCTTTTCTTTTTAATAAGGTTGATACCACACAAAATATAACGTGTACAGCCTACAACAGCAGAAATAGCTCACAGCTGTGCACGTGAGAATGCAACGTCACGTAGGTAATTTATATCAAGTTTCAAACGTTAGGTAATATAATTTTAAGTTTAGATACACTTTGATACGTTTGAAGAATAGGTACCTTTTAAACTTAAATAGGTATTGGTCTCCTGATCAAATATCTTCTTTTTATGTATGAAGCACAACATTGTGTGTGTTTATAATTTAACAAAAATAATTTATACCTTGGCATCTTGACGCTCTAAGAGGATAGATAATTTTATTAATATGTATTATATTAAATAACAACAAATAGAAAGGACATAAACAAGAATTTGATTTATTGAAATAAAAATCTAGGTGGCTTATCGCTTAAAGCGATATTTCCCAGGGAACCTTTGGATGAACAAGAAGTGAAGAAAGATGAATAGTAAGGGTTTTAGACAGGAGAATATAGGTACTTAAAAAGGCAGTAATTACAGTAGGGCAAATAAGCGGCTTACAAAAAATAAAAAAACGATACCTACCAAAATTGAGGCCGTTGTCACAGTACACATTTAGTGTACCTACTGTAACATTGTAGAGTTAGAAAAACATTGGCCACTTTTGATGTGATCGTCAATCCGTAACAATAAACTCCAGGATTTATAACCAATCAATGCTGACACGTGTACATATAGTTGATCACTCCGAATGGCTTCATACGTTACGTTTTGGTGTAGGTGAGGCCCTACACGAGTCAGGGAATGATTGAGCGACGGCACAGGCCGTACGCGAGATTATGCCAGTTACGGCTGAAATGCTAGCACTCTGCTCTGGCGCCACGCCCGCGTCGGTGGAGCCTAATTCTAAATTCATATTCTTTTGATTTATTGCATTCTATTTTTGAAAGAGATGCTTGTTGTGAGAGATTGCATGTTTGTACAAATATGAAACTTTTATTTAAATGGGACTTTTAAATTATCAATGATCGTCGAACGTCGATCAATCGTCGTACGATCGGATATGCGTGCAAATGGCTTCCCTACGCGGGATGCCGAAGATCGTGCGAAGTGGAGACGTAAAAGTAGGAAAGCGGACCCCGGCCTCTCGAGAGGGATGCAATGCAACCGGGAACGTCGCTCGGATGATGATGATGATGAATATTTAAATTATCAATGAATGGTGAAGAAAAATATCGTGACGAGAGCCACGAACTACAGTCCCGTAAAATGGTCCCACTATAGGGCCTAGTTGTTAAAATGCATAGTAAAATAAACGTCATCAAATTACTTTGTTATTTAACATCATTGGTTCGAATCCCGCTCTGCGTCGATCGTGCGTTGTGTTTTTGCAGAAGTATTTTTCCATTAAAATTCTTGTATTTAACATCATTCGAGTTGAGGTATTTCGATGTACGGACAATAGATGAACCGCAAGCGAATTCCGATTAAAAATGTTATGAAAAATCGTTAACACCAATAAAATAAATAGGAGAGAAAGTAATTGATTCGATCAACATCGCACTTGCCCACATCGCCATCTAGCCCCAAACTAAGCAACTAGGCTTGTACTATGGGTACTTACTAGACGACGGATATTCTACAAGTCACACTTATTTTTTTGTAAATACTACATATGATCCGTATAGACACACCCAGAACCAAACATTTATGGTCAGCATAAATACTTGTCCCCGGCGGGAATCGAACCCGCAATCTTGTGCCTTCTTTCGGGTATTCACCCGACACGCCACAAAGGCCGTCAGATATTTAAGATGTTAGTAATGTAACCATTCTAAACTGCGTTCTTTAGTGCATAATATCTAGGTACTTACCACCTCTGCAAAGTTTCTGAGTATGATCTGAAAACATGGCCCCATTAGATATACCTACCTACCTATTCTGTAGGTAATTATGAAACATGCTAACAATTCTAGAGAAGTGAAACTTTTATTTATCCGCAATAGAGATGATGGTAGTTGTTCCAGTGTTAGTTTTAAACCTACTCTAATGACATAAGTTTTTCAATTTGAAATATTTCTAATGAATTTCAGAGGACATAATATTCAATGTCCTGACTGACTCATGTATCAACGCCTAAACAGAGCCTAAACTGCTGGTCCTAGAGACATGATGGAAAGTAAAGAGAGTGTTTTTTGTGGTGTTTAGGGATGGATTCACAAAGAAAGGGATTTTAGAATGAAACCATGAGATTCTGCTAGTTAATTATAGAGCATTTTTAATAAATGCTAGGTTCAAAGGTACTTGTACTAAGGTACTTGTATCTTATGCGATATTATACATACAGTATTATGAAAATATTGTAATTTGCATCAAGATGGCGGGACCAACTCTCCAATAATGATTAAAACATTATATTAGGTCATTACATATGATTACATACATTGGCGTTTTGTAAGGGAGGAACATAAAGTCTTTTTTTTTTATAATAATATATTTATTTAATCAAAGTACGTACCATTGCTATCTATGCACTTTTGCCATCTCATAGGTAGTTCATTGATCCCTTTACTAAAAAAACCATTAGGACGAGAATCAATGAAATCTTTGAAGGCGCTTTGGACTGCCCCATCGGAGTTGATTTTTTTCCCTTGCAAGAAGTTATCCAAATTTCGAAAAAAATGGTAATCTGTTGGAGCCAGGTCCGGGGAGTACGGTGGATGTCTTAGACATTCCAATTGAAGCTCCTCTAATTTGGCAGCCGTCTGTTGTGCAGTGTGTGGTCTAGCGTTGTCCTGAAGCAGCAGTGGCCTAGAGCGATTGACCAACCTCGGTTGTTTAGCAGCTAGCTTTTCCATCATGGTTTGCAGTTGCTGATAATAGATATCTGCTGTAATCGTCTGGCCAGATTTAAGAAAGCTGTAGTGAACACCGGCACTAGTCCACCAAAGGCTCACAAGTAACTTTTTTTGAGTCAATTTTCGCTTGGGGCAGGATTTGGCTGGTTCGCCAGGATTCAGCCATTGCGATGAGCGTTTCCGATTATCGTACAGGATTCACTTTTCATCACAGGTAATGATCCGATTTAAAATCCCTTCATTATTGTGCCGGTTGAGTAATGTAACGCAGCAGTTGACGCGCGTTTGTCGGTTTGCTGCACTCAATTCATGAGGTACCCACCTTTCAAGCTTTTTCACCTTTCCAATTTGCTTCAAGTGGATTAAAACAGTTTTATCACTAACACCGCAGCCTGCAGCTAACTCGGACGTGGTTTGCGATGGATCTGCTTCCAAAATAGCTTTCAATTCTTCATTAGCAACTATAGTCTCCGGCCGTCCACGGGGCTTGTTCTGCAGGTCGAAATTTCCAGAACGAAAACGTTGGAACCAAAAACGCACTGTGTTTTCTTTTGCGACACCGCCGCCATACACATCATTAATCCTTCGAGCCGTTTCTGCAGCACTGGTACCACGGTGGAACTCGTACTCGTAAATAACGCGATATTTCAAGTTTTCCATTTTGTAAACTGCGTGACGCAAAGAAAAAACCAAACGAGGACAAAACAAATGAATTACGGTTTTCGAAATACAAATCTATGAATAAATAGCTGTATAAATTTGAAATTGGAATCCCTAACCAAAGAAGAGATATTTGAGATCAAAGTGGCCAGTACGACAAAACGCCAATTTCATATGTAAGGACCTAATATATTGTCAGATTTAGTAGGTACCTAATTGGTACTATTTAGTACCCCACTTAAATAATTAGTAGGTTCTTTGTTTTAAAAAAGATATTCAAGATAAAACCTGGTGTTGCCAACTTGGCGCTCATCGTGATTGTGGTTGTTACCTTGTCGCCTGTCAATCAGATGTATGGTCGCGAAGTTGGCAGCAGACACACGGTTCCTTGGACTTTTTTTTGTTACTTTATATGTTGTGTTAATATTTTGTCAGTTTTGTATTTTATTCGTATTTTGACGTGGTAAACCTGTTTTAAAATAAAAAAGATTGCCTTCGAAACCAATTTCAGTTATTTTATTTGCGTGAAAGGTTTAGATTACTTTGAATTGTTATATATACAGGCTAAAGTTCTTTATTTAAAGCTTTATTTGTGTAAAAGATTTTAAACTTGAGATCCATTTTATGGTCTACTATTCAAACAAAGATAATGCACCTACACCGTAACGTTCATATATTAAACAATACAAGTACAAGTTGCAGCTGCATCCCTCCAGGGATAGTGGATTGGTCTATACAATGAATACAACATGAACCGGTTATAGTCAGAATTTTTCACTCCCCCGAGCCTTCAGACCGAACTTTGTGGGGAAATATTAAAAATTAACAGTTTGACTGCAGATTTGGCTGCTTGGGAGAGTCACGACTATTTTGTGTGGTTAAAAATTCATTTTTTTCTGCATATAATCATCATCATCATCCGAGCGATGTTCCCGGTTGCATCCCTTTCGAGAGCCTGGGGTCCGCTTTCCTACTTTTACGTCTCCACTTTGCACGATCTATGGCATGCCGCGTAGTGAGGCCATTTGCACGACGCGCGACGTCAAGCCAACACTAATTCTTGTGTCTTCCTAATCTGCCGCAACCGGGCGGAGGCGCCATAGCAAGACATTTGTCCCCACGTTACTAGCCTGTTTTCGTAAAACGTGACCGTACCATCATAAGCGGCATTCTTGCAATTTATCTGCAATGTCTCGGTGTCTGCAATTTTTTGCATATATTATATTCAGGTAAGTATTTCGTAAAGGATAATACTTTGACACCAAAGACAGAAACTTAGGGATCAAGTTTAAATCAACGAGTTGTTGCGTCATCGAGAGTTAAGGTACTCCGGCGTTGTGGTTTCTTCGGGGCCACAAGATATGTCGAGGCAGATCCATGTTGTCAGTGGCTTATGCCCAAACGGGCCACATAAATATAAAATCCATTGTTTTGCTTCCATACATTTGAGTTCCAATCGGGTCAAAACAAAAGTAAGTACCTAGGTAGTTTAAATGGAAGCACAAGGCTCCGTAAACTTTTTTGTTTGTTATTTTTTTCGTCTTTGTAATGTCGTTAGATATATAGAAAGATTAATTCTTTATTATAACACCAATATAAAATAATAACTCAAAGAAAAACATAAACAACTTAGATTCTTCTTCTGTTTTCGCGATGTTGTATTGAAATTAAAGACTTTTTTCGGTTTGAATCGCGTGGTTTTATTACTTTTAGCATTCTTACAACGCTCAACGTTTCGAGACCTTTCCAGGTCTCTTCTTCAGGATAGACTAAGATGTGATTTGCCATTCTAATGTATTAAAAAAGTTACAGTGAGACTACCGTCTTATTATTAAAAACTATTAAAATGTTATCAAAAACGTTCCTGTCTACGCAGGTTCCAAAATTGCAACCTGGTCTCGAAACGTTGAGCGTTGTAACAATGCTAAAAGTAATAAAACCACGCGATTCAAACCGAAAAATGTCTTTAATTTCAATAAACAACATAATTAAATCTAGGTGTACTTGTATCTTAAGTACTTAAAGCGGTGTCTTCGAGCGTTCTTTGTTTTCTGGTTTTGTTTTGAAATTAAAGACAATTTTCGGTTTTAATCGCGTGATGTTTATTACTTTTAGCATTGTTACAACGCTCAAATATATTTAATTTCAATCCAAAATCGCTAAAACAGAAGAAAAAATCTATGTTTTGTTTTCAATCAATATTTTCTGTTCTATTATCTTTTTCTATTTTAAATCAATAATCTTTTGCGAGATAAATACCTACCCATTTAACTAGAAAGCTTGTAAGACAAAATCATTATGTACGGCATTAAACATCTTATAAGATTGACAGACAGACAGACGCCGAACTAAGTAGCAAGGATTTCCCTTTTCCCTTTGTTCTAGCTTCGGAACCTTTCAAATCAATCATTTGTGGCGACTTCTCGACGGTTTCAGTAACAAAAGTTTAGAAAAAAATCGAAATTGGATTTTGGGTACTGATTCCAAGTCTCCCCTCCCCTTAAATCGGTTCATTGGAGCAAAAGACCTCGTGTAATTAAATAAATTCATCAACAACATCTAAGTTGGCCGAAATTTATTGTCGCTGCTCGTCGTTTATCAAAGAAAAGTTTCTCAAGTTGTAGCAACAACCCCGAATCGGGAAGTTACTCTCCTTGTATAATTAAAATTATACTCTTTGCTAACGAGCGAGTTGTGCAAGGTAACAGCAGTCTGTAGACTTTTTAGTTTTAGTTTATTGCAACAAAAAATTACAAAACACATTACATAAACAAAAACTTCCTTTACTTTACTGTTTACTGTGTTTTTCGCAACTAGCCCTATAACTGGGCCTTTAGCGTGACTTTAAGCCGTAGGTTTCCGCACGATGTGTTCCTTCACCGTAAGAGGAATAAACTAAAACTGCTTTCCTTTTTTTATTAATTTGTTGTTTCGGGGAGTAAAGAAAGAGTATTGTCCATAAGTATAGACAGTGTTCTGATACCACTCCCCAACATTGACGTGCAATTTTACAACTTTGTCGATCCGAGTGCAAGGGTAAGGCGTTGCACGACATTTTTATTTTTTTATGTTATTTATGCTAATTATATTAAATTTATTTTGATGATTTTTTATTGATTTTCGGCAATTTACTTTATTTAATATAGTTTCGTCCCACGGTTTCACCTGCGTAAGTCCCGATCCCGTGGGAATAACGGGACCAAAAGTAGCATATGTTACTCCTCGATAATGTAGCTTTCTTTTGGTGAAATAATTTATAAAATCGGGCCTGTAGTTTTTGAGTTTATTTATTACAAACATACATAAGTGTAGATTAAATAGTGCGACTATAGACTATATGTGTACTGCTTTCCAGTTTTTAATAATTTGTTGTTTCGGGGAGTAAAGAAAGAGTATTGTCCATAAGTATAGACAGTATTCTGATACCACTCCCCAACATTGACGTGCAATTTTATAACTTTGTCGATCCGAATATTGTTGGCAAGGGTAAGGCGTTGCACGACATTTTTATTTTTTATTGTAAATTTAGGTTATTTATGCTAATTATATTGAATTTATTTTGATGACTTTTTATTGATTTTTGGCAATTTACTTTATTAAATATAGTTTCGTCCCGCGGTTTCACCTGCGTAAGTCCCGATCCGGTATTATCGGGGTCAAAAGTAGCCTATGTTACTCCTCGATAATGTAGCTTTCTTTTAGTAAAACATTTTTTAATCGGTCCAGTGGTTTCAAAGATTACCCGGAAAATATATACATAAATGTTACCAACGTTACCTTTATAAATTAGTACAGATAGTGCGACTTTAGACTGCATGTGTACTGCATTCCAGCTTTTTTTAATTTGTTGTATCGGGGAGTAAAGAAAGAGTATTGTCCATAAGTATAGACAGTGTTCTGATACCGCTCCCCAACATTGACGTGCAATGAAATAATTTATAAAATTGGGCCTGTAGTTTTTGAGTTTGTTACTAATAATAGCGCACTTATTTTTTTATTAAAGAAAAAGACATTGGTGCGGGTCGGCCAGGATTCGAAACCACGATCTTCGGAATGAAAGTCGCGGTATCTACCCCTAGACCAACACCGCTCTTAAACAACTTAAACAAAACTTACAGGTAATTATAAGAAAGGTACAATGAGCGGCCTTATCGCTAAAAGCGATCTCTTCCAGGCAATCTTTGGATACCGGCTATGGCTGACATAGAATTTATGGCATACACATATTTTCTCTAATGTCTTTATCCAGGGAGGAAACAGTCGACTACGATTGTATGGAGAAAGAGTAGGTAGACTTTCCCCTAAAGCGAGTAAAAACGCGGATCACCCTTAGTAAATATATCATTTGGATATTTGAAGCGTTTTCGATCCCACCTCAAAAGGTAAATAAAGTTATTTATACATTTTCTGTCAATAAATAATAGGGCTTATGACCTTCGTCAAACGGCCACTGCCGATGACACGTCGTAATTTTACCGTCTCGACTCTCGGTCCTACTTTATTACATTTCGACCTAGTCTAATGAGAAATGTAGTACCGTAAAACGAGGTGAAATTGATTAATATTGAAATTAAATTGAGCGCCATTCATAGATTTTTGACCTTAAAAATAAAATAAAAATAGTCAAGCGGTGGACAAACTACGTACTACCATTATCAATAAAAAAATAAATATTATCTTGAGTAGTTTTCGAGAAAAAAAAAGAAAACCTCGCTATCAAAATTAGATTACATTTGGGGTTACTTTGAGACCACATGTTTTTTTTATTTATATTGAAAGACACAATGACTAGTAACACAAATCTGCAAAAAAATAATAATTGAGACTTATAGTTTTGAAATTATAACTGTTTTTATATTTTTGGGGTTACTTTGATACAAGGGGTAACATTGATAGGTCTAACTGATGACTGCTATCCGGTACCAAATATTATAAAACATGTTTGATTTGTTCATAACTTCTAAAATGAAACAAAATAATATATAATTTTATTTTTAATTAACAAATAAATACAAAAAGTCAACTTTAATCAGTTTCACTTATGTAGTTCTTGATTAGTCAATCAATTTAATAATCAATTAGTCAAAATATTATGGGGCGAGACTGATAAGATACATTATTCTAGGCTAGGTTTTCGGCACGAGTTAGGGCGAGATTGATACCTAGCTATTAATGTCACCTCTTATACCCTATCAATGTACCCTCGGTTTAGAATGACAGTAATTCACATCATAATGGCGACCGAATCCAAATTGTGAAAATATGTCTAGATTCACAAAAAAATATATATTTAATGTGACCTTTCACTATTATCGACATGTAAATACTTACAGCTGCAGGTTCAAAGTTTTGCACGTCGATTTTTTTGGCTATTTATTTACTAATCTTTGACAAATGAATTTAAGTACTTGCACGCTGTGTGAACTTCGCTTCACTTTGGGGAAATGTGCTCACAATATCAGTTTTGGCAACACGTAAAAAAAATAAAAAATTGCGTTCCGTTTATCGGAGTAATAGATGGAATTATGTAAATTTCAAGTTATCATTATAGTCGCCCCGACTGTCAAAGACACCTCGTTTTACGGTACTGAATTTTAAGAAAGAACAAGTAGAAAGAAAGAAATAAATAAAACAAAAAATCTAGGTCCTTGATTAGTTTAGGTCTTAGTGCCTAGGTATAGGTAATGTAATACTGGCAGGAAGGAAGGTATCTTCCACAGATATATAAAGAAAACAATTATAGATTTTTATTTTGTTTTTTTGCGAAGTTGGGTTGAAATTAAACTCATTCCGGTTTTAATCGCGTTGCTTTGACTATATTAAGCATTTTATCAATGCTCTACTTTTCGAAATCTTTACAGACCTCTTCCCTTGAGTCTCTTTTCAATCCCTAAGGATTTTAAGATTTTAAAAGTTCTGTAAAAATCTCAAAACGTAGAGCATTGTTAAAATGCTAGTGAAAGTGAGGAAGTAAGTAAACCAGTATGTTTGTTACTTCTTCACGCAAAAACTACTGAACCATTTGCGATGAAACTAGGTGTGAAGATAGCTGAAGATCTGGATTAATACATAGACCACATTATATCCTGATATTATCACAGGATCGGGACTTACGCGGGAGAAATCGCGGGGCACACTTAGTTCAAAATATAAGTAGGAACTCAATATAGTTCGGTATGTTTGTATTGGGAACTCCTCCGTCGTCAGTGCACCAGAAAGTTGGTAACAAGCTGCATCTTTGAACTGCCTCATTGAACGCGCGCGACTTTTCACAACAACTGGAACTAGAACTACCTGGAGGTACCTATCTGCTTATTGATTTTAAACTAGCTGTTTCACCCGCTTTCACCACATAAGCAGTTGGGTCCGGGTTGTTACCCCTGATAGCAGTTGTTAGGTCAAGTTAGAGTCCTTACACTATAGGTACACGAAAAGAAGAAGAAGTAGTTAAACTATATAAAAATCAAACTATGCAGGATGATAAGGATAAAAATCCATGGTAATGAAAATTTTAATAATTCCCATGACTTTCTTGTGTTTTTTTCTTATTGAAGGTCGCGTTCCGCAGACACACTAGATTGCTGACGATTCAAAGCGATAATGTGAATATCTTATTGTTTTTAAGCTATTGCAAAGCTTTTATCGCGGGCTTTGAGCGCGGCGACCGAATCAAGAAATTGCGTAATGAAAATAAAACCTAACACCCCCTACCATGTAGCCTATGAAAAAAAAATGCTATGCAATAGCTACCACGGCAGTCCTCGAGTTATGGATTTATAACATTGGATACTAAGGATTTATGTAGAAGATAATTTCAAGTTTTTAGCACAAAAACGACTGTCACAAACAACTATTTCTCGGAAAACGTTAACAACCCCTGTAAAACGTTTAAAATTTCCAACAGAATTTTTGTATAAGCGCCTGATTAAGCAGAAAGCGAAGCTCTCAAACTTGAATTAATTAACTTCTTAACTGGAAAAAACGAAGTTTCACGTAGAATTGAGAGAGAGATCGTATTACTGACTACAATGAGTTTACTGTTTACGGCAGTTAAGCCGGCCAAGTGCGAGTCGGGCTCGCGCACGAGGTTCAGTTTGTTGTATGGGAGCCCCACTTAAATATTTAATTTTCTGTTTTCAGTATTTGTTGTTATAGCGGCAACAGAAATACAGCATCTGTGAAAGTTTCAACTTATTATTTATTCCTATGGCATTACAGTATACCTACTACATTTTTAATGAAATTTATTAACTAGAGATCTACTTTAAGTTATTTCAACCGCTTCTATCAAGAGGCAATTCGTTGGTAGCTCCATTATAAACTTATAACTGTATTTAGATATGCCTGTATGCTGTATACCTATAGGTGTGTATTTAGATATTAACTCGTAGGTTAACCATTTCTAAGCTTCTTTATTCTTGCCACTGATAAAAACCACGTTTTTTTCCTATAACAACTCGTGCTGTAACGGTAGTGTAAGTTTTAAAATAAAATTAATTATTTCCCATGTTAACCCGCCGGCCGCCTCCAACCAACGACTTTTAACTTCTGGACTTGACGCGTCACTTCCACCCTTTGTCGAGCTGCAGTCTCTTACACATTTCGGTATTTTAATTATAATTTACTCTTTTCAACGCGATCGAGTTATAAACGAACATTTTTCAGGCTTAATTTGGTTTTGTAAAGGGTTTTTTATGCCTACGTTTTTTGTCAAGCGCTCGGGGCTGTGGACTCTGCAAATTGACTTACTGTGCTCTATATCGTATGAATGCTTTCGGGCTTGGGTAGAAATGTACAAACATATAGGTTAGTAGGTATCAGCGGCGAAATGTGATTATTCTTTGAAGGTAAGCCGCCTTTATTTTTAGGCGAGGCGGTGGCTATGCCCCAAACTCTGGTGGAGCATAAAAGTAGGAATAATATTATTGAATATTAAGCTTGTGCTAAACTAGGTTTAAAATGTAATTCCTAAGGTTTTGATAACACACTATCAAAAATAGGACAAAATAACCTTACCTACATACGGTGCCACCTACTTATCTGTTATATTGAAGTCGGGCAGTTTTACTGGGTAGATCCGTAGTTTGGCTGCCCGATTACAGCTTACATAACACATAAGTTGGTAGCACTGTATCTGTATATAGGTGAGGTTATTTGTTAATTTCATGAAGTCAGTTTTTCAATTTTTTTTTGTTATAATCAATAAAGGTTATATTATACGAGCAGAGTCACGCAGTTTCACTAGCGTAAGTCCCGATCCCGTGGGAATATAGGGATCAAAAGTACCCTATGTTACTCCTCGAGAATGTAGCTTTCTATTGGTGAAATAATTTTTGAAAGCATCTCAGTGGTATCAGAGGTTTAAGTAGATTGTCTTGGTGTCAATCTACTTAAACCTACCCTATCTTTTTATGTAATAAGCGAAGATTTTAGTACTTAAATCCCGCATTTAATTTAATTCTAATCCATTATGTTTATTGTTTACTGGTCAAATTAAATCAAACCTTACTGTTTATAAGCTTTTGTAGGCGTCTCAGCCTGACAAAGTATTTGTAAATCGTGTTAATATCAATCGTAGTTTTAACGTTATTGTATGTGTTGTATTTTGTGTTAATAAAGATTTTTGAAATTGAAAATTGAAAATTAGTGGTATCAGAGAGTACCCGAAAAATACATGCATACATGCACATTAGCAACGTTACCTATTTATAATATTGACATAGTACTATGATTTTATATATTTTTTACTCCTCGCGAAGATGACAGTCCCTGCCGTGCGTGTGTGAAAGATAAGTCAATGGCAACGCTACATTAGCAGTTATCTATGAATTTCTAATTTAGATAAAGGTGTATTGTAGTAACTAGTATCAGTAGGTAACAAGGAGGTATGTACTAATTTTAATCGCTAAGATAAACGTGGAATTTCCGCACCTCTTCTTAAATAATTAGGTAAATAAGACATAAATATAAAATAGTGGTAAAAGTCGATAGGTAAATATTTTTTATACAAATTATTAGGTATTTTCCTATGTGTTTATTGTTATGTATTAGGTACTAGCTGACCCGGTAAACTTTGTTCCGCCTTAGATGGTTCTAAGTCTCGTTTCGTCTCCAGTTCTAACCTCACCAATTTTCAGCCAAATCGGTTTTGCCGTTCTTGAAGTATCAATAGTGTAACTAACACGATTTTATTTTGTAAATATACATATAGATTATTTATATACTTAGAGATTATCAGGAGTCCTGCGATTTCATCCGCGTAAGTCCCGATCCCGCGAGACTTTCCAAAAATCCTTTCTTAGAGGAAGTTTTTACATCAAAAAGAACACACTCTCCAAATTTTACGTCTCTAGGACCAGGTAAAACGTAACTACTTATGTTAACAAATCGCGTGACCTTAAAAAGTTTATTATATACATTTTCTAGATGTAAATTATGATACTTAAAAGGCAGTATTTATATAATAGACAGTGGCTAGTATTTTAACTGACTTCCAAAAAAGTAGTAGGTTATTGCGATATGTATAATGGAAGATCTAGCGACATTTTTGTTTTATTTACACGTGTTGAAGTGTTTGTCATGTTGTTATCTTGAGAAACATACAATCAAAGTATTCAGTCCAACTATTAATTGATAATTTGTGTTGGTAACGAAGTACAAACAATAATTTGTTGATATGACTATATTATCTGACAACCTAGTTTTGGTTTTTTATTATTCTATTTTGATTTCTATTTCTATTTTATTTTTAATATTTTATAATTATTTTTCTAAAGCAAATTATAATAAATATACAACGTATCGTCATCGGAATGGTCATCGCAGATTATAGGTTTTATAGTCTAAAAAATATTCCAAGTTAAAACAAAACTAAATTTTATATTCCGAATGTTTTGGAATATAACCTGTTATATTCCAAAACAAATTGAAAGCTTGGCTCATATCTAAGGTATTTTATAATCTTACAGAATTTTTCGATAACGACGAAAGGTAATATAAATATTGTTGTTCTACTTTAGATTAAAATTATATTTTAAGGCCCCACTGTCACCTCACCCTATTGCATGCTCGAAATGAGTAAACTGTTGAAACTATTTATATTTTAAGACCTCCAATGTACACAGTTATAGCAATAAAAATATTCATATTCTTATTCTTAAACTTTAAAAAGGTAAAAATAATAAGCTGAAAACAAATTTCATGTCTCTGAGTAGGTAGGTATGTGGTACCTTACGTTCTCACGTCGGGGGATGGTAACCTACCCGTGCTTATAGTATCTAATGTACTCGCGTCCCCCGACGCGGGAACGTAAGGTACCACATACCTACTCAGAGACATGAAATTTGTTTTCGGCTTATTATTTTTACCTTTTTAATGTTTAGATTTGTTTTAACTTGGAATATTTTTTAAGCCGGGGGTTTTTTAATTTTAAATTTTTATTTTTTATTTCGCCCTTTTTGTAAGGGCGATTTTGTTTAACCATGCATATTGTTGTCACAAAAGTTACGTCCTTTAATTTGATACCCCACTCGGGTATATTAGAAACAATCGGGATTTATTTCCGAGTTTGACCCTACTTTGAACGGCTAAGCCGACTTCGATTAAACATGCATATTCTTGTCACAAAAGTTATGCTCTTTTATTTGATAATAAAAGAGCCCCCCCCCCCCCCACTCGGGCATATTTGAAAACATTCGGTTTTTATTGCCGAGCTTCAATCCACATATATTATGAACGGCTGAAGCCGATTTTGATCAAACATAGGTAAGGACACTCGCGCAATAGTCACCTATCAACCAAAAAAACTACATTGCAATCGGTTCATCCGTTCGTGAGCTACGATGCCACAGACAGATACACACACACACACACACACACACACACAGACAGACAGACACGTCAAACTCATTTTCGGTCGGGGGTTAACAAACTTATAACACCCCTCTTTTTCGTCGGGGGTTAAAAACAAAATTGCTCTAATGCCTTTATCAAGGGAGGAAACAGTCGACTACGTTTGTATTGAGAACGAGTAGGTATCCATTCCTCTTAATTGCGACATTTATTTTATCAATGCCGACGTTTCGAAGTTTTTTCAGAGCTCTTGCTCACGAGTATACAAAACCAAAATAAAACAAATTATATATTCATATTCATATTCATATTATTTATTGATAATCATTTCATAAAAATTTATATAAGGGGGGGCTCCCATACAACAACTTAGTTTTTAAAAGTTTTTATCACTAGTACCATCTAGTGATAAACTAGCGTCAGTGGGAAAGAAAAAGTTGTTGCGTTCACGGATTTCGCTTGGTCCAGTTTTTATATTAGGGTTCCGTAGTCAATTGTGATAATGGTACTAAACCTCCGTAAGCGTAAGACTCGCACTTCGCCGGTTTTTCTTAAAAAATCCCGGTACAACGTTCCATAGTTCCATATTAAATTCACACTGAAATACATTTTTGAAATACTTTGAAACGTTCCCTATACAAAATTGAAATCCAGTTGCCGAGTAAAGGTTCAACATATTTATGTGAAAGTGGATAGAAATAGAATGGTCCCTGGAATTACAGGGATATCAGGTACCCTGGCTAATAATAGATCAGCACATGAAGTACTGTAGGTAACTGGTTACCTACATAAGCAAAACACAACGGTAACATATAAGTAGGTATATCGTACACATTTTATGCCGATCACAAATGAACTGTAAGTATAATGTTGGAATAAGACCTTTACTTGTGATGGGATCAAGACCATTGTAACATGATTGAAACGTCTCGAGGTAAGAAAATAAATAATAATACGCGATAAGGACCCGGGAAAATGTAACTAGGTATATGTTAACAAATAGTGTGAATCTAAAAAGTTTAGATGTAATAACTATTTTGGACTTCAAAATATAGCAAGTCAAATTGTGGGTTGGCAACTCTTGTTGAGATATTATCCCTTAAAATGTTCATACCATGTCATTCCTCCAAATTAAGCTGTTTTATCTTTAGCTATGTACTCAGTGGCGTATTTTACCTTAATATGTGTCGGCGGCAAGTCGGCGGTTACCTCTATTATTGCGAGGGTTAACATAGAGAGCCAAATTTTAAAGTAACTTCTCTATGTAGGTATATCAAAAACGTTATAAATATCATAGTTGTAATAACATTATGCTGCAATGCAGAAGGTTCGATTCCCGCCGGGTGAAGGTATTTATTCTTAAAAAATAAATCATTGTTTCTGGTTAGGGTGTTTTCTATGTATTTTTTATGTAGTTGGGTAGGTAGGAGCGAGGAGTGAGCGTGTGTCGTAGTGATGCAAAAGGGTGACAAATTCACTTAAAAAAGCAAAGTAAAGCACTGAATTTCAGCTATACCCATATGTGACTTCAAGGACAACCAATGTTTGAAGGCTTAAAGCTATTACAGAATTAATGCTATAATAATAATGCTGATTATGATTATTAATTAAAAACATTCAAATAGTCTTAGAACGTGTTGAAGTCTTATTTACCCGACTGCTGAAGGAGGGTTATGTTTTCATATTACTACAGAATGAAAATATAACTTTTTGGTTTCAAGTCTGCAGTTCGAGTTTGTCCTCTATTTAAAATTAGTCGTAACGACAAATAATTAGTTAACTTAGTAGGTTTTAGCCTTAGGTATTATCTATACATATAATAAAATCGTAACTCAGCGGTGTCTGTTTTTGAAAGATATACATATAATAAAATCGTAACTCAGCAGTGTCTGTTTTTGAAAGATATAAAAAAAATATATATTGGAGGGGTACCTTCTAACGCAGTAGAACCCATTTCTCTGTTTTTCTGGTTGTCTGTTTGTCCGTTTGTCTGTTTGTCTGTTTGTCTGTGCCTTTGTGCCCGCTAATCTCAGAAACGGCTTAACCGATTTTGACCAAATTTGGAATGCAGATAGCTTTAGACCCCGATTGACAAATAGGCTTTTTTTATCCGGATATTTAGTCCGGTTATCCGGATAAAGTGTTTTTTTTTGCTATTACTTAATTATTTTGAATGTTGTATTGAAGAAATATGTTGTGTGGAATCAACACATGATTAACCGGATATCCGGTCGAAATTAAAAAAAACCGGATATCCGGTTTTTTTTTTCAGGAAATTCCTCAAATACCGTATACTTATGTCTGTCCATATATCCGGATCCTTTGGACATACGGAAATTCTTTATAATGGCTGTTTTTAACCGACTTAAAAAAAAGAGGAGCTGCTCAATTCTACCCGCATATTATTTGTATGTGAATATGTTCACGCCGTACTCCGGCATATAAAGTCCGATTTCGATCATTCTTTTTTAATTTGGAAAGTGAGAGTCCCGAGTTGGTCCCATAAATTGTTGGTGAAGATCTGATGAGAACCTTCGTAATGATGAGCAGAATAGCATCTCACAATGATGTTAATTACTAATTTTTGGACTTCCATCAATTGAATCGGCTTATAAAGAACTAGGTACAAATTGATGAACCACCTGAAACCACCTTCTCAAAAATTCCTCAGTGATTAAAGTTACGGTTACAATCTTGAAAATGCAATAAAATGAATAAAAAAAATATATCTGTAATCGGGCAGTTTTACTGGGTAGATGCAGATTGCATGTAGTTTACGTGGCACAATGGCAGCTATGGATTCCGAGTCGTAGGGTCCGCGTTCGAATCACAGACCGGCGTATTCCCTTTTTAAGGAACGGTGGCCTACCGAGCCGAGTGATGGCTTCCGATTCGACGGCTGCGCGTTCGAGTCACGAGTCCCGGACACGACGTTACGTTTTACCCTCCAGATGGTCGTCCACCTTGCCGTTGTGAGGGGACTCAGTAGCTGAAAGCTAAGAGGTGGGAAACCGGGCTTGCCTGGCTTCTAAGCCGTAATCCCGCGTCAGCGGGCTCGGGAGTCCTTTCCGCAAGAAAGGGCCCGCGTGGTAGACAACCACTATAAAAATCACCTCAGCCTCTGGTGGTGAATTGGGGGGGGGGGGGGGGGGGAGGTTATCACCGGCTTTGGGGACCTCGAGACGGTGGCGTGACCGTGCCGAGGGAGGGGGGGACGGAGAGGGGTTGTCTATCGGGCAGATGCAAAGATGAGGCTTGGAAAGGCCGTCGTTGTCGGGATGTAGTCCATGAGGAATTTCCACTGGCTTTGACACTTGTGGAGCGAGGGACACCATGGGGGTTTACATTATAAGCCTATGGTAGGGAGCTCAACGAGATTGGCCCGACGGTGACGGACATTAGCCACGTAAAAAAAAAAATATCATGTTAGTTAAGCCGACTTCAGCTTACATAACAGATAAGTCGGTTACACTGTATTTAGGAGAGCTCAATATTATTGTTTTGTCCTTTTGTTCGAAGTCGGGTTTCGATTTTTTTTATTTTTTCGATAAAGGCTACTTCTTATAAGCATGCAACACGTTACCTACCGCTGCGCTGTGCTAAATCTACACTTAAATAGACTCTGCCATGATTATCTTCTGCTCAGCAACATACTTCCCTGGTCGTCCGTTCAGGCACAGCGATGGGTAGGTAGTCCGAAAAACGCTGACGAAGTCGCGGGCACATCTAGTATTACAATAATACAATAAAATGGTGTACGAAATTGATGTGCTAGCATAACTGGGTCCCAAGTCTGCTTTCACAATCGTGTCTCGATAGTGTCGATAGAATAGTAATTGTCAAATTTGACGTGTATTTGACACATTTGGTAGACCAATGTGGTCAAATATGACAATCACTATTCTACCGCACTCTATTGAGACACGACTTGGGATCCTGTAGCATTGCATATTAGCTCTGCTATTATTTTTTAAATAAATAAATTCAATTTTCCTCTAACTAAAAATTTCATTTAATAACCTACATTCAGAACCCAGCATCATATGATCTCAGAAAAAATTTACTATCTAAAACTTATCTCATGTCTGTGATATGATAACGTCACAAAATTGATGCCCCGCGATATCATTCCTGATAACACTATATACATTTTATCGGCCTAGTATTACTTCAACTATGTACAAGGTTGCTCTTGTGGTCGGCGCCGCCGGCAATCTCGGCTATCAAGTACTAAAAACACTTGTAAAAATATACGACGGAAGAATATATTTTACTACAGAAGAAGAAGCGGACGGCTACCAAATCATTAAGAATCTAAACAAAGATGGCGTTGATCTACAATTCTTACAAATGGATGTTACGTATACAAAAACTATAGTAAAAGTGAGACACCATATTCAAGATCTGGATGAGAGAATAGATTTAATCATAAACGTGACAGACTTTATTGGTGAAAAGAATATAACACATTATGAAAGAGTTAGAAGAACGTTGAGTTACAATTTTTACGGGTTCATCAACTTTGGGACTCTCATCTATCCATTACTGAATGAAGGTGCTAGAGTTGTGAACGTATCAGGACCAGCTGGATTACTAGCAACCATAGACAATGAAGATATCAGGAAAAGAATTAGCGATACGACGCTAAGTGAAGATGAATTAGTTAGCATAATGCAAGAGTATGAGCAAGCAGCTAGAAATGGTGTAGAACGGACTGAAGGTTGGGGATCGAATGTAAACGCAGTGTCCAAGGTAGCACTTAATGCTGTAACCTTCTTGCAGCATAGAGAATGGAATGAGAAAGGTGTGGTGATAAACTGCGTGAATCCTGGCAACTTATCTCATAAGGAAGGGAGGAAAACAGCAAAGGTGTTCGATGAAGGGGCGAAAGCGATTCTATATTTGGCGTTGGAAGCACCATTGTCGGTTAAAGGAAACTTTGTGTGGAGTAACTATTCTGTTATCGAATGGAATTCGGATCCGTACGTTGAGGTTACGACCGTTTGATTTGTTGTTTGTCTAATTCGTTTTGTGTTGTTCCCCAATGAATGATTGATGACCTGGTGGTTATTAACTTTGTGCGTGGTTGTGAATATTATTAATTTAAACTACCTAGTCATTTTGTGAGTGTTGGATTTTTAATTATTGCCAATAAAGTACCTATGTCGTAATGCTTTTGTTATTTCTTTTGCAAGGCAGAAAAAATATCAATTTGGAAAATTATATGGATAGTAAATGTAACACGAAAATCTCGTAAAACAATATTTTTCTCTGACGATTGCTGACGTTTACTGATGAAATCATTTTCTGTCAGAAACAATCTTTCAGTTTTAAAATCCGCCGAGATAACGGAGCACGTTCGTAATGTGAGTTTTCAACATAATTTACACATCCAGGTACAAATCTTAAGAGAGCTGGTAAACTAGATTCATTCTATCGGCCGATAGTTCAGATGAAGATGATCGTCGAATCGTCGTCTCTTGTTTATTGCCCGATTCGTTTGATAGAATATCTGAAGTCTGTGAGGTTAAGCCGATTTGTTGCCGGGCCCTCGTAAATTCAGTTTTTACTACCAACAAAGGTCATATCACTTGGGATGAAGTATCTATGGGCTTTGAACGTGAATTATTGAATTCTCAACGCGACGTGACGGCTAAAGACAGTTTCGGTTCAAACGAGCAATAAAAGAATTTTCCTCGTGTAATAATTTTGGAGGCATGATGTTGTATTGCTCTCGAAATTCTTACAATCCCTGACAATAAGGGGTTTGGAAGATTTTCACTGGTGAATGTGAAAATAAATGGTACATTTTTAGTCGGTTTGTGTAACCTCGGGGATAATACCTGTATGAGAATTGTTCAAAATTTCATTTCTATATCATTATAGGGAATCGTCAACTTACAATTTTGAATTTGTCAATTTGCGATGAAATTATTTTTAAAAAATTCCATTTTCCAAGAAGTTTTGAATGCAATCCGGTTGCAAGTTATACTTTAATTTCGAGTGTTTGTTTCCAATTGTAATGATGTTGAAAAGAGATTTCGGTTTAGTTTTGTACGACAATAAGGGCCCGCCCCAAACAACCTGAGTTTTGTGTGTCATGTAACTTGTCTAGTTATTTTTACGACAAGCACAAAATATTTAAATCACATTCAAGTCCAGACCAACTTCGACCATTGAGACGAAACTATTTTTGCATCCCAATTAAAATTTCTGCCCCCTAATCGCGTCCTAAAACTATAACAATATTTCAGCACAATTATTATAGCTTAAAGTGGAAGTATCTTGGTAATCTAATTATTCTGCGGCTGAAATGGGGTGCGTATATGCAAACACCACGCTAATGGACGCTGGTCCTCACCAGTTAATGAGTTTACAGTTTATTCTACGAATATAAGCAATAAAGGTGTTTTAACTGCTCTGTCTGGAACGCGTCGGTGATAGACGTTTTCCTTAATAGTTTTAGTAATAAAATTATGTTGTTTGGTTGAAGAGTTTCTCTGTTTAAAGAGGTAATTGGTAAATCTATACTAATAATTTAATTATACTAATATTATAAAGAGGTAACGTTGGTAACATGTTTTTATGTATGTGGGGTAATTTCCGCAACTACTGGAGTGATTTCAAAAATTCTTTCACCAATAGAAAACGAGGAGTCACATAGGCTACTTTTGATTCAGATATTCCCACGAGATCAACGTTTACGCGTGTGAAACCGCGGAAAGCAGCTAGTATATCATAACTCTTCTTTGATCTGTCGATTATAGGTGTGCAGTAGGTGAAGTTAAGAATATTAAGAAAAAAATAATCTCACTTAAAAAGCCGATCAAATATAACATTCAAGTATTTGACAGAGGTAAGTTTGTCTAGGGACAAACCCTTAAAGTAATCCCAACAAGGGTCTAAAATCTTTGTTTACCTGCATAAATAAACCTGACCCCGGACTAGTTGAAAAATTCTTTTCAATTCCGCCGTCTAGTGGGCATTAGACTGCGAACCTCAAGACCACTAATATATTCCCCGATATACGTCCTATCTTGAATCTAGAATATCCTAGTGCTTTCCACACTTTATAAATTATAGTAAAGGTATGCGAAGCAACCGACAAGACACGTCCGTGGACATTTGTCTTCAGACACGAGATTATCTTTGACGTGAAATACTGGCCCATTTGAGCTTTCGCTAAAGGCAGTTTGGTAATAGGCCTCTTGAAGTGCTGGTTGTTGTGTTTTTTTGTCTTAAGAGGATAGTCTCCATTCTCTTTCTCCATACAAACGTAGTTTAAATTTTCCTCCCTGGATAAAGACATTAGAGCAAATATGTTTATGCCATAAAACTTATATCTGTCATGACTATGCATCTACCTTTTTATTTTTTTCATTTTATTGTTTTTTTATTTTTTATCATTATTTTAATTAGAAAATAAAAAACAAATAAAAAGGTAGATGCATTGTCATGACAGATATAGGTTTTATGGCATAAACATATTTGCTCTAATGTCTTTATCCAGGGAGGAAAATTTAAACTACGTTTGCATGGAGAAGGAGAATGGAGACTATCCTCTTAATAAGAATTTCTCTAAATAACGTAATAATCGTTTACGCAATCCTAAAAATAAAATAAGGAATTGTCAATAAAAAAAAAATCTCATTGAAAGATTGCTAAACAGCTTTTCCTTTTATAAAACTTGAAAAAAAAATGCTTTCTAAAGTTCTGCACTCGACAGAATTTAAATCTGCAACCCTGACAAATCCGTTGTAATGCGTCTTTCCGTTTCCGCCACAGGAACAAAATTAAGGAAAGCGTTTTTATAAAAACTATTTTTTTTCTATTGTGAGAAACACTTTAAAAATAAAATCAAAGTAGGTACCTTACGACTTATTTATTAAAAATAAAAACTTAACCCTTTCATTGCAGTAGGCTAATAAGGCTAGTTTATTAATAAGACTGGGTTAAAAACATCGACAAGACGCACAACTATCTAATATTTCCGTAGTCGCGTGACAGGCGACTGTTTATGAGCTCTCTCGCAAACCACTCGGCTATGTCATTACGGGAACGCGTCGAAACGCATTACATCACTTTAATGGTTGCTTCAGATGGTTATTTCGATGTAACATGCAAGATTTGATGTGTTTATTTATGCTAAGGAATCGGACAGAAAACAGAAAACTGAAGAGTTATGGCTCTTGAGGGGTAACTTGTAGTTATAAGTTTGGAGGTAAGTTGTGGTTTTTAAATATTTTATGGTAAGTTAACTAATGGTATATAGGTACCTACTTAAAGAAAACTACCAAAATAAAGGTAATGGAAGGATATTCGAAGTTTGTTTTTTTTAAAGTTTTTTCGTAAAAAATAACAAAGTTGAAAAATGAAATAAACTAAGATGTTTTTTTGTAACAACCCGCCCTAGAATTTACTCGCGACGTTTTCATTATGCAGCAGTATATAACATAGAATACTGAACTGCTAATATAATTTTCGTATGATTTGTAATAACAAAAATATGAAGAACCTGCAATTAGTTTCTGGTCTGGGTGTTTTCTATGTTTCATATTACGTAATGTTTTTAGAAAAAAAGTATGCTATGTACTCCATTGTACAAGCACAGTGTACAAGCCTAGTGCTTAGAGGCTAAATAACGCTGTGTGTTACGTCGTGCAATATTTTATTTAATATTAATAATTAAATTCTGTGAACAACACACAGCGCCATCTAGCCCCGTGGTAAGCGACTAAGCTTGTGTTACGGTGACTAGACAACGGATATAATACTTATATTTATTTTTCTTTTGTAAATACATACATATTATACATAGAGGGACACCCAGACCAGACACAAATATTTAATTAGTTATCTTCCCGGCTAAATAAATAAATATCTTCTAATATCGTACAATAAACTGCAATACATATATACATGTTACTGAAATGAAAGACATAATATACAAAAAAAACACGGTTACCCGTAACCTACTACTACCTTATCATACATTTATAAATAAGAAAACCTTGCGACCATTTTCTCACCCTCACATCTCTCACATCTCTCTCTCTCTCTCATAACAGATGAACCTCCTGTAGGGCTAGTTTAAATCACAACAAAGCCAGTGCACGGTAAGGTACTCGCATAGATGCATAATTCATTCTTCAGGTGGCCTAGTTCCGAAGTAGGATTATCTAGGGAACATTAATTTTAGCGGAAGGATACTATACGGAATACTTTGTAAAAGAATTTAAGGGTTGGTAGATACAACTACAAGGAAGACATAGTAAGAAAATAGAGGAGGGGAAGGGAAATGACGGGAAATGCAGCCAGAATAATAGTTTTAGCCGTAATGGACTTAGTCAATAGAAATGTTACTTTATATTTATTATGTTTATGTCGTTTTATATGCTTTTTATGGCTGATTAGGCTGGGAGGGTGGTATAGGTGTTGGGCACCTAACAATGACCTGGGTACTACAGCGCCATAAATAGCATGGATTAAAAGTTGCTTGCGCTGTATAAATCGTCTAAAAATAGATAAAAAAAAATTTTGTACTTTTAATAGATTTAATTTAGTTTTATTATGTTTGTTTTCCGTTGTCTAGTCACCGTAACACAAGCTTAGACGCTTACCACGGGGCTAGATGGCGCTACGAGCATCCTACGAGCAGAGTGGGAGCTCTGCTCTCGCGACTCCACTCCGACCGGCCGTGAAGGCAAGCCAGAGGCGGGGGACCGCTTCTTCGTCAGTGTTCACTTCGACCAGCCAACTAAGGCAAGCCGGAGGTGAGGAACGGTGGTTTCCCCCTGGAGCCCTCGGGAAGCCGCGGGGTCGCTACTCCCCGACACCTCGCCTCAAGGTGCCCTGTGGGCTTATTTTATTTATTTTTATAAAGTGCAGGTTTAACAATGTGTTTATGACCTAAATAAACTAGACAAAAGGTAAGATATACATACATATAGGTAAATGATGTTCGCTTAAAAACATATTATATTACTAGCTGACCCGATAAACATTGTTCTGCCAAAGAGGCATAAAAAGGGCATAAAATCTCCTGGTTCTAAGCTACCTCACCATCAATTTTCAGTCAAATCGGTTCAGCCGTTCTTGAGTTATAAATAGTGTAACTAACACGGCTTTCTTTTTAAATACAGATTATTAACCTCTACATTCATTACATCTCGTTCAATACTCCTACATACAATGAAATATGTTTCAGTAAATCACGATGCAATCTCCGGAAAACTGGTCGGAAAATAAATAAAGCAAACGATAATCCGCTATCATTGATATTGAAATTAAATCATAACAATGTAGGGTTAACAATAAAGGGCTTAATAAAATAATTCTGCTCGATTATTTGCTTGTGCGACGAGAGTTGCATGGGTGTGAGAAATGAAACGGTCATGGGGCTAGGGGTACTTACTTATACTGTGTGTTTCCGCAACTAGCCCTATAACTGGGCCTTTTTGATGTTTTACTTCACCGTAAGAGCGATATTCTCAATTTTTTCTTTAAGAAAAAGACATTGGTGCCAGGATTCGAAACCACGACATTCGGAATTAAAGTCGCGGTATCTACCACTGAACCAACACCGCTCTCTTGGAAAAGCTCATCTTCCATCTAATATTTCTGAATGTATGAAATGTTTTTTTTTTTACCTAATTAAAATGTCCAAAAATGAGTCCCTAGGTATGGTACCCAAAAGACTGGCAATGAATAAAAATTGTCAAAATCTTTTTTACAGCATCTTTGCAATTGCACACAATACATCCACAATTGAAACTATATCTTGTAACTAAGTAGGTACAATCGAAACTTTATTGACTCAAATCTGAAATGTTTGGAAAACGGTTTTCTCCAACGAAAGTTAATACGCAAAAAGGCCACCAGGCTATTCCTTTACTGTTTACTGTAACGTAAGTTTTGATTACTGTATTCTACACTACGTAAGCATATCTGCTACGATTTCCCGGCCTCTGACACGGCACAGTGTGTCGATGCTGCAACATGGCGGTAAAGAAAGGACACTGAGCTTAGAGCGACAACGCTCGGGCTTCGTACGTTTTTATTTACATAAATCAATAAATAATACGTGCCGATGAAGCGATGGTAATTCTGCCAAGGGTTTTTTTAATGTGTGGAGCATAAGGTGTGGATTTTTTTTATTTCATGATGATACGAAGGCACATGTCGAAATGCTTTAGCTGCTAGGGGAGAGTTGTTTCTTTCTATTGAACAGAAAGACGGACGGACGGCAACAAACTAACTTAGCTTTGGCGCTATACGATTTGTTTAATGTTTTCATTTATTTTAGTTAAAATTTCAGTTTTCTTCACTAGTAAATGGAATAGGAATTATATTTAGTGCCTTCTCGTTTAACAAACGCTAATAATTTAGGGTCATAATTATTATGAAAATTGTATGAAAAGTGCTCCTGGCGGATATTTAAGTTTTATGCGAAACTTTAATTAACACACCATAAAATTTTCTCTTTTTTATAAAAATTTGAAAATTATAAATAAAAATGTATATTATACACGTAATGTATACCTACGTATATTTTGTTGTAGGACCCTTCTACTAAGTTATAATGTGACAGTTGAAATATAAATTTAAATTAATAAAACGCACAATATTTATCATTAACATCCTTTACATTATGAACTTCAGAATAACAAATAAACAATTTAGATTATATTTTCTCCTTTTGATTCTATTTTCACCACGAAGGGAATGAGGAGTAGATAGTAGGTACGTATATTTGATCTCGCTTTGATGACTTATTTATGCAGCAAATGTCTACATTTGGTTCGGGGGTTTATTTGTGATGTGGTCGATAGATATAAATAGGAATCGATTTTGTTTGTTGTGTTAGAATTGAATATCTTTACTTCGTGTTTTGTATGTAGATTACGTAGAGCTTGTAATCTATATCTATAAAATACTTTGTCCTGACTGATTGACTGCGCATCGCACATCAACGCACAGCCTAAACTACTGATAATCATCATCATCATCTCAGCCTTTATCCGTCCACTGCTGAACATAGGCCTCCTCCATACGCCGCCACAAATAGCAATCGCGAGCTACCTACATACATCCAACGACTCCCCGCGACCGCTACTACTGATAATAGAGAGCTGAAATAGAGTGGGTTTTTGAAATTCTCATAGGACCGGAACACCGGTGAAACGTGAGACACAGCTAGTAAATAAATAAATTCTATGATCTATGATCATAAGAGCTTTAGAGTTTAAGCAGTTGGTCCCGGTTGTTATCTCAGATAGCTGTCGTTAGGTCAAGTTAGTTCTTAGAGCGACATTAAAACTCTCACACCAGGTTAACCATACTACTATACAAAAAGAAGAAGAAGAATCTCAAATCTAAGTTATCAGTTATTTATTTATATATTTTTAGGAGAACCAACAGCTGCTTAACAATATAACTTAAAAAAACTTAAAACCGGAAAGCCAATTAGAGGTTCCCACGAATAGAAATAACATACAAATAAAAGTGTATGAAATCAACACGCAAAGAATCAACACGTTACAAAAAATCTATAAAGCAACAATATATAAACAGTATAGTACATATAAAAAAAAAAATCAATAAAAAAAAACAGACAACAATAAAGTGATCTCAATGATAAACATGAGAATTTTTTTGAATCAGTTGTCGCATAAAATCTATTTATATAGTTACACCATTTATAACTCAAGAACGGCTAAACCTATTTGATTGAAAATTGGTGGGGAACTTAGCTTAGAACCAGAGGACAAAGAATACATAATTCCGTAAATCCCGAGGGATCGGAACTTATGCGAGTGAAACCGGGCTGGGTTACTAAACTATTATTTTTTCTACACAAGATATTTCGCTTGACCAAGATGAAAAAGAGGAAACAGTTTTTCCCTGAAGTTATGCGCAAAGCGATATTCCATGAAAACTTAATGTGCATTACAATTGAGCGATGAAGTTTTCTACGTAGAAAACTGTGCTTAGTTTTTTTAAATTATACTAATGGAGAATAAATTTACTATTTTGCTTTTTCTTGCTGCTTCAACAGCGTAGACAGGTAGGTACCTAATTAACAAGAAACGGTAGGTATTTAGAACTATTATTAACTTTTATTCATTTTTAGGGTTCCGTACCCAAAGGGTAAAAACGGGACCCTATTACTGAGACTTCGCTGTCTGTCCGTCTGTCAGTCTGTCACCAGGCTGTATATCTCATGAACCGTAATAGCCAACCGAACCCTAAAAATAATCTAACCACTTTAAAATAATTATACATAAGCTGTTAGTTGCACTAAGTGGTTAGAAAAAAACCAGGACCATTTCCACCAATCTTAAACACATTCGGAAAATAACGTTCAGTACACATCAGATACGTACCGTACAAGCTCAAAGCGTTTAAGAGATGTCAAATTGCTTTCCTCGCTCGCATACATACATACATACACATACATACGTAGCCTAGGTATCTATACAACTGTATCTACATGTAGAATACGTAAGTACGTAGCTTTAGCTATATGTAGACGTATGGGGAGTTATGTGTGTATGTTGTACATACCTCTACGTACGTGCAAACGTATTTCAAAAGCCTGCTGTTAGTGAATTCATCTGAAGGAAGATTTGAAAATGGTTCTGTCGTAATCTCTTCGTACGAACGTTTACAGCGATGTTTGTGTATGGTGGGGCTTTAGGAATTAGTTTTGAGTTGCAATCAACGTTTGATTCTGTTTTTGTTTGTGAGGTTATGGGTTAAGTCGGCGGGAATTCTAGAAAAAAAAACACTATACTCCTTTTCGGAACTCGATAGGTATATAGAGAAATACCCCTTTTTACCTGGCTGCAAGGAATGGGTTGTTTTTGGCGGCTATCTTTGTATGTTTTTAGTATTCTTTATTCCCTCGTATCTTCTAAACCACTTAAGGGATTTCTTAAAATTAATTATGATATTGTTAGATTCGTCTCATCAGTCCAATGGTTCTTAGATGGGTGACATAAAAAAATATGAATCATCGTTAACAATTTTATTTCAACAACTCTTGTATCATGATTATTATCATTAAAATTATTACAAACTAAAATAGAAACGACAGGTGCACGGTAACTAAAATAGGAAATAAACTATTTTGATTCGAAGTTATTTAAAAATTCAAGCGTCTCGTTACGGTGTTGCAAGTCCAGATATTTTATCTCATCTAAAAATATGCGTACCGCGCTAAAAGAAGACTTCAAAAATCAACAGGCGCCATATTGTAAAAAAGAAAAAAAGACAGTAGACGATTCCCATCAGGTGAGATGAGGTCAACACTAGTTTGTCTCAGGTTAAAAATGTTAAAATGTTAATGTTGTTATAACACATACGGATACAAAGAAAGATCTTCATGTCTAAATTCACATCTCTCTGATTCTAAAATTAGTGTACCAATTATTGAATCAGAGAGATGTGAGATATCTCAAGCTACAGATGACGTCGCAGAATAATTAACAAACAAGTGAGCTAATCAGCAACAAACTATTAACTGAGAGAATCAGATCCGGGAGGCCTCGGGGGGTATACAATCACCACTTTAATTGCACTTCGATTGGAAATGTTATCTCGCGAAAATTATGCAATCAGACTCCCTGGTAACTTCTAAACCTGTAGACTGGAGATTTTCGTCTTCCGATTGACTCAAGTTAAAATTTTATAATTTCGAAGTTTTTTTTTTGTTTAAGAGCGAACTCAGGGAAAGCGTGTATTTAGAAAAATGCTTTTTATAGAAATATTTTACATGGAAAATCTAATATATAAAATTTACATGTCACAGTGTTAGTTACCGTACTCCTCCGAAACGGCTTGACCAATTTTTACGAAATTTTATATTTGTATTCAGTAGGTCTGAGAATCGGCTACTGTCTATAATTTATAAGGCAAAACAACGTTTGCCGGGTCAGCTAGTATTTCTATAAAAATCATTTTGCCGAAGATCGTGCGAAGTGGAGACGTAAAAGTAGGAAAGCGGACCCCGGGCTCTCGAGAGGGATGCAACCGGGAACATCGCTCGGATGATGATAATGATTTTACATGCAAATGCATCATCAAAAATTCTCCCGTGACGGGGTTCCGTAGTGCAAAATTAACTGTCTGCAGAGGCCTTTCCTCAGCTTTGACAAACTTTCAGTATTGTTTCCAAGATATCTTTCAAGAGTGTTGAGAAGTTTTGGAGGTACGGTGGTGAAGTGGAAAGTCGACTTTTTATAGGGAATTTTGTGTGACCTGCATATATTATGTGCGGAGCTTAGAGGAAAAAAACCTTGTTTAATTTTAAGTGTTGGTAGCAGTTCCAGAGTTCCTAGCTTTGTAAGGGTGATAAGTTGGTATGTACGCTTATCATCTACTTGTGGTTTCACCCGTGTAAGTCCCGATCCCGTGGGAATTACGAAAAATCCTGTCTTAGTATCCACTTACACATATAACAAAGAACACTCTCTCTAAATGTCATGTCTCTAAGACCAGCGGTTTGTGCCCTGCGTTGATATATATAGTTCAGTCTTTCAGTCAGTCAATTAACCAATCAGTCAGGACTTTTAACCAATCAACCAATCAGTCAGGAACTTTATTTGAATGAGATTGATAGTTACAAAGATTCCGCCAGACTAAGTTTTTTTTGTTACAGTACACATTTAACGGTTACAGCTCGCTAGTAAGTACCCGGCTTTATATACTTAACAGACTGACCTGGCGAACGTTGATCCTTAGAACATTTTGCCTTAGAGGCAAAAAAAATCGATGTCCGCCTCTTGGTTACTAAATTACCTACCTACCCACCAATTTTCAGCCAAATCGGCCGTTCTTGAATTATAAATAGTGTAAATGACACGACTTTCTATAAAGTTATGTAGAGATGTGTCTCATCAACATCCGTTCCCGGTAGCATCCCTATCGGGGTCCGCTTAAAATATATAGAAATGTGAAGGTACGTGCTATTTATAATTAAAAAAAATAATAAAAATGTTCCCATACGCACCCATCCCCTTTAATCGCATTCCAAATCCCTAAATCTCAAACGAAAAATATCTAATTTCGGACCGAATATTCAGAAGTTTGAAATTCGGCAATTCTTAAGAAGGAAGTTGGTTACTTTTAACGACTTTAATAAGTATATGTAAAGTTCATAAAGGCTCGTTTATAATGGTACGGGCTCTGGCTATGGGCCGGCTTCTTCTTATCCGAGCAATGTTCCCGGTTGCATCCCTCTCGGGAGCCCGGGATCCGCTAAACCCCAAATTGTTTTTTTATTTGGGGTCGACGCAGTCGGTAAGTCATCATTGACCATACCTTCTGCAATTAGATTTGGAAATGTTTTTACGGCCGGCCGCCTGCCTGACACCAACTCTCTTAGGGATCAAGCAGTTTATCCGCCACCGCGCGGGGAGAACTTTAGGTTTGCTAGTCTCCCCCAGATCCCTTAGTCGCCTTTTACGACACCCACGGAATGAGATAGGGTAACCCTATTCTATGCCCGGGGTACACGGCTATGGGCTGGCTACGGGCGGGCTATAGGCGGGTTAAGGGCTGGCTACAGGCGGACTAAGGGCTGAGCTCGGATGGCCCATTACTGTATGAAGCACCCGGGAACAGAACCACTCGTAAAAGTCGAGTTTTAATCAACGAATGTACCGTTTGCAGATAAGCTCTTAATTGTTAAATTATTAATTGACAGGTGTCTCTGCGGTTCCAGTCGCGTATTCCCCGATTTCGTTGGTTTTTTTTTTCTTTATATTATTCGTCATCATTGTCATCATCCTCGTGTGTCATATTTTTGTTTGTGACCAGGATTTGAAATCTATTAGCAATACTATGGATTGATTTACTAATATAGGGTATTATTTTAGGATGTAAGTAGGTAGGTATAATTTGTTTTGGGTATATTTTACCTAATTTCTCCGTCGTCTGAGATCCGACCGCAATGGTTCTTTTTATTAGTAAAAAGTTGTGAAAGATCTGATGAGAATCTGCCTTGTTTTGGACTTGCATTCCGAAGTTCATGGTTTCGAATCCCGGCCTACTGCTGATTGGGCTGATGCGCTATTAACATCGGGTGGTAAAGGAAAACATCGTGAGGAAACCAGCACCTTAAATTTTAAGACGTGGGTTTCTAAACTACCTTGGAGTAAGTGATTACTTACAATTACCTAATTATGAAGCTACGTACGGAAAACCACAACAACAACAATACAATTATTTATGTATTATTATGAAACGTACTCAACATTTTTAAAATTACGTTATAAATCAGTTTTTTACTAAGCCCAAGCTTGTATCGCAGTAACCGAGATACCACTACAATAATGAAGATAACATTGAATAATTATTCAACGAAGACTTTTTTTTTTAAATATTACTTAAATGGAACCATTTAGCAGTGAAAATATAGATTTCTTCGTAAAATACTTTTGTGCTATCCGTACCGCGGACGTTACGATAGGCCGGAAGCTCACCTGAATTTTTATGAAACAAAGAAAGTTAGAGGAAATAATCTCGAATCATGAACCGACGCTTGATCGCAGATAATTTCCGAGATACGAAATTGGGTTTCCTATTGGACTTTTGTTAATCAGCATTAAAAAATCCTACTAATATCCTATCCTACTAACATACCTTCCTACTAATATCTTATTTTACTAATCCTACAAATATTATAAAAGTGATAGTTTACGTAAGTATACGAGTATGTTTGTTACTCCTTTATAGGCTAGGGCCGAAGCCTTTAAAAATGGTCAAAAGTGGAACTAAATTATAGTAGAATGAAACCCATTGGAAAAGGAAGAGAATATAACAAAAAATTTAGCAAAAATAAATTACGGGCTATCTGAGGTCGGGAACCCCCACCCGGTGGGTTGTTAAAGATAAAAATCGGTTTTTCTTGATTTCCAGCAAAACTACAAGTCCTATGAAAAAAAATTAATGGCAAAGTTGTAGGTAATAAAAAGATCTACAACTTTTGCGTACACTATTTTTACATATAACCTCAATATTTATTTTTCCTGTAATTTTTGTTATATTCTCTTCCTTTTCCAATGGGTTTCATTCTACTATAATTTAATTCCTTTTCAAACATTATCTACCCTAGTCTATTACGCAAACACTACTTAACCGATTGCTGGAGATATGGATTAATACACATATTACTTTTTATCCCGATATTCTCGTGGGATCAGGACAAGCAGAGTAAACTGTGGACTGTTGGTATTAAAAAAGTTTATGAAGTTGTGTCTATCCAAAATTATTGCTGTAGATACAACATATACCTACATAGGAAGCACAACAGCCACAAATCCACGAAGTAAATCGTATAAAAAGCTTAAAATTAAGTTGTACGAGCGGTCTTATTGCTAAAAGCGATTTCTTCCAGGCAACCTTTAGATGGAGTAGAACTGTAAAAACTTGAACTTGAGCTGTATACTTACTTATCTAAATACCCTTAGATTGTTCTTCTGTTTTGGCTATGTTGAATAGAAATTAAACTCATTTTTCGGTTTTAATCACGTATATTTTATTACTTTTAGCATTGTTTCAATGCTCAATGTTTCGAGACCTTGACATGTCTCTTCTTCAGGATTCAGTTTAATTTCTAGATAAAGTTGTATTTTTGATGTGAAACATCTATAGGCGCGGGTTTACCTAAAAATCCGCTAGACGATACAGGCCATGGCGATGCCTAGCCACGCTATAAGTATAATATACCTACCTATATGATGTTATATATAATATGTAATATTATATACTTACTTAGCGAGTCGATGTTTCACATCTGCCAGGCGTCTCTTGACGGCTCAAATTATTATTTTTTAAACTTTCTTAAATATTTAGAAAAGCACGGGCCAGCACTCAATAGAGTACATCATTAAACGTTCCGGTGTATGAACAGGGCAGCCATAACTGCACACCCAGAATGTAATACTCGATTTAAATGCATACTGTGGTGGCCCCGACTGCCGGTGTGCCACACGTGGGTACTGACAGGTTTGTACGAGGTCGTTATATTTGACGGCTATCGTAATCCCCATTGGTGGGGCCTTTGCATTGCAGTTTGGAGTGGCATTATCCCCACTAAAAGGTCGTCACCACTGGTGATTATGATAATTTTAAAAAATATATTGGCGTTTGTCCCACTAACCTTGTTAATCTAGGTTGGATAGGATTATGTCAATTAAAATATGGTAATTGTCATAATACCCACTATCTAGTGACTAAATAGAGGGGACTATGACTAAATCTCAAAATGTATGTTAAAAAGTAAGATGAAGGGTGCGTTGTTGCAGAGTATAAAGTAGTAGTATAACTTTTGCTTTATATTCTGCAACAATGTCCTTTTTATTTAGTAAATAAGTAGTAGGTATAGATAGATAGGTTAGGCACATAAATAGATTTAAGAATCAAGCGCGTACTCGCCATCAAACTGCCTGTCAGTTTGGCGGGATTTATTTATTTGTAATGTGTGTGTCTTTTCTTTGAATAAATGAAAAAAAATAAAAAATAAAAAAAAATAAATGACAATTACCATATTTATATTGGCATAATTCCCACCAACCTGTATTAACAAGGTTAGTGGGGCAAAAGCCATTTAGTTTTTTTTTTGTCATAATTGTCATAATCCCCACTGATTGGGACCTTTTAGTGGGGATTATGCCAATAAACCTTGTGGCGTCAGGCGTTGTTGCATTGCAGTTGGAGTTTCGCGTCAGGCGAAACTCCAACTGCAATGCAAGGTTGCGGGTTCGATTCACGCCGGTGACAAGTTTTTTGTTGACCATTAATGTTTGTTTCTGGTTCTGGATGTTTTCTATTTGTATGATGTAGTACGCATAGTATAGGCCTAGCTAAGCTAAAATTTAGCCGCCGTACTTCATCAGTAGAAACATAATAATTTATA
This sequence comes from Idaea biselata, assembly GCA_958496205.1. NCBI lineage: Eukaryota > Metazoa > Arthropoda > Insecta > Lepidoptera > Geometridae > Idaea > Idaea biselata. Next base: position 15,107,168 of record OY292398.1, on the reverse strand, counting down.
AAAAATAATTTAAGTCGTAACATCAAATTTTATGCCTTATTTTATGATTTTAAGATAACTTCTCTTCATTTATCGACAAAAGATGATCATGATTACACAATTACCGACTATGCCGTGTAATAGCCTTAACTAATGTTAGTGGTCCGCCGCACCACTAACATTAGTTAGAATAATGTGCCACTATTATGACGTATTATGTGGCGTTCGGCCACAGAATACATAATAGTAGACTACATAATTGGACTGTACGGTGCGGTGTAGGTTCGATCGTCTGTTACGGCTATAATACATATCCTACTAATATCATTAATGTGAAAGTTTATGTGTAAGTCAGTATTTCAATAAGTGAACGAGTATGTTTGTTGCTCCTTGACGTAAAAACTACTAAATCGATTGACATGAAACTTGAAATGCAGATATCTAGAAATCTGATTAACACATAGGCTACTTTTTATCCCGATTATCCCGTGGGATCTGGACTTACTCGGGTGAAACCACAGAGCACAGATAGTTGTCAATAACTGACCTAGCGAGCGAAGCGTCTCTGCTTCAAGTCTAGCAAAATTTCGTATGTCAGTATGTTGGTTCTACATGTTGTACTTCAATCCGTTCTTTACGAAACTTGGTAAATTAAAGAAAAAGAAATCTATAACCTCGATTTACCTATTTTGCCCGACTTGAAGCAGATACGCTTCGCTCGATCGATAAACTATATTGCCAATGTTTCAGTAGATATTGTCTGAAAGAGTAATGAACATTATATGATATACCTACTAACAATAATACTAACATAAACTTTTACATCTTTAGTATTAGCAGTAGGAATAGGTCATATAATAATCTACTCACAAACACAAACAGCTCAAACAAAATGGTCAACCATAGAAAAGCAGTCTTTTTGCGTTCCATGGAATTATTTATAAAAGAAAATCCTCAAGAGAGACAACTTATAATGAGGGCATCAAGATTGTCTTATGGAACAACTTGTTTTATATCCCAATATTATATTCAGTGGGGTCACCCTCAAGTAGGTTAGCCATGACGACGGTTGTTCAAGGGAAATCGTTAATACGGGCAGGTGACCCGGTTAAAGTTAGAGATTACGAGTACAGAGGGAGCGACTGCTTCAAGTTCACGAAAGGACCTATAAATGATAATAAAAGCGTAGGCTTGTGGGTAGGCTCTGAGTGTGATAATTTAAAGTCAATGCACAGTTAGTAACTTTAAATAAGTAAGTAAGTAGTAAGTAAGTAACTTTAAATATTTCGTAATTTTACCTATTTAAAGTTTTTTTTTTTTTAATTATGAACGTGGTAACTTTAAAGTTAATCACTCGCAATAAATATTTGTGTCCTGTCTGGGTGTTTTCTATGTATACTATGTATGGATTTACAAAAAAAAAGTAAAATGTGTAGTATATCCGTTGTCTAGTACCCATAGTACAAGCCTAGTTCTTAGGTTGGGACTGTGTACTGTGTGTAACGTCCTGCACTATTTATTATTTTTTATTTATTAATGCAGCTTTGTATTGGTGATTTTTTTTTAAACCGGTCCAGTAGTTTCAGAGCCTATTTGTTACACACAAACAAAATAATCTTTTCTTTTTATAATATTAGTATATGAGTAAAGATTTACACGGTGTGAGTCTAGGCTAATTGAGAGCTACTCGCATGCCAGAAGCTCAGCTGTCATGTCATACATTGCAGTCACACGAGTAAGTTACTTTCAAACAGTGCGATTTGCTGCACTACAATGAGACGTCAATGGCATTTTCGAAAATCATAATCCCCACTAGTGGGGACCTTTTGGTGGGGATAATGCCAATAAACCCAATGGGCATGGCCAATACTTAGCTTAAAGAGCTGATAACCTTTGAGGAGTAAAAGTACTCGAGTGGCGATTACGATGCAATGCGAAACGGAGTTTTGAAAGACCACCTACTCACTGGACCGACAGCATTGTGGCGGTCGCGGGGGGTCGATGGATGGAGGTTGGAGGTAGCTCGGATTTGCTATTTGTGGTGTAGTATGGGGGAGGCCTATGGTCAGCAGTGGACGGATAATTGCTAAGATGATGATGATGAAGAGTCACTAGATAACCACATAACTTGCCAATCTCACCTGTAACTGTAAATCAACACCCGACAGTTCGAGAGATTGTTAAAGTTTAATTTTAAACAAAAATACGGTTTTTGTCGTCGAGAGTAAATAAAATGGCGGACTTTATAGCGACATCAAATCGGAGGCCGGTCGCTCCTGGCTCACAATTTAGATCCGAGAGTGTGATAAAATCTTGACTGCGGATAGACCAGAGAAATGTGAACATTTTAAAAGTTATTTCCGAAAGTAGTTAAGGATTGTTCAGCAAGAATATTATTACTGCATATCTAGATCGGACGCGCGACATTACGATTATTAAATTTTGAAGTTTTTGATGTTGAAAATGTTAAATCTGATAAAAGTATTTTCCGGTCTAAAGTTTTAATAATATAAAATATTTTCTAATATTAATGTCGTCTTTTCACAAATTGTTGAAGATTAGTTAGGATAGATAGATGCACGCTTTATTTGCACAACAAACAATATACAAAATAACATACATATGTAAGAAAAATAAACAGGAAGCTTAAAACTAAAACGTTGCACAAATAGGCGGCCTTATCGCTAAAAGCGATTTCTTCCAGGCAACTTTTAGTTAGTAAGTTAGTTTTTAGGGTTCCGTACCCAAAGGGTAAAAACGGGACCCTATTACTGAGTTAAAAAGATATTATCGAAAATTCTGCATCCGACAGGATTTAAACCGGCACCCCTTACAAATCCGTTGTAATGCGCGGTTCCGCTTACGCCACAGGTGCCTATCCCATCGAGATGAAATAAAGGACTGAATTGTGTCTCGATAATAAGTCGTATGACAAAAGTGTCTAAAAACAGTATGTAGAAGTCAAAAACTTTTACATTCTGTCCATACATGTCAATTCTGTAAGTCTTACAGGTAAAAAGTTACAATCAAAAGAAGAAAAATGTTAAATGCGTCATATAGGACACCGTGTCGTACTACTAGCGCCATCTTGTAGGCGGCCACCACAAATAATTTGTTGTTGCTTATTATGGAAACGATTAAAAAATAATTGTCGTAGAAATCTATACTAATTTTATATAGGGTAAATCAGGGGGAGATGGCCATACTAACTTTGATGACATAATGCTGAGAAACCATGATGATTAAAACAACCATTTCATTCATAAACGAAACTTAAATTATATTTCTTCTCAAAACTTAATAACAAGCAGTCCCATAATCAACCAAAAATTAATTATAAGTATTTATAAAAAATACAGGTTTGGCCATCTCTCCCGGAGTATATGGTAGAGATGGCCATAGTATTCAGGGAGAGTTGGCCAGCACTCATAAGCCCTTTCCTTTTCCCATGACCTTGCCCTTTTCCTTAATCATAAATTCATTGAACATTTTTCTTACATTTTTGCCACAAGGTGAATACATTTCTTAGAATTTCGTGAAATTATCATGACATACAGCATACAAATTTTGCACTGTAGTCAATCTTCGCCTACTTGTGTCCTATAATATTTATCATCACAATCTATGCAGTTGTGGTGTTTTTACACACAATAGGTGAGCGTTTGACCACTCTCTAACCTGATGGTAAGTGATGATATAGATAACACGAAGAAAGTCGGTTGTGGAACATGATCCTGCCTGACTTCCTTAGTGGCAGCACCGGTCACCATATTGGGCATCAGGAAAAAACATCTCAGTTAATTAGTATTCTCGAAATACCACTTAATATTGCATGGCCATCTGTCCCCTAACGAAATTGGCCAACTATCCCGATTGTCTGGGTGAGATTGCCATATCAATTCTTGGAAGAACAAAGTACCCTTCGTTGATTATTTTGAGGCTGTAATACCACGCAAGTTAATTATTTTACAATAAAAGTACAAAAACAAATAGATATATAATAAAAAATTGTGACCACATAATAATGTTAACTCTTATCTTATAAGAGATGTGCATTAAAAATACAAAGTGGATTTTACTTATTTTTTTATTTAAATCGCCAAAAATCCGCACTGTCACTTGTTGCCGGTCACGTCTCGAAGCGAACTAAATTGTTATAAAAGCCGTCTGATAGTTTTAAGTCATATTTTTATCGACTGGCCATCTCTACCGTACGGCCATCTCCCCCGGAACTACCCTAATGTTGTTTTTTCTTTTTTTGATTGTAACTTTTTACCTGTAAGACTTACAGAATTGACATGTATGGACAGAATGTAAGAGTTTTTGACTTCTACATACTGTTCATAGACACTTTTGTCATATCACTTACTATCGAAGCACTATGTGCAAAAAACGAAATATTAGCAAAATATCGGACATACCCCGTCGTGCCCCAAGGTCAAGAAATTGAATTTATGTCAAGCTAACTTAGCTAAATAACATAAAATCATAAAATTTGTTACACCACCTTTTGCAAGGCTACGTAAGAGGTGATTTCCCTGCAGCTTGGCCTAATATGTTTATCTAACTAAGCTCTACTAGAAAGTTCTACCTATTGGGGTACGGAACCACAAAAAGAATAGAAGTTAAGAATAGGATCATAATAACCTTTGAAACATTTTAACAAATGTCTCTCAAAATGCTATAAATAATGGTGGCATTATTGGCTGAATTCCATAGAGCACACCGGTCGCCAGCAAATGTGATAAACAAATTCGGCAAGCCGTAAAACTATTCCGGATTTCTTTATATCCTTTCTTGGTGAAGCCAGAATATTTGGTGACATTACTTTTTTATTGTTACCCTAGTATGCTTTGGTAAGCGTTTATTCAAAACGGAAATCTTGCTGTATTGTTATGGCCATTTGTATGTCATATTACGTAGGTAGGTGTATATAGGTACTTATTCAAATGACGAGTACCTAATAACAAAAATATTTTACAAGAAGAAATGCATCATCAAAAATCATCCCGTGACAGGATTCAATCCTGTGTCCCTCCTTTGCCAAGCGAGTGCGCTAACTATTGCACCACAGCTAGTAGTTAATCAATATCTATAAAATGCTTTGTCCTGACTGACTGCCTTCTCTATATGATGTAGATTTCCGATAAGCAAGGATTTTTGAAAATTCCCACGGGATCGGGACTTATATAGGCTACTAGCTACACCCCGCGGTTTCATCCGCGTAAGTCCCGATCCCGCTGGAATATCGGGATAAAAAGTAGCCTATGTGTTATTCTGGGTCTTCAGCTATGTATATTCCAAGTTTAATCGCAATCGGTTCAGTAGTTTTTGCGTGAAAGAGTAACAAAATCACATACATACAAACTTTCGCGTTTATAATATTAGTAGGATATTAATAGGAGGACTAGGATTAGCTGCGGCTCACAGCTAATGACGTATGAGGGAGAGAGACAGAGAAAACTTCCATTACTGTCTCGAAATGAATACCTACCGAAGCTCAAGTATCAATTACCTATCTATACCTAGCTATAATAATAATAATATTATTCTATTATGAATTTCCCAGCACATAATTGCAGGTAATTCGAGACGGCTGCATCGGATCGCTTTGAGGGGTCGCCGGTGTTCGGTTCCACAAAGGGTGTGTAACAGTACACTGAAGGCCGCATAAATCGTTATTACAAAGGCTAGTTTTAGCTCCGTACCTACATGAGTTGTAATAATTAAGGTAGAGTCCCTTCATCTTGAGGTGTATGTTCTACAGTTGGCCTAATTCACTTGAAAGTAAGTGTAATTAGATCTCGATGGGGGTGGCAGATATGGGATGACATCCTTTATCATACAAGGCCCAGCAGTAGTAGCATACGACTACGATAAATATTTTGTCGATCGAGAAAAGAAATAGCTATAATGGTTTATGAGATATAACCTGGGTCTGTCACGACTATAATCTCATGAACCATTATAGCTATTTCTTTTAGATAGACAGACGGACAGACAGACACTGGAGTCTCAGTAATAGGGATCCATTTTTTCCCTTTTGGGTACGAAACCCTAACAATCTCTTTTCATAAACGACTAGAAAAGAGATGCCTACTTCATAGTTTGAAAGTAAAATTATTATCGAAAAGGGCCTCTACGTGTTGGCTTCAGCTCCACGCACGCCTTCCAAAGGTCCGGGACTCCATAGCGTCGTGATACTCAACGTATAACAGACCAATTATAGAAATGGATTCTATATTATAATCCAGAATGGATTTTATGTTTTAATATTGTAGGTCTAATAATAATTATAGGACAGAAATCATGGTTATTTTAAAAATAATCCAGTTCAAAGATGGCGTTTAAACGAGCCTAAGCAAAAAATACAAGACAAGAGAAACAAACAAATTTTTAAATTCATCGAACTCGCGTGGTCTAGTTTTTTAACACATTAGGTTACTGACCCAAAGACGCGAGTTCAAAACTCGCCGCGAGCGTATTTTTGAAGATAAATTTTACCTTTAAAATATTTCTCTACTAAGAATCCATTTCGTCCAATGTGACCAATTTGTGTTCGCTTTGTATATCAGCTTGTAGCATTAACTGTACTAAATTCCACTTCAAATACAACATGTAAAAAGTAAAAGTATTAAAGTTGCCCTTTGAAATACTCCTAAGGGAATCGGACTGGAAAATTAAAATGGGAGCCGGAATTTGTATGTATGGAGGTATATAGGTATACAAAGACTTTGGTAATAACGAATGTTTGTAAGTTATAGGTAATCAAAGTCATCAAACAGCGAGATTTATTCATGTTACGTATCGGTTAATATCTACCTACTTATTTCTTAGGGGTCCATAGAACCCCAATTGCGTGACAGGGATAGCGTTAGCGAATTTTCAGGTGTGTTAATGAAGGACGTAAGATGCTAGTAAGCAAAGTTTTAGAGCGTAAAATAAAACTATTAACATTAATTTAGAATTTCAAATTATATACAATGAATCAAAAATGTTTTGATAAATAAGCAAAATTATGAAATTAAACTAATTATTTCGGTTTTTATCGCATTGTAATGCTTTGTAAAGCGTTACGTATAATTTCATATTATAAACATTGCGAAAACCGAAGAAAAATCTAAGCAAAATAGTTATGAAACTTAGGGGATGCGTTGCCTCATTGTTTGCCAAAGTCAAGTGAAGACTTCAAACTAAAATATGAAACGGTATAGAAGTTAAAACACTTGATAAGAAAAAGACAAAAATGAAAGTACACATTAATAACAATTGCTCTCTTAACATTTTCCGACACATTTTAATTAGCAGCAATACCAATGTAAAACAAACTCTTCTACGACATAATAGAGTTTAAAACAGAATTGAAAAGCTGGCGTTATTATGGACTGGGAAAGTTTCACCACATTCGATAATCTGCAAGTTTTTCCGCGCGCTGGATGTGGGTCAAGAGAAAAGTCGGGAGGGAGAGTCATAAAGCAGCGCGCACAATGTTTAATTTGAATGCTGCGATTTTTTGTCGCATTTTATTGTTTAACACTAGTAGCGCGAGAATATCGAGATAAAAAGTAATATTACAGATCTCCAGCTATTTGAATACTAAGTTTCATCGAAATTGGTTTAGTAGTTTTATCGTGATTGAAACACAAACATCCAAACACACACCTAAACTTTCTCATTTATAATATTAGAAAAGAAAGATAATAGTTTTATTCAGACAAGCACACAAATACATAAGAAAAATAGACACAAAAAAAAACAATTTATATATATAGAGAATAGTGCGCTGCTAGGGATATTAGTGGGATTCAATTTATTTTAAATTGTCACTTATTGGCAGTTTGTTGGCCGTATCATATCGCTAGCTACGGCCCGCGGTTACACCCGCGTAAATCTCGATCCCGCGATATTATTGGGATCAAAAGTATCGCATGTCACTCACCATCACTTCTTCTTTTTTTCGTGTGTGGCTGACCTAGTGTCAGAGTTTTCAGGTCGCCTAAGGCCACTAACTTGACCTAAGGACTGCTATTAGAGATAACAACCGAGACCAACTGCTTAAAGTGATTAACACTATCCCTAAGCCTATTCATTAAAATCAGTCGAACCGTTTGACCGTGAACAAACATACAAAAATGTCTTTAATTTCAATACAACATCGCGGAAAACAGAAGAAAATCTAAGAAATATACAAACAAACTTTCAGATTTGTTCTGATAGTTCGGATAGCAGAGTCGCAATCAAACACTCCTTGCAACATGAAAAGACCCTAACCTGCACACATATACACTTGTCACGTAACTCACACAGTAATATTGGCGCGCGTTGTTTGTGTGCGTACCACTGTTTGAGCCCAACATCTGACTGATTGTTTCCACACTCCATGCGTGATTCTACGTCATGTAGTGTGAGTAGGTACTCTGGTTGCGTTAGGTATCTGTTGTTCATGAGTATTGGATGAGGGACAAACATTAGGTAGGTGGTTTTATAGCGTTTTTATCAGCTGCTAATTTTATGGGCTGGTCTGTTAGTCCTGTTATGGTACGACTTGCTTGTTTTGATGGAACTTGATTGATCAGAGTTTGTTACTGAGATTTTGTCTTGTAGATGTTGTAAAAGGAATAGAAACTTCTTTCTTTCGATACATTTTCTAATTCTTCTTCTTTTCGGCCATTTTTTGAAATGAAACTATACAAGTACGCTGGAATTGCTATACCATACAAAATGACATTAGATCTTTGTGCCGATTTGATTTGCGCCATGTTGTCGCGCGTTTTCTATTGAAAGTGATGGCGCAGATCAAATAGGCACAAAATTCATTGCGGACCTCCTGTCCATATAATTCAGGTCAGCCACACCCCGCTCTTCTAGTGTTAGAGTTGGCAGGCCCTAAGGCCTCTAACCTGACCTAACGACTGTTATCACAGATAACAACCGGGACCAACTGATTAACGTGCCTTCCGAAGCACGGAGGAGCTCGAGAATATTATTTTTCTCGATCGGCACCAGCCGATCTTGAAAGGTCTCAAGATTGGCTGGTGCAGCTAATGTGTTCCTCAATTTTATAATACACCATCAGTTTTTAGCATGTCGTACACAATGATATACCTACTTACTTTACTGGGTATCGTTTTTAGATGACCTCGGTGGGAGTTGGGCGAATACCCAGAAGATTGCGGGTTTGATTCCCGCCGAAACCAAGTATTTATGCATAAAAATATTTCTGTTTCTGGTCTGAGTGTATCGATTGTATATATATTTATTAACACTAAGACTGATAGAAAGACACTCGGACCAGTGTAATAAATAATGTACGAAGAAAAGTCGTTGGTATATTGGATATGTTGGTATTTATATAAATTGTCCAGTCACTGTAAAACAAGCTTAGTAGCTTACCATGGGGCTAGATGGCACTGTGTAATGTTGACAAAAATATTTATTTTATTATGATATTAAATTATGTTTCGTTTTTCTTGTTTCAGATACATGTCATGCGCTGAATCCACAAGCTATGCTATCAGTCACACGTAAGTCTTGTTCTATTAACAAAATCAGTTTAGCAATTTCGAAGATATTATCAATAGTTTGACATGAGCGCGAATGAAATCTTTGAAATATTTTAGAAGGAGATATGGTTCATCAAAAATCCTTCCTTGAGAGGCCTCGAACCCATGCCCCTCGCTTGCCGGGCGAGTGCGTTAACCACTGTGCCACAAAGGATCCTTTACTGTCACACAAATACTTCGACCTTTTAAAACTCTTCAATTAATTTATTCATGTTACAAAATTCAAAATCTACACGTCTTAGGCTGAGAACGCACTCCGATTAAACGCAAGAACCGAACAGAACCGCGTATCAACACGCAAAATCAGTCACAGAAGAAAACGCTAATGCGTGGGTTTGTATAGAAAGCTATGTGTTGCATTTTTTTGCGGTTTCAGGCCTACGAGAAAACGCATGCGTTTAATCGCAGTGCGTGATAAGTGGCGTGCCTTTGCGCCGATTGACTATGCGTTCGCGCGTTCTAAGCCAAAGAAGCCAAGGATGCTGGCAGCATTGCCGCTTTGTAAGGCAATATATTACAGCCATAATTTGCAATAGTTCCCAATTTACCTTTAAGTAGTTCTCAAACCGCTTCATTTTCTAAGCCATACCTTAACAGAAACCAGTCAATATTAAATAAGGCCCAACCAATTACAATTACCCGATGTTGTGGCCAAAATCTCACTTCGAACAATTACTTAGGAAACTTTATCTACAGGGTCGGTCCTGTTCTATAATTTATTCACTTGTTTATCCATTTTCTACAAGGCGTAGTTAAAGTTTTAGTCCTCTGTCCCGGTGCGGACTAGGACGGAGACCGACGCAGACGTGTTTTGCCCCTCCCCTTAAGCCTTTTCCATTCGTTGGGTGCCTGGAAAAGATCGCTTATAGGCGATAAGGCTACCCAATGTGCCATTTTAGTTTTAAGTTTTTCTCTCTGTAATCTATCTATCTATATACTTATATATAAAATGCTTGGTATATTTTGTGAGCATTGATCTGCCAGTCAGTAAGTCAGGACAAAGCCTTTTATAGATATATATATACTAGCTGTGTCCCATTGTTTTACCTGTATAATATGTCGTGGGATGGTTTGATAAACAGAATTTTCAAAAATAAATTCGTTTTCGCGTTTTTGCGAAATTCCCAAGATTCATCATCTGTTCATCAAATCACCCTACGTCAAATAGCTACGATCTCATAGAAAAATCAGGATTTAAGTATTTTATGAGTAACGAATGGGTCCAGCTTTCCATTTCATTGCACAGTGCCCCACGGTTTTATTCGTAGGTATATTCGTGACCCTGGCGGGTGGCAAAGGTGAAGAAACGCCGCAGGCCCTCGGTTCAATCAAGACCTCTCGGGCGGAGAGGGTCACTGACTTAAAGTGGATTATGCCGTTAATATTTCAGCAACTTTTAAGTAAACCTATCTCTGTAAAATGCTTTGTACTGACTGACTGATCAACGCCATAGCCTTAACCACTGATAGTAGAAAGCTGAAAATTGAAGAGCGTGTTCTTTATATGATGTAGGCATCCGATAGGAAAGGGTTTGTCGAAATCCCCTCGGGATCGGGACTTGTGCGGCGGAAAACAGCTAGTTTTCCGCCGCACAACACAGCTAGTTCGGGACACAGCTAGTTCTATAGAAATGCTAAAAAGTTAAGGTAACGCTACTACCTGATTAAGCGAAAACTTTTTCATACAACGTAGACTGAAGTGTTTCTCTTTTTCTTTTGTTTTACAAACTTAAACCGATTTTGATTAAAATGGCAATAGAAACATTATGGATTAAGTTACTAGCCAAGTTAGTCAAGTCACGAGAAGACTGTTCGAAGCTACGACTTAGACCGTTGAGGGCTCAGCTTTTTGGCGAAACATTCCTTAATAAACCCAAGTTTTAAATAAATAGGCTTAGTTTATATAGAAGAATATAATATGATAGAAAGTAACGTGAATATTGTAAAACCCTTTGGTACCTACAACAATTTAAAAATATATATCTTATTCAAAGCACCAGTGTTCATGACGTTTGTATCGTTTAGGCCTACCATAGTCTAGAAACTTTAAATCGACTGATACCAAACTTCTTCTCACTAGTCTTCTTCTTCTTCTTTCTTCTAGTCTTCTCTTAACATTATTTCTTCTTGTATAAGAGTTGTTTTTATTGCTCAAGGCATTTTTACTAGAAATATTTTACAAGGAGAAATGCATCATTAAATCAATCTCCCATGACAGGATTCGAACCTGTGCCGGGCGAGCGCGCTACCACTGCGCTCGCCCGGCAAGCGAGAGGCACAGGTACGGATTCTGTCATAAGAAAATTTTGATGATGCATTTTCTCCTTGTAAAAAACTTTCAATTTCGTCCAATATTTATACACAGAATCAAATACAATAGGAATTAAACAAAGAGACAATCTTAAAACTTAAAGAAATTAAATAAAAAACAAACAAAACAAAACCAAATCAACAACGAAAACTAAATAAATAAATAAATAGATAGACAAAGTAAAACGGGCAAAAAGAAACAAACAAAGTCACACACAAAATAGACCATCACCCAAAGCGTTTTCAATTCTAATAATTGTAAAATAACAAAATTCAAACGGGAACATTTGGGACTAGGACTCTAACCCACACTTTCTACTTTATCGTAGCGTATCGTAAATAAAAATAAAACCTGTTCTTAATTTCGGCTCAGTGGCGTATGGTCCCAGTACGGTGAAACGAAAACCCAGGATCAAATCCCACGGGGGACATTGATTTCGAAGAAGCATTTTTTCGATTGTTTGTTTAGAAGTGTGGCAGCGAAAAGTTGGTCGACAAGTTAGCAGTTTCCGTTTAGTATATAAGTTTGCGGTCACCCTTTAAAGTGGTTATTAGAGACGAGAGCTGCTGCCAAAACCCTGTTCAGTACAATTTAGAATGTATTATCATTAGGCTGAGAGTGAACTGGAGTTTAATTTCTAAGACTATACTGCTGATCTTTACCCTAGGCAGGCACTGCCAGGCAGTATACTCCTTTTTAGGACAATTATATACGTAACTAATAAAAAATGTTCCACTAATATACTTTTCAAACTTACACAATTTGCGTCCATTATTATTATTTGAACTAAGGGTCTAGATCGCGTTCTAGATATTTCTCGATTTAAATATCTCGACGTTTCAGCAAAGGGTTACACCGGCCGTGATTGCGAGAAGACTTCGAAGAGAAAAGAATAGAGAGACTTATGAGGCTTTTCGCGACCACGGCCTGTGTTACCCGTTTTCTAAATATACTAACTAGGTATCATCTCCAGTAGAATTACAAGTTTACCAAGACAACAAACTAATTTTGAAGCAATTTCTACAAGCAAAATCTAAACCGAACGTTGCCCTGAAACCGTAATAACGTAAAGGCGAAGGAACATAAAGACATCAAATTGCTAAAACATGCACACAGTGATTTTTATAGGCAAAGCAAACAGCTAATGAAGGTTGAAATGTTTGCGATTCACAGCTGGCCGCGTCACCCGCGCCGCGCGTCTTCGTGTTTCTTCAAAATGTCGAATTTCTGATTGCCACATGGCGTCGCGCGTCGACTCCAATTTTCTTTATGACAAATATTTTGATTTGGTTATCTTGTCACTTTTTAGCGTTATTGTTTAGGTACTTTGAGGTTTACTAAATGGTGGGTTAAACATTGGGTTAGGTAGAATAAGTATTTACCAGTAGTATGAAGTAGTTCATAATTTCATCACGACAGAACAAGCACCCAAATGGTAAGCGCGCGACCCGGATTTTCGAGGTTGCAGGTTCAAGTCCTGTCGGGTGCAATTTTTGAAAAACATTTCATCATATAATCAATAAGTATTTATTTGAGGAGCTCATTGGCCTAGCTGTACTGTACCTGTTGATCTTTAAGCAACGCTAACCGCGGTTACTTGGATGGGTGACCTATAATTTGTGTGGCAAAAAAACATTTTCTCGAGCTCCTCCATGCTTCGGAAGGCACTTTAAGCGGTTGGTCCTGGTTGTTGTCTCAGATAGCAGTCGTTAGCCTCATGAAATCTCTAACACCAGGTGAGCCACACCACTATACGAAAATAATGAGAAATTATTTTTTAAACCCTGACAGAAAGAGAGGGGTGTTATAAGTTTGGGTTGCATGTGCATATGTCAGATTAATAATGTAATAATATTATTTTTTTACAACTTATTTTTTATTTAATTAAATCGATTTCGTTACAATTAAAATAAACACAAACAAATAATAAATTGTTTATCGGCATCTAAGGCTCAAAATATGGTTAGTAACACATAAAAAAAATAGGTAAGTTACATAAAAAGGGTAACTCACCCTTTTATGTACTCGTAACTAACCTATTTTTTTATAATTTATTATAATGAAGCCGTGGTTTGGGGTTATTCCACTAATCCCCATTGATAATCCCCATTCATGGGGATTTGTGAACTTTTTGTCCACAAATCCCCATTATTCGAAAATTCTGATAAAATGGGGATTAGTGGACAAAAAGTTCACAAATCCCCATCCGTTAAAAAACTTATTTCAAAATGGGGATTAGTGGACAAAAAATTCACAAATCCCCATTAGTATATTTTTTTTAAAATATGAAATTAGTAGACAGAAAGCTCAGAAATTTCCATCAGCTCAAAAACAAGATTTGTAGGCAGAAACTTCACAAACAGCTATCAATTTATAGTTCAAGTTCATAATGGGGACTCATCCCCATCCGAGAACGGAAATTTTACACATTAATAAATTATCACATCAACGTTTATTTCATATGAGTTATTACTTATTTCCCAAATTGAATCAGTACAATAATTGTATTAATAATAAATTATGAGAAATAAGACTAATGAATAAGACGAATGATTGTCTATATTGCTGGATGGGTAAATAATTACGTTAAAGTTATATAATATTTAATCACAGCTTAAAGAAAAATTCACAAGGTTATTGACAAATTTGCAAAACACATTGCACCTAATATTGATCTCACTAAAGTAATATAACAAATTTCAGATTTAAGCATAATCGACTAGTAGGCCAGCGTTTGGGGAGCTTCCCTATTAAGCCGCTTTGCAAAAGGTGGTGTAACAAATTTTATGATTTAATGTTATTTAGGTATATTAGCTTAATATAAATCTCAGTAGGTCGTATGACAAAAGAGTCTCAGAAAGGTATGTAAATGATAAAAAACCTTACATTCCGTCCCTCCATGTTAATTCTGTAAGTCTAACAGATTAAAAGTTACAATCAAAAAATGGAAAATAAATCATCTAAATAAGTCGTCATAATACAATGATTATTTTTTTTACAAAATTTATTCTCTAATCGCCTCTATATACAGCAACAACAAATTATTTGTGTTTGTAAACCCAAAAAGCATCCTCTTCGAGGATATCACGTCTGCCTCCATCGAAACCTCCAACCCACCTGAGTCACATCGGCTGAAGCCAATCTCCTTTGAAGCATGATTTCGGACAGTCCCCACAATTTTTTCTTCATAATAAATGAATGACAATTAAAAATTAAAATTAAAGACATTTTTCGGTTTGAATCGCGTGGTTTTTATTACTTTTAGCATTGTTACAACGCTCAACGTTTCGAGACCTTTCCAGGTCTCTTCTTCAAGCGTTGTAACAATGCTAAAAGTAATAAAAACCACGCGATTCAAACCGAAAAATGTCTTTAATTTCAATACAACATCGCGAAAACAGAAGAAGAATCTAAATTAAAAATTAATGAAATTTGTAAATTAATGTGTAAAATTTCCGTTCTCGGATGGGGATGAGTCCCCATTATGAACTTGAACTATAAATTGATAGCTGTTTGTGAAGTTCCTGCCTACAAATCTTGTTTTTGAGCTGATGGGAATTTCTGAGCTTTCTGTCTACTAATTTCATATTTAAAAAAAATATACTAATGGGGATTTGTGAATTTTTTGTCCACTAATCCCCATTTTGAAATAAGTTTTTTAACGGATGGGGATTTGTGAACTTTTTGTCCACTAATCCCCATTTTATCAGAATTTTCGAATAATGGGGATTTATGGACAAAAAGTTCACAAATCCCCATTAATGGGGATTATCAATGGGGATTAGTGGAATAACCCGTGGTTTGAAGCACCAATACGGACATAACGTATCTCATAGACGAATTACAAATTAGTCGCTCTTGTTTCGTAGTTAATTTGATTTTAGGTAACATTATCAGGAAGGGTATCAACATGGTGCATCAAACTTATTTGATAACGACAGCGAGCCGGTCGTTCTGCGCATGACGGCATAGAACTCGTCAGTCCTCGCGGAGATGCATGGCCATTGTGCGACAATGAGTCGGCAAACATAGCCGATGCATTGACGCACTATCGGCAATATCGGAAGTCCCAACAGGACCCTGAACCCGTTATTATATTGAACAAATATAAAAATATATTTGTGTCTGGTCTGGTTGTCCCTCTACGTATAATATGTATGTATTTACAAAAGAAAAATAAATATAATTCCTAAATCCGTTGTCTAGTCACCGTAACACAAGCTTAGTAGCTTACCACGAGGCTAGATGGCGCTGTGTGTTGTTCACAGAATTTTTTTGTTTATTTATTTATTTTTATGTGTGTCGGTGTGCATGTCTGTGGTATCGTAACTCCCAAATGGCTAAAGCGACTTTGATAGTGTTTTTTTTGGTATGTTATGCGCCTCTCACCAAGAAACTTCTTTTGGTCGCCTTTTACGACGGGTAAGGGGCTATATTCTTTTAGACCTGGGCTACAGGGTTCAAAACTACCTGTGTGTCTTTTATTTCATATCAATTAATAACTAAAATAATATACAGTTAAGTAGAAATCTTTCTTTCTGCAGTTACTGTAAGTAAGTAATTACTAATTCATCGACTGTGATAATTATTACTTTTCCTTTGATCCACAAGCGACTCGTCATATAAATAACAAGCAGAGTCCCGCGGTTTCACCCGCGTAACTCCGGATCCCGTGGGAATATCGAGATCAAAAGTAGCCTATGCTAGTCCTCGATAATGTAGCTTTCCGTTGGTGAAAGAATTTTTTAAATCGATCCAGTGGTTTCAGAGATTACACGGAAAATACATAACATACATAAATGTTACCAACGTTACCTCTTTATAATATCAGTATAGATGTAGTCAATACCTATTTCTACGACTTTTCGACAGCTCCATTTCCAGGAAAATCATTGCATATTTTATAGACCACTTAGGCGGTGCTGATTCCCGAGAGAATCTACTAAGGCAGTGCAAGGCAAAATGGCATCATCGATAGCTTGAATATAGAATTATATACTTTAGTTAGATAGTAGTACAGCAGTAGCTTCGGTTGTATCAGGAATCAAGACCGATAATAGACTTTAGAAAAACCGGCCAAATACGAGTCGGACACGCGAACGAAGGGTTCCGTACAATAATCACAAAACAATCACGTTTATGGTATGGGAGCCTCACTTAAATATTAATTTTAGTACGTTCATAACCGACTTCTAAAAAAGAGGAGGATTTGAATTCGTCGGGTATTTTTTTTTCCTTTTTTAGTATTGTTATAGCGGTAACAGAAATTCACCATCTGTGATATTTTTTTAATGGTTCATTAGATCCAGAGTAGTGACAGACAGACAAAAAACGGAGTCTTAGTAAAATGGTCCCGTTTTTACCCTTTGTAAGTAGAGATTAGAGACCGAATCGCGTAAGCCGAGTTTCAGTAAGCACTGCATCTCTTAGTATGCCCCTGGGACAGTTATTAAATACAACACGCCTCGATAAAAGCCCCTATTCTAAAATCGATGCGATTCGGTTCATTCAGTCCGGTGACAATTTATCAGCGGTGTGACAATCAGTGCCGTGTCAAAGGGCTCGAGGTCGGAGGGCAATGTTACAGGTCACACAATACCTACCGTTCCATAAAGGCCACCAATGGCAGCTTGCTTGAATTGATGAATAATCTACTATTGGTGGCAGATATCTTCATTTTTGAGGGTAAGGAATATTTAGAGTATTTTTTCCAAGATTTTAAATTTTTTTTTTTTTTTTTTAGTTTTTAACAACAATATAAAATCATTACAAAAAATAATATTTATGGCCATAAATTTAATTCTTCGCTCCGCAAAACCACTAGAGAGACCTGTAATTTGGAGAGTGTTCATCATAATGTAGGTAGGCATCTAATAAGAAAGAGTTTTTCAAAACTTCCACGGGATCAGGCCTTACGCGGGACCCAGATAATACATAGACTCTTTATTGCACCAAAATGAAATTATTCAAGTACTTTACAAAGAAAAACTTAAACTAGCCAGGTAGATAAAATAACATCGTAACTCTTATTTTGTAAGTATGTTCTCTTAAAAGAATGCTTTCATAATTTTGTTACCCGACGGGACTCGAACCCGCGACCACTGGTATCCCGTTCCAGCGCGATAGCCACTACGCCATGGGTTAGCCTCACACCACACCTCCTCAAATTAAGAAAGCACTTGATATTAATCACGTAATTCTTGGCTGCTCTCTCAACAATGGTGTTACACTGTATGAAAGCCTTTTAAACTTACATGTCGAACTTCCAACTAATGTCCCTTGTTTGTTGTCATCGAATGATCCATATATATATATATATATATAAGGCTCTATCTATATATATAAATGATAATAATATTTAACTGTAATGTACTTTTATATAATCATTTTATATTGTTTTATTATATGTTTATATAATCTTTGATTCAACTTTCCTGATTAAAAAAAAAAAAAAAGTCTATCCGAAAACAAAAAGAAACACACAAGAAAGAAACAAACTTTGACACTGGCAGATGGAAGACGGGCCAGTTATTCGATCACTGTGCTGATCGACAAAAGAAAAAAAAAAGAAAGCACTTCCTCGTGTTCTTGCGAGTAAGGTCTCGTATTCACATCTACCGAAGAACTTTGTAGTTGAACTCGGCTTGTAATTTTCGAAATTGGATGCCACATTGCAAACATATTCTGCTTAAAAAAATGGATTTTTGAAAACTTTTTTATAAGGAAATATGTCCTAAGTGCGGTTAACACACTTAAAACTAAGAAAATATAATGTTGAGATGTTCTCTCTTCTCCACTGTCACGTTAGATATCTTTATGAAACCTTCGCTAACGATGGGCTTGCGTGTCCAGATAGATTACGGGATACGTCCGTGATCCTAGCCCCCCGGCCCCCGACCCCTGGCCCCCTGTCCCCTGACCCCCGACCCCCAGCCGAGCTAGATCTAGCTAAATACAGTATACAGCAGCGTTTGTTGCGTGTTTCCTTTACTACTTAGCTGTGGTTTGCTGTTAACTTTACGGTTTTAAACATCTTTTAATCCACAAGCGTTCTTCGTAAATAAAAACCGGTCAAGTGCGAGCCTGACTCACGTAGGATGGGTTCCGTATTATGACAAAACAACACGTTTGTTGTATGGCTGTGCCCCTTGAATTTAAAATGCAATAGAAATACTAAAAACCTTCAAATGCCAGCGGTCCAAGACCAGCGGTTTGTGCTCTGCACTGGTGTACAGTGAACCATTCAATTTTAGACGGAAAGACAAGACAAGCTTCTGTCCGCAGTTCCGCCCGCGTGTCTTACAGGGTTAGGATAGAATTAGGATTTATTATTAGGATTTCCCCCTTCCCCTGGAAATCCGTTCTTAGTGCTTGCCTACATTCAAATTTCATATCTCTAGGACCAGCGGTTTGGGCTCTGCGTTGATATATATTTCAACCATCCAGTCAGTCAATCAATTAATCCGAACATTGAATTTTATATGTAGGTATAGACTTAAATTAAGATGGCCCGTTATCGTTTACCGTCAAAAATGGCGTGCTAGGGTTGCAACGTGCATCGCCGTAACTTCCGACCGAGTGCTCGCCAAATCATGCGGATGACGTGGTCAGTAAGCAATAACGTCATCGCACGTCGTTTATCTTTTGTCAGCTATCTTATTTTTAATGGATAGCTGAGCCTTTTGACCTTTGAAATAAAACTATTTTTCGGTTTTTAATCGCGTTTTTATTATTATTGAGCCTTTTGTCAATGCCCTTAGTTTTGTGGTCATTACATGAGAGCTTTAACTGGATTAAATTTACATTAATTAAAATTAAAAACGAGTCCAACATCGCGAAAGCATCCTTCGACCCTTGGTTTTTATTTTTCAATCGTCTTCCGATTTCATTTCTAGTGTTTTTATTTCGTTTTCGATATTGTTTTGTTGTAGTTCTTATGATTTGACCGGTCCAATCTGCTTTTGCTATCAATACTTTTGTCCATTAATACGTGACGGAAAGGGTCGCATCCATCCCGGTAGAACTTAAAATCTTAGCGACCGGGACGAATAGGACCTTTTGGGTATGTCCTACCCTTATTTCACGAGTTGGTAAGGGGATGTACGAGGTAGCGTGATGAACTTAATACGAGGAATATTTTTTTCTATAAAAACATTAGGTAGTTTGGTAGTAGGTATATTAACCGTAAAATTGTTTGTTTTATCACTCAAAGATAATTTTATTAAACTGTCTAAGTGTCTACATAAAACGGATAGACAGACCGACGGACAACAAAATAATCCAAGAAGGATTTCGTTTGTCCTTGTGAAATACGGAACACTAAAAAACAAAAAAGCTGCTAATAATAACCACATTGTTTATTAAAATTAAAACTAGTTAGGCTCACAACGACTAATTAGTTTTGAAAGCACAAAATAAAACAGAAAACAACCTGTAGGCATTATTAGATTTAGAAGACCGCCTTTGTTTTAAAATTTCATTATATTCGTCCTAATTTTTTATATTGACTTTACATTGAAGTACACTAGATATAAGAACTCGTAGATGCTAAAAAACTTAATAATCAACTTATTATTTTATTTTATTCTTTATTATTTTAAATTGGCTCGAGGGACCATCTTAACCATCTTGAAAAAATAAAATGACAAAACTTTAACCTTATCGGGGGATGGTCTCTTAACCTCTGTCGTAGTGACCTCTTGAACTTGGTGTGGACGCCACGCTAGGGCTGCCGCACACACTGGACGTCGATCGAATGCCGCGTCCAGCCCTATTCTTATACCCCCTTACTTATAAACGATGACTATGTCCATGTAACGTTTGTCACTTTGAAACTTCATGTCACAATAAAATTCAATCAATACATAGTTTATGCAGCTGTTTATAAGTGAATGGGTAAGTGGTTTATTGTCATAATTCCCACTAAACGGCCTCCACCAGTGAGACTGAATTGGCGTTTTCTCCGCTATCATTGATAATCCTGGTTTGTGAGGTTTTTAAATTGGTACTTATGAAATAGTAATTTTCATGAAATCCTTCTTATATTATACTATGGGTAAAAGTGTGTAAGTAAAGATTAGCTGATTACAATTTAGCTGATTTAGATTTATTTTAGTTTTTAGTTAGTTTTATTTTAATCAGTTTTAGTTTTAATTTAGTTTTTAATTTTAATTATGTTTTATAGGTGTTTGGTTTCATTATAAATAAAAAAACATGTAGGTATTTTGTGTAAGTAAAGTAAGTATATTTGCTTCTCCTTCACGCAAACATTACTGTACCGATTGCGATGAAACTTGGTATGCAGATAGCTGGTGACTTGTATTAACATAATTAACTTGTATTAACTAATTTTATCTCGATATTTTGACGGAATTGGGACTTACGCGGGAAACCGTGGGAGACTATAGTTTGTGTAAAAAGACAATTATTTTCTAGAATTTTCTTCTGTTTTTGCGATGTTCTATTGAAATTAAAGACATTGTTTCAAAGCTCAACGTTTCGAGACCTTTACAGGATTGACTGAGTTAATCCTGAAGAAGGGTCATAAACACCACGCGATTAAAACCGAAAAATGGCTTTAATTTCACTAGGAAATAATGTTGAGATGTTCTCTCTACTCCACTGTGACGTTAAATATATTATGAAACCGAAAACTGTCTTTAATTACAATTATTTTATTCAATGTAGATAAGCCATTAAAAGGCCGAATTTAGGTCTTCAACTAAGTCGGTAGGTAGGTCTATACCTACCTACCGATTCTACAATTTTATTAATAGATCCTATGATCTATTAATATAATTCTAGAAACATTAGGAAACCTTGCAACGCCGCAATAGTCGGATAATGAAACATCGATGGGTCTTCAATGTTGGTGGATTTTGGTCAAAGGAAAATTTTATGTTTAGCTTGAAGAAGTAGGTATTTATTTTAAAATCGTTTCCGAATCCATTATTATCACACAATGCTTTTTTAAACAGTATTTTTTTTATTGTTTTCATTTAAGCTGTCTCTAGGTTCCTAGATTTCAAAGCCAATTTGAAACAATTACAATTTGGTTACGTTCCCAAATCATGTAGGTACTGTAGTAGCAGCTGGGGGCGTATTGAGAGTGAGTGAGATTTGTCTGCGCGCCAGGCAGGTGTAGGCTATTCGATTTCCGTCGACGCCGCCGGTCGAAATACCGCTCCGTATAGGTCTCACGTCATACATTCGGGTTATCTATCTGTAGACCGAACAATTTTCATCACCTAGGTACCTATATTTTAGACTGTTATAACTATGGACGCGTTTGAACAACTTATATGTCTTGGGCTTGATTCGACCAGACTAGAATAAACAAAGAATTTCAATTTTCAGCATTAGTGGTTTTTTTTTTAATTTAACAGCTCGAGAGTCTCCTGTACAAAAGACGAAGGTAGTGACAAAACGATGGTATTCGGTGAAAGCTGGAAGGTGTGTTCTTCATATATGATGGAGGCATCCAATAACAAATAGTTATTCGAAATTCTCACAGGATCGGGACTTACACATATGAAACCGCGAGATACAGCTAATATTAATTAATTTATTAATAATAATATTTAATACACTTCGGCAGTTCGAAATTTAGTTCTTTTAAACTGGGACCAACTCGGAACTCTTACCTTCCAAATCTATATATATAAAAATGAAACCCGTTCCGTTGTCACGACATCACGCGTGAACGGCTGGACCGATTTCGATAATTCTTTTTTTGTTGTATTTGCTATTGTCAGGAGAAGGTTCTTATGAAAGAAAAAATGCTAAACCGATTTTGATGAATTTTATTTTTTTATACTAAACGACAGGACAACGTCTGTCGGGTCAGCTAGTAAAACAATAATTATCTAAATCGGACTTCATATGCCAGATACGGCAAGAACATCGAATTGAGAACCTCTTCCTTGTTTGTAGTCGCGCGACGCTGCTAATTGAATATATCCACAATCAAACTGAAGAATAGCTAAGTTAATAATTAACATGTGGGAGATGTTAAGCCTCACTGAGCCTGTAACTAGAGTAATTACTTAAAGTACACTAATTTGTGTAGGCCGGGACTGAAAGAAGACCCAACTTGTTTCACATTAAATGACGAATTACAAAGAGAAAGCGATACCCTAAAGTCTAGAGTATTATCTTAGACATCAAACAGAAACTCAAGAGGTAGACTTAGAAAGGTAACGTTGTATTTGTCAAAGATTTCTCGATTTAAACTCTTAATAAATATATAATAATGATAACATATTCTGTGAACCACACACAGCGCCATCTAATACCGTGGTAAGCTACTAAGCATGTGTTACGGTGACTAAACTACGGCGTAGCGTAGTCCTATACCTGTAAAGGTCTCGAAACGTTGAGCGATGAATGAAACAATGCCAAAAGTACCACGCTACACTACGCGAGTAAAACCGAAAAATGAGTTTAATTTACAATTACAAAAAAGACCTTAATTTTAAAGTTCAAAATAGGTATTCATCCGAGAAAAATCAGTTCTGGGGTACTACTGCAGAGGCATAAGATGTAATCTGTATTATAAAACGGTTTCCTAATTAAAATTAAGGATGAGAAAATAACACTGTCTATCTGTTATACTTTTTTGGTATACCTAGAGATCGACAGGATCTTGGGGAAGGACACAGGACCGCGGGTGAAGCTCGGGGCGCAGCTAGTCTTACAAATGTGAATCTTCATAGTTTTTCGTGAACATACAAAAACGTGGCAGCATTGAGGATTACTGTGGAACACTAAACAGTGGTGACATCCGTCACGAGCTTTCGATTTAAACCCACTGAAATGAAACTATGTATACAAGTACGCTGGAATTGGTATACCATACAAAATACCATTAGATCTTTGTGCCGATTTGATTAGCGCCATCTCTTGTCGCGCGTTTTTTATTGAAAGTGATGGTGGCCGTCCGCGGAATTAATAGTTCGATGGACGGTCACCATCACTTTCACTAAAAAATGCGCGACAACAGCGCAACATGGCGCAGATCAAAATAAGCACAAAATTCAGTGCGCTATGACCTGTCCAGCGACTTGTACCATGGAGGTCAGTGGTGGACAGCACCAACACCAACAGTGGTGATATCTGTCACAAGCTTTCGATTTAAACCCCGTTGACGCATGACGTAATTAAATCGGCTATTTTAAAATAGGAAGCTGTAATAAAATTGGACGGGGGCAAACAAGTAAGTATTGGTCCGGAAGTCCAATCGCCGCCTCTCTCCGTCGCCACCCGTGTCCGAGCCTCCTCAAATTTGATTATCCCTTTCATCAAAAGGCAAAATTACAGAGGATTAAGTTAGGAGCAAGTTTTGTGGACCAATATTCACATAGTATGAAACGACTCTTGTGGAAATTTGGGCGAATACGGCGCAGATGTGGGCCTGGTTCGATTCCTGACGTGTAACAAATATTTGTACTTTCTATTAATGTTTACTGATTTACGTAGTATCGAGAAAAAGACGTGTTCTGGCGCTTGCCGCTAGGCCGTTGTGTGGATACAAGCACAAGACAGCCCCTTATATCTTCTAATTTTATTATAAATCTATGTTCTGTGGCGTGAGATACAACAACTGTAACACAACTAATGTGGAATGACACTAAGTGACGTCAGTTTTATCTGAGACAACTGCAGTGCCTTCCGAAGCAAGCAGAGCTCAAGATGCCTTCACCACTAACTCCTAACACCCAATGTCAAGCTAAA
The DNA here is from genome assembly GCA_958496205.1 of Idaea biselata. NCBI lineage: Eukaryota > Metazoa > Arthropoda > Insecta > Lepidoptera > Geometridae > Idaea > Idaea biselata. The sequence goes on along the minus strand of OY292398.1, from coordinate 15,082,584 downwards.
CTAGCTAACTAACTTAAATGACCTCTGAAAGGCTGTAACATAAAACAACAACGTTCCCAAACTTATCATCGTTCCAATACATAACCCATTGCCTCCCATTGCCCATAAAATCCACGTAAATTCAATTAAAACTCCACTTTCAACCCTGTTAAGGTAGTAAGTTAATAAATGTGGAAAAAGCTACAACTCGGCTTCAGTGGCTGTTAGGGCTGTCAGCTCTTTATATGCTCTCTGGGTTTTATGTAACTACTAGCCTCTGTCCTACAGGAAACGAGATAAGAATTGGATTAGGATAGAAGTAAGATAGGATTGGGATAGGATTAGAATTATCCTGCCCCCTACTGTAGTCTACCGATTACGCGAATAAAAAGTTATTGAAAAAATACAATTTTAATTTAGCAGACTGATATGGCAACACTATATGGCTCGAATGACTGATAACCATTAAAGAGTAAATGTCCTCGAGTTGCGACCACGATGGAATGGAATAGAAGACCACCTAATCGGTGGACTGACGACATTGTAGCGGCCGCGGGGAGTCGATGGATGGATGGAGGTAGCTCGGGATCGTGGCTTCGCGTCGTATAAAGGAAGACCTCCTTCAGCAGTGGACGGATAAATGCTGAGATGATGATGACTCTACTGCTCTTTGAGAGGCTCTCCTTCTAGAGAACGGTATGGGGACACGATTTGTCTATAACTGATCCTTGACGGTTTCCTGGGGGTGAGCTGACGGTACAGCGAACCCTGCCTGCAAGTCGAAAGAGTAGATAAGAAGACGCTATAACGTGGTGATCAGTTTTTACAGGGGTTGCTCTTTGCTCAATGTAAAACTACCCTCGACTCCCCACAGCCCTACCGACAATGAATCGAACAGTAAAATTGTACGGTAAATCAATTCTGTGTAACTTCAACCACTTACAGTGCTCCGACAAGTGTGACGTCATCCGTTCGCTAGTCGCTCTACTGAAGACAATGTAGTGTACTAGCAGCGTCCCGCGGTTTCATACGCGTTAGTCTTGGGCCTCTACTTTAATTCTACGAACGATAAAACGAACGATAATTCCAGATAAAAATCTGTTATCTATCTGTCTGAAAATTTTATTTTCTGACGGTTTGTTGAACGGATGTTTGATTTTCTTTCCTTCGTTCGCTCGTTCGTAGAAATAAAGTATACTGTGGGAATTTCGAAAAACTCTTTTTAATTGCATGCCTACATCATATAAAGAACTCTTGAACGATTTCACCCTCTCTACTATCAGCGGTTTATGCTGTGCGTTGATCAGTCAGTCAGTCAGGACAAAGTATTTTATAGATATAAAATAACCGATAGACAATTTTAATATTTCATTATTTTTAAGTAAATAAGCCTGTACTTGGAATTCTAAAAAAAGTTTGATCTTAAAGTAAATAGAATATACTAAGTTTACCCTGCGCTTTCACCCGAATAAATTTCAAACCTGATTACCGGAATAAAACAGCGTTACTTTTCAAGTTCAAGGCAATAAGTTTGACGACTGAAGCCCCGGCTCCAACGCAGAAGGCTACGGTTTCGATTCCGGCCGGGGACAAGTATTTACACTGACCATAAATGTTTGGTTAGGTTAGGGTCTTGGTTTAATAACCTAACGATGTATGTTTGTATTTACAAAAATATATGTCTATGACCATCAATGGTGCCAAACACCCAAAAAACATAAAATATTTTTGATTGTGTCCGTTGCAAAACACGTCCGTTTCATTGTGGATTCCCCTTGTCTAGTCACCGAAACACAAGCTTAGTAGCTTACCACGGGGCTAGATGGCGCTTTGTGTTCACAGATATATTTTTTAGTCTAGTAGTATTTTTTTAGCGTAAAGTACGCACAACAAAAATCCCGACAAACTTTCGCTTTTATAATATTAGTAGGATTATACCGCTGCCACTTTCCGATTCATAAACAATATCTGATTAAGATGTTTACTTATTTACCGCGGGTAATGGCGTCGGCTTCTTATTCAAGTTATGGCAACAAAAATTTTACAAGCCCTCGCCTGAATAATAAGCTTGGAGTTTTTACAGTTTATTGGGCACTAGATATGCCCCGTGGGTCCACCTGCTTGATTTCCGATTCCGTAACAACTAAGCCCTTAAAAACAAAGTCTAACTTTATGTAACGTTTGTCTTTTACTGTGACTTGAAATTTAAAGTTAACAGACATAGCCTTAGTCATCGTTTGTAACTAAGGGGGATAATGGATAGTGAAACTTTAGAAATATTTTTCCGTGGTATACCCACTAAACCCCTCGGTGTCCGTCTTTTCCGCTAAGTGTGGGGACAGACGGCAAACGCTCTCGCATACTACCGTCTGCCCCACAGCGATTGGCCGCGTCCGGCCTCACCTCCATGTCCTCCGTAGAGGAAAACCCTCACGAGGGGCGGCGTGGACACGCCGCCGCCACCTCAGGCTCAGTGTTTGGCGACGAACTCCCCCGAGTCCGCCGCCAAGAGCCGTTTTATTTTTTTATGGTATTTGTTATTATAGTGGCTATATAGCCACTATAATAACAAACACCACAAAATATAACAAATATTTAACAGGGTCTCCCATACAACAAACTTGATTTCTCAAAGTTAAACGCAACGTTAGCGGGTTTTATTTTTAACACTGGCGCCATCTAGTGATGAACTGGTGTCTGTGGTGAAGATAAATACAAACGTGCGTCGTCGTTGCGTACTTATACGGCGTTTCCGTAAACATTTTTGATAATGGTAGGTACGGAACCATTCGTGGGCGAGTCCGACTCACACTTGGTCGGTTTTTTTCCTCTATTAAAAGTATAAATATTATAAGTATGGATAATACGATTCATTTGCTTTGGTTTACCTAATGTAAATTGACTTTAGATTATAAATATCTTGTTTTCGTAAGCGAAAGGTCTTCTACTTTACCGAAGTAGGTAAACATTGAAGTAAAATACTATGGATCCGACGACGCGAATATTAAATACTAGCTGCGTCCCACGTAAGTCTTGATCCCGTAGTAAAGAAAAAGATAATGAAGCTTTCTTTTATAGTAAAAGAATTTTTGAAATCGGTCCAGTAGTTTTTGAGTTTATTCATTACAACAAACATACGACACACAAACACACACACAAAAATACAAATCTTCCATCTTCATAATATTATCGTAAGTCCCGATTCCGTGGGTATATCGGGATCCAGTGGTAAAAATAAATCGCCATATCGTTGTGTTAAAATATAAAAATCACTTATACTGTGTCAATCTAATATATAAGTTTTATTTATGTTTTTTTTAAATGTAAGTATTTGTTATTATAGCGGCTACAAAAATACATCCTCTGTGAAAATGTTCACTGCCTAGCCCTCACGGTTCATGAGATACAGCCTGGTGCCAGACGGACAGACCGATGGTCAGACTTTGTAATCGGATAATGTTAAAGGGACGAAAAAAAGCTTTTCTGTATACCTTCGTTGAATAGTTATACTGTAATAGAATTAATTATACTGGGCTAGCATATTAAATAAATTCTGTCAACAACACACAGCGTCATCTAGCCCCGTGGTAAGCGACTAAGCTTATGTTACGGTGACTATACAACGGATATAAAATATATTTATTTTACTTTTGTAAATACATATATAATATACCTACATTGAGGGACACCCAGACCAGACACAAATATTTATTTTTTAAGCATTAATACTTGCACCCGGCGGGAATCGAACCCGCAACCTTCTGCATTGTAGTCGTGCTTTCGCACGACGTGCCACAGAGGTCGCAAAAATGTACACACAAACACAAATATGCCCCAAATATGTACATCTTCTGTAATAAAATTAACTGCCTTAGCTATCACGGTTCATGAGATACAGCCTGGAGATAGACGGACAGACAGATGGTCAGACTTTGAAAAAAAGTTTTGTTTTACCTTCGTTAAATATAGAATTACGCATCGACTCGCCCAAAAAAATGGTTTTAATATGCTAGCCTAGTATCGTTCCCAAGATGCCCCATTTCTGGTAAATTCGACTCAGACCTTAGTACTGTACGTATCAGGCGAAGGATCGACCCATATCCGGCAGCTCCCTAATCGGAAACGTGCCCTGACAAATGTAAGAGCTTAAGTTTCAAAATTCATTCTCAGCGAAAATATTTTTGTACAGATATCCAATTGGTAATATGTTTTATTGTCATAGGAATTTGGTGCTTATGGTGCGGCCGCTCTCCCGGGCAGGGTGGGGCGGTAGCGCGCCTGCGCGGGGTCTCGGTCTCACGCAGATGTTAACTAGAGACTTGATGCAATTTCAATTATTAATAGCACCAATAATTACACATGAGGAACAACATAAGTTTGTAAAAACTAATAAAGCATTTAGTTTATTTTATTTTTAGTGCAGTAAAACCTAAATTAAATCTAAAACTAATTATGTCTTTTAAAAGTAAACACAATTAATATAAGGTAAAATGTTTAATGTCCATTACGGCCAAAAGTGCCAATTAAGCTGGCTGCATTATAAAATGAAATTATTTTAAACATCAGTTCTTTTTCTCCTGACTAACACCTCTTACTTCTCTTAGCTTCTTGTCCATCCAAAGGTTGCCTGGAAGAGATCGCTTTAAGCGATAAGGCCGCCCATTGTGCCACCTAGATATTAGTTGTTCATGTTTTTCTTTAAATTGTTTTTTAAGTTGGTTGTGGCAATTAAGAAATTATATATCTATCTGTTTATCATTTTATATGAGTGTTTATCTACTGTTACATTGTTTCAATATTAAAAAATCATCATAAAATACCATAATTTAAAATCCTCCCGAAACTGAATTCAAATATGTGCCCCTCGCTTGCTGAGCGACATGTAGCGTAGTTGATAGCGCAACTCGCCCGGCAAGCGACGGGCACGTGATCGAATCCGGTCACGGAATTATGATTATGCATTTTCTCCTTGTAAATATTTTTTGTAAAATGGACTTGAGCAATAAAATTACGTAACATTAAATTGTAGATAGGTAAGTAATGTAATAATAACATGATCACTATGAGGCCTTACTCGCGAGAACACGAAGTAGGTGCTTTCTTAACTTCGGCTTGGCTTCATTTCGGGAAGCGGTCAAACGTGGTTTCGAATCCCGCCGGGAAGGTACCTACTAAAGATTTGCAGGTTTAACTAGTGAAATGAAAAGTACAGTTGACGCCAGCTCTTATAATTATCATCATCATCATCCGAGCGACGTTACCGCTTGCATCCCTCTCGGGAGTTAGCGGACTTTATCACTTATTAAAATCCGTATATCATTTGATTTATTTCGAGCCGGTTCTGGCCGGAGGAAGACCAAAACTGTGACAAATGGATGGGGATGAAGACCATCTTGGAAATCTTAATATATTTTTTCTTCAAAACAAAGTATCAAGTAAAATTTCCCGGAGTTATATCACCAAAGTCTTATTTATTTATTCAATTAAAACGGCTACAAACACCAATTACATCTATATTATATATATTAATCTACACTTCTACACTAATATTATAAAGAGGAAAGATCTGTATTTTTGCGTGTGTGTCTGTATGTTTGTAATGAATAAACTTAAAAACTACTGGACCAATTTCAAAAATTCTTTCACTAAAAGAAAGCTACATTATCGAGGAGTAACATAGGCATACTTTTTATCCCGATTGCCACGGGATCGGGACTTACACGGGACGCAGCTAGTTAATGAATATAATGACAGAAAAATCATCAGAACTTTGATCATGTGAACTATTAAAGTACAGAATTTAATTTGTATTTTCTTGTATGCTTAAAAATAATGTCTATATAACTTTATAGAATTGAAATTGAGTGGTTGTTTTGTTACTGGTCAGTCGACTGTTTTTGTATGATAGGTAGATAATTGTATCCCACGGGTAAATTCTGCAACTGTTATCTCCTTCCTCGTAAACCTTTATTAAACCGTTCCTTGTAGTTCAAAAACTAATGCCCTAGTTGGCTATCATGTGTAATTTGCAAAAGTGCGAAAGAACATAATATTATTTTTAAAAGGTCTTGTATTGAACATTACTAAAAGTAATAAAAACCACGTGATTAAAATCGAAATATGTCTTTAATTTCAGGTTTTATTTACTTTGAATTATTTTTAAAGTGTTTCTTACACATGGATGACTGGTTGTTTGAAGAAATGCTTCCCAAAAAATTGCAACCGACAGGACTTGAACCTACAACCTTCACGATCCGTGTACTACGCTAGGCAATTGCGCCAAAATTTTTGGAATGCATTTCTTTAAAAGAAAACAGGTTTTATTTCGTTCACGTTTAGAGTTTTTTCGTAGATTCTTGTTAAAGATTGTCTGATTGCTAACGTGGATTAAGTTTCTTATATTATAAGGAAGGAGGCAGAATAATATTAAATTGATTAACTATCTGTGCCCCACGGGTTAACCCGCGTAAGTCCCGATCCTGATGTGTCTATGTCTACATCATATAAAGAACCCACTCTCAAAATTTCAGCTCTCGACTATCAGCGGTTTAGGCTGTGCCTTAATCCATCAGTCAGTCAGGACAAACCCTTTGTATAGATGTAGATTACAATAACACCTTCGAGAGAGATGATCAAATATTACTGTAAATTATTAAACTGAATTTCGGACTTTGTATCATCCTACTTATTTATAAGCAAAATTTTGCAATAAAGGATAAACGTGTATCCTTCTCCTTCACACAGTCTTTTTATCCGATTGGAAAAAAGATAGTAATTGTAGAAGATACTTACATTAGTATTTATAGTCAATTCTATGGGTAGTAAAAAGGATTACCAATAGTAGGTACACCATCTTAAATCCCTAAATTAAAATATTAAATTAAATTTAAATTAAAAATACAAAATTGAGTCCCAAGGTATGGTACCCAAAAGGCAATGCAGCCATTGCCCCTTTGGATAGCAATACCTATTCGTTGGCCAAAGTAGCCGCCAGCCCTTTAATCACCAGAAGCTAATACTAATAATTTTCCGATTAAAAAAAAAACATTTAAAGTATATAGCTGAATATCTGAGACAACACACAGGCTAATTTTTATCCCGATATTCCCACAAGATCGGGACCTACACGACTGAAACGCCGCTAGTAAAAATAACACCTACCATTTCCCATTCATCAATCATGCAAACAAGTACACGCTCTCAATAAAAACCCCAAAACATTACCACAGCGCCCACTACCATAACCTACCAAAATTTCAGTAGAAGCTACCAATACCTACCATTTCTACCAAATTGGTAGATTTTTCCCGCAGCCCCTCGCGCATCCGTCAGTCGGCGATAGAGCGCGGCGCGGGTCGGCCGTGTGTCGGCGCGCGGCTATGATCCCAACTTAATGTGAACGTTTCGGTGTAGTGTGTACTGACCTTAAGATTTATAATATATATTATATCTAACTGTGAACTGCGATCATGTATAATGCGCCCTCTGTGCTTTTATAGTGACAATCGGTGAGTGGAGTGCTATTTATTATTATGCTAAGATTTTTATTAATTTAATTTGACTCGACTGCCCGGGAAGGGTTGTTTTTTGAAAAGGGAAAAGTGGTATGTAGTTTTGGATTTAATATTGGACAATCTAAATATAATTTTGGATTTATTATCAAAGAAAGCAAATTATTACAAACAAAAATGGAGATAAAATGTTTTTTTAGTTACCAACCAAAATTTAATTACATTTTATACATTATCAATTAAGGCGAATGCATATTATTCTTGTAACTTTTCGGATTTTTATTGTTTCAAAATAATGTTAGATTAAAAAAAAACCATAATGGGAAGGTTTGACTCTACGTCAGTTATTTAACGATTAAAATGCTTATTATGAGTGATAGATAAGTTTTCTTATTGAATAATAAGTTACTGATAGACTTTCAAACTAGCAGACAGACAAAGGAGTGATTTTGTTAATTTTTCATTTGTAAAGGGAAAACTAAATGAGGAGTTTATTGGCCTAGCCGTGCCCGCCAATCTTGAATACTCTTGTGGGTTAAGCAACGCCTGGCGCGGTCATTACTCGGATAGGTGACCGATAATGTGTGTCGCAATAAATAATTTCCTCGAGCTCTTCTGTGCTTCGGAAGGCACGTTAAGCAGTTAGTCCCGGTTGATATCTCTGATGTCAGTCGTTAAGTCAAGTTTGAGGCCTTAGGACTATCTGAACACTCTAATACTAGTTGAGCCACACAACTATTCGAAAAAAAGGGAAACTAGAATAAAAAAATAAATAATCCTGAGATTTATATATTTTACAAGGATATCTTCTAAGGATAGTTTGTAATACTCAAAATCAGCTCGATTTGATGATTATTTTACTTCTTTTTTTGCGGTCGGTTAAACCAATTAGTACTTTAATGAAAATAATATTATATTCGAATTTAACAACAGTACGTAACAAAGAATGTGTATTAAAAAACACGCTCGTTCGTACTTAATTAATCTGAGATAACGGGATCGCAGGATAACGGACATGTTATCCCGTAACAGACGTTTATCCCGACGTTTATCCCGCCGGGATAAATAACCGTTCGGTATATAATCGTTCTCCAACATCGTAGCAATTAACCTACGCTCTTTACCGTAGCGCCAACGTAGCGGGTCTACGAGTTGCGTAGCAATTAGTGCTACGACGTAGCGTTACGTAATTATGGAGCGTTTAGAACGAAATGCGATCAAAAAAATTAAGACTTTTTGAAGTCGCCTTAAATTTTTTTTGAGTAATTTTTTTCTTCGTTATTTCTTTAATGAGGGTAGATAGACGGTGGGAATAATGATGGACAAAGATTACAGAGTTTTGAGTTGGGCTTGCCGACTGAAGTTGAAGTTTTGTGTGGAAAAAGATAGACTAGCTGGGTTCCGCGGTTTCACCCGCGTTAGTCCCAATCCAGTGGCAATTTCTAAAAACTCTTTCTTATCGGATGCCTTCATCATATAAAAACACTCTTCAAATCTCACTTTTGTATTATCAGAGGCTTAAGCTGTGCTTTTTCAGTCAGAACAGTCAGTCATGATAAAGTATTTTATAGATATACATATAATATGATTTTGCTACCCTACACGCCACAAAAATTACAAAGATGCCTACACAGAAAAACATAAACAGGTTAAATCTAAATAACACAATGGGCGGTCTTATCGCTAAAAGATCTTTCTGGCAACGTCTAGATTGACAAGAAGTTAAGGAAAGTGAAAGGAAGGGTGTTATATGTAATTTTGTTTTATAATAAGGGATTAAAGAAAAGGTTTTTCACAATTTTCATAATATTTCTATTGATCACGAAACTTACAAATAAAATATGTAGATAAAATGTTTTTATGTTTAATTTTGCGTTACTCCTGTGACATAAAGTTAATTTAATGTTATACTAAACTACTTAATCAATAAAATACGCAAAATACAATAAGTTTAGCTTGAGTAGCATTATTATTAATCTCTCATTGCATAGCCATTGTATTTATTTAAATGAAAGTAAAATAATTAGGTATAGAGAAATTCCATCGAAGATTATACTTTTTAAATTAAAACAGAATGATTTTTCGTTTTATATTATTTATTTATTATTTATAATTGAGCATTTGTCCATCGTTCAATTTCTGTATCAGCTATAGTTTTGGTGTACCTAATAAATAAATAAAATAAAATGCTGCGACCGAAGCCTCCAACCACGTTAATTGTTTTATCACACACACACGTGTAAATCACATTTAAACTGCACTTAAAACAAACGGGACTCACAAACAAAATGCAGTTTTATTGCAGACGATTACCGTAGAGGGGTCTACGAGGGGGCTACGGCGTAGCACTACCATAGCACCAACGTAGCACTAATCGCTACGGAGATTAGTGAGAATGAGACGGTTGCTTATTCATTTATAGTTGCACAGATTAAGATGTAAATGGAAACATTTGATTCTCTTTACGACACATTTTCCGCTTTCTACTTTCACCAGATTCCATTGTTGCAAGATGTATTATTACTTTTCGTATTTCGACAGATTTATTTCTTACCGAAACTCAAGTAGGTAACATTATGGTGCGCACATACAAATGTTATAAAAAGTACCGCTTTGAAAAAAAAAATTGTAAATTTTAGTACCCGGCGGGACTCGAACCCGCGACTACTGGTATTCCGTAGTCCTACGCTATAGTCAAAAATGTACATTTTATACATTTCATCATACAAAAATTACATTTGTAAAGACGCGTGTGATCTATTGGTTTAAGATGCTGCGACGGAAATGCAGTGACGCGAGTTCGAGGCTTGCTGCGTGTGAATTAGGAAGATTTCTTTTTCTCAACTGTCTAAAAGAGTAGTGTTGGTCTAGTGGTAGATACCGCGACTTTCAATCCGAAGACGCGGTCGGCCAGGGTTCGTGGTTTCGAATCCTGGCCGACCGCGCACCAATGTTTTTTTCTTAAGGAAAAAAAATGTGTGCGCCATTAACATCGCTCTTACGGTGAAGAACATCTTGAGGAAACCTACAGCTTAAAGTCATGCTAAAAGGCCCAGTTATAGGGCTAGTTGCGGAAACACAGTAAAAATCAACTTAACTAACTAAATAACTACCACGGTTTATGAGATACACGGCCTGGTGGCACACAAACAGCGGAGTCTTAGGAAAAAAGGTCCCAGTTTTACCCTTTTATTACGGACTACGGAACCCTAACAACACTATGACTATGTCTACGAAATGAGTTCGTGTTAGACATTACTTGTGAAAAATAAACTATTACCTAGCTAATAGGTGTCGGCGTTGAAGGGCCGGCCCATGTGAAGCGGGCATAAAATTTACGATGTATTTTATAGCGCCCTTGTTAGTATTGTTATTGACATCGAGTTTTTTACTGAGCTACTTGTTCTGAGGGTGGGCATTATTGAGATCGCGTAAAACCGGCGTTATTTCTCTTAGTTGGGTTATTTTTGGAGTTACAGTCGTTTTTGTGATTTTTACGTATCTAATCGCGAGTTTTTGATCAGATTTCGGTTTTATTTCAGTCGTGTTTTGTTGTTTCTTCGATCGTCTCTTGTTCTGGTTTCGATCGTCTTTTGTTGGTTTTTAGATACCTATTCTTATTGTTGCTGAGTTTGGAGCTAGATTAAGATGTTTGCAAAAACCTAAATTATTATTATTAATATTCTTATTTAATGTTTTTTTTTTCTAATTGAATGTACCTAATGTTTCCTTTTCTAGAATGTATATTATGATTTCTACGTACCTCTCTGTGTTTTTTGGAAATCATGTCTAACTATTACATACACACCTACCTATCTATTATTATGTTTCCGATAGCCATTTCACTTAAGTCCACTACCAATATTATCTTTCCCATTACTTATTTCCGAAATAAGCCTACGGAAACCTTAAGGGCTAAAGCAGGTAAACGACTAAACTATCGACCGACCGCTCATAATTAGGTTTAATTTTAGATTTTGTTTTGTAATAATTTGGTGTTTTCTATGTATTTACAAAAAAAACTATAATATGATGTATATCCGTTATCTAGTACTCATAGTACAAGTCTAGCGCATAGTTTGGGGCCAGATTGCGCTGTGTGTACCGGTGTTACGATACAATATGTTTTTATTTATTTTTTATCTGCCGATTCCAAGTCAATAGTTCTGCTCCCGCCCTAAAGGTAAATGGCTGTCGAATAAAATAACATAATACTATTACATCCGACTTTCGCTCAAACATTTAATTCTCCAATTATAGGGATACTAAGTCTTTCCTTTTTAGCCGTTCGAAAAGCGACCCTATCGTACACACTGACGCTTCAAATTTCAATACCAAGATTTCAAAAGTAGATTAAAACATACATGGATACAGTGCCTCTTACATGCCTATTTAATTTATTACAATGTACAAAGGTAAGAGCTGTACGACAGTAATTTGATTTATACCTGGCTTTTATGCGAAAGGGTGGCGTAATTTTTATTATAATATACCTTAGTCTACTCTTTCGAATGTTAGGTACGCTTTATGTAGTACGGGACGTGGGGAAAAGTGTTAAAACGGGGTATTATTTAATTAAATTCGGACTGCTTGCCGGGCGAGTGGACTAACTACTGTACCACGCGGCACGGTTAACGTGTGTTACGTTAACCGTGCCTACCGTATTCTTGAAGACGTTTTTTTTCTTTCTTGAATGCACGCGCAGTGCTTACCTACATTTTTTTACGGTTCCTCACGTTGTACCTATTTAGGAAGAAGTGTTTTTTGTTCCAAAATTTAATGTTCTTTTATGAAACCACCGGGAGCATCATCGGTCTTTTTTACCCGATTGCGCGACGCAAAGAAGGATTATGTGTTTACTTTTAAACACATAACCTTTCTTTACATCCTTTTTTTTACTAGAATTATTTCCAAGGAACATTTTCATACATAACCCTCCTTCTTCAGTCGGGTAAAATTCACTTGTGGCGCGGCTCGAAATAGCGTCTCTAGCGTATGTACCCCATCATGTTACACCACGCGACTTCCCACCCCCAGCGATGAATTTCAGAATATGTATGTTTCCGACTTTTTTCGACTTAGGCTTATTTAAAAAGTTGTTTTTTCGATTTAGACTGTGTGTTTCCGCAACTAGCCATATAACTGGGCCTTTTTGCGTGACTTTAAGCCGTAGGTTTCCTCACGATGTTTTCCTTTACCGTAAGAGCGATGTTAATAATAGCGCACTTATTTTTTCTTTAAGAAAAATACATTGGTGCGTGGTCGACCAGGATTCGGAATGAAAGTCGCGGTATCTACCACTAGACCAATACCGCTCCCTATTAATGGGTAGTTATTAAAGATAAAGAGCGGTGTTGGTCTAGTGGTAGATACCCCGGCTTGCATTCCGAGAGTCGTGGGTTCGAATCCAGGCCGACCGCGCACCAATGTCTTTTTCTTTAAGAAAAAATTAAGTGCGCTAATAACATCGCTCTTACGGTGAAGGAAAACATCCTGAGGAAACCGACATGTCCTAGGACTCACCACGGCCAGAGACATGGGATATTCAGTGTTTTCTATGTATCATATGTATGTATTTACAAAAAAAAAGTATAATATGTAGTAAATTCGTTGTCTAGTATCCATAGTACAAGCCTAGTGCTTAGTTTGGGGCTAGATTGCGCTGTGTGTAACGTCGTGCATTATTTATTTATTATTTATTAAATTTAGTCGAACTTCTTCAAAAGAATAGACTCTAAAATTAAAGTATATTTTCATGCTTGTTGGCTTTATGCATAAGTCGTGTAAGACCACCTAAAGTGAACAAAATCCTCTCCTACAAGACTAGTAGGTATATGTAGTAGGTATATAATGAAAACTGTTATGTTACAGTAAGCAGACTCATTTAAGACACTTTGGAAACCATCCAAAACTTGTAGTTTGCGTCCATTTTTCTTGACCCCTCTCCATTCGTTGCAGAAGTTTGTCTTCTAGTTTAGTTTAGGAAAAATAGAAGCCCCGCTGTGATTTGTTCCCTTTTTTTATTGACCGTTTGAAAGTTCGAATTCGGAATGAATGGTTTCTTTCTAAGTAAGTGTCAGTAATTTAAAATAGTTGTTGTAGTAGGTTAAATGGTCGGATTTTAATAATCCGGTCTTGGTTCCGATCTTCAGTCGAGTCCATATTGAATTCGAGTTTCGAAAAAAAAAAACCTAAACTTAACCATAATAGAGCTACTAGTCACTAGATACTAGACTATACTATACTATACTATTTTATGTGAATAAAGAATTATGATTATGATTACTAGACCTGGAATAACAACAACGTTAGAAAACTATCTTCTATACATGTAAATGCACAGCCTTAACCATTAAGGGCCCTATTCTGAAAAACTGAAAATCCATGTCGGGCGCATCGAAAATTGTTGATTATTTCATGACGGAATGTCGTAGAACTTTTTTTTGTGTACAGATTGTAGGCGACATTGTTTCCGATATTTTAGTGCAATTTCCATACAAATATGTCTAAACGTATTGAAGCCTATCGACATTTTAGCCAAATCAGACATTTTTTGTCTAAAATTTGGATAGGCTTTGCACCAATAGGAGGTTCTTGTCTTAAAACTACACCAAAATGTAGGAAACAATGTCACCTACAATCTGTGCACAAACAAAAATTTTAACGACATTCCGTCATGAAATAATCAACAATTTTCGATGAGCCCGACAGGGATTATCAGTTTCAAGGTCGTTGGCGTATATACTCCTCTTAAATAAAAATAAAATAAATAAATTCTGTGAACAACACACAGCGCCATCTAGCCTCGTGGTAAGTGACTAAGCTTGTGTTACGATGACTAGACAACGGATATAATACTTATATTTATTTTTCTTTTGTAAATACATACACCATTGGTCCTGAAGTCATAACATTAAAACAATTTGTATTTGTAAGTAATGTTTGTAGGTATCAACTAAGTAATAAATTTTGGAAATTCCCACGGGATCGGGACTTACGCTACAACAGCGGGACTTTACTTTACCTCGTTAATAGTAGACTACGATTTGACACATCTTTCTGAAGAAAACAATGTCAACTGCAAGGTACCCAACGTCAGATTATAGTCTTAAATTAAAAAACGTACTATAGTTAGAAACAAAATGAGTGCGTAAATATTCCATAAACCGGGTCCAAGCAATTCTGGCCAGCCTCGTAAGACAATGTCAAGTGTATGTGAGTGGCCAAGTGACGTATTAACCATTTCCTGGCTTGTAAATATAAGAGCTAGGATGTTGTTACATACATCGGGGATTCAAGACTATGTCCGGGAGGAAATTAGTCACTATTTGGTATTTAGAAATTGGCAATGAGTTAGAAGAGAGAAAAAAATGGGTAAAATAATGGTAGATTTTTCTTCTCTTTTTGCGATGTTGGTTTGAAATTTGGGTTAAACTTATTTTTTTGCTGTTAATCGCGTGGTGTTAATTAGCTTAAGCATGGAGTCAATCTTGATGAAAAAAACGCAATTTAAACCAATTAGAGTTTAATTCAAACAGTACTAGTATTATAATGTAGCACGGCACAAGGAACGCATTTTCGTTAATTTTTAACTTTAACAAAGAGATATTGTTAAATAAACTGTAGATAAGTATTTAAAAAGGAGAAAAAAAACGTTTTGGTCTGTAGGTCACGCCACGCCACGGCCAAAACTTTGTGCCAGCTAAAGAAGGTTAGGTGATGTTAGTTAGAGAAACGGTGGAGTTTTAGTGAGTAAACCCTTGGCCGCATACCATCTCAGGCCAAGGGGAACCTCACACACTCCGCAAAAAAAAGGAAGAACAAAAAGATTATTTGATAATCGCTGGACAGGAGATCGCGCACTGAATTATGTGCCTATTTAATCTGCGCCATGTTGCGCTGTTTTCTATTGAAAGTAATGGTGACCGCAACATGGCGCAGATCAAATAGGCACAAAGATCTAATGTCATTTTGTATGGTATAGCAATTCCAGCGTATATTTATGGAGTTCAGTGGTATTGGTAGATAGGTAAGGTACTTACATCGTGCTTCGTAATTAAGACATTCGTTGGTTGTACTTACTTACTTTATTGACACTCAGATATAAAGTACGTACTCAGACGTAAAGGCAGCAACTGGTGTGTGAATGACAAATTCGATGTACCTCTCTCACACGTGTAATATTGTCAGTAGATGTTATGCTTCAGGGGGTCGGACTAATTAATGAACAAGTCGTAAGGGCATTTTATATTAATATCTGAATTATTTTGCAATGGTTTGTGATTTATTATAGCGATTTTGATGTGTATTGTTTTGTACAGTGGTGTTTAGAGGTTTCAAGTCGCCTCTCTCACTTGATCTAACCGAATTAAACCGAATAATGAGTTTGATTTCAATCCTTTATCGCAAAAACAGAAGAAAATAAAACAGTAGATTCAAATGAAACCCATTTTTCGGTTATAATAGCCTTCTTCTTCCTTGGTCAGTCTTCTCGGGACCACGGCCGGTGTGATCCGTTTGCCGAAACGTCGAGGTATTTATAACAATGATTATCTATAACGTTATCTAGACCCGTGTCTAATAGTAATGATGTATAATAGCTTTGCTTTCAGTGTTGACTTTAATTTCATATCAATCAGTTATCGCAAAATCCAAAGGAAAATCTAGTAAATTAAAATTATGTGTCTCTCAAAGTCTCAACCAGTCAACTGTATCAAAACTAAACAAACTTCTGCAATCCGGAAACTTAATACCAACAAAAGAAACAGTTAAATTTGTTTTCTTAGACCATCACAAAAGGTTTAATATTAAGATCTAGGACGGCAAAGGACAGTTATGTAGCTAAATAAAATAGATGTCGGGGATCATCACTGAAATATGAACCGTATCTGGTAAGAAAAGAAGTTGATATTCCTTTGTGTTGATCCTATGTTTATGTTTGTGGGTGCATCTTATGGTTCTACAGAAATATATACAAAATCTACGGTCGCAATCATTCTTGATGGGAGGCTTTACAAATGGCCACAAGACGGGTTTTTGAATTGATTGTTTTTTAGCTTTCGTTTTCTTTCTTATTTTTGTGGTTATTTCAATGTATTATTATTTTTACTGTAAGACAGAAATAACAACGTTTCCTAAAATAACTGTTTAACCGACTCCAAAAAAGGAGGCGGTTCTCACGCCGATTACTCTGGTAAATGTAGTCCGATTACGATAATTATTTTTTTATTTGGAAGGTCTTTTTTAATTTCCAACAGAGAGAGTCACGAGTTGGTCTCATAAAATCAAGGTGAAGATCTGTTGAGAATCTTCAACATGACAATCTGAATAGCATCCCAAAAACGCAGTAAATTACGAAAGTTTGGATTTCTATCATGAACTTGTTGAGGATATGAAATGGGTATTAGTGATGGTAAATTAAGCATTTGGCAGTGAACTGACTACGAACCCGTCGTTTTTGTGGCTGCGACGGCCTACTTGTCAGAATACTGATGAACTACTTTGCTATACCTACGATTAAAAGATGATTTATACCCCAGGCCGGGCTGGGCTTATTTTGTATGAAGACAGCACGGACACGAAACAAAAGCTGTCTTCATACAAAAGTAGCCCGTCCCCGCCCCGGCCCGGACACGGCCCGGTCTACTATAAATAATTCCTTACAGGATACTTAAGTGGCGAAACGCGAGGAGGTATTTTCAAAATTCAGACTTATCTTGCGATAATGAGATGTGAAAGTCGCCTGCATTTCTTTGTGAAATTTCGATTCGGGGAGAATCTCCTATCCACTCCTAAACGAAATGAGACAATATAACTTTCAGGAAGCCTCAATTTAGGTTCTTAATTTCTGCTTAACATTTGATTTTACTAATACTATGGCTTTTTAGAGTAGTGGATTATTTTTAAGGTCTAAATTTTAGTATTTATTTACTTAGGTTACCAATTTACTAATACTTACATAGGTTTTCGTACCTACTAGAGAAACTATCGGTGTCAAGCCTTTATTAAATTAACGATAGGAATAGATATATCGGTAACAATAGATAGGTATAGATATATAGACGAATCAAACCTTTGATAAGTGCCTACTCTACGTTGTTGTAAATTGATCCCTCTCACCCTCAAGGCCACAGCCTCGATCAAATCACTCATATTACGAAGTAGGTACGTTCCATCGCCCGCTCCGAACCTCTGCGATTGACTGCCTCACTGTCTAAGTGATCGATGAATATTAAACATTGCTAATTTTGTGATAGTTTCCCGTTTACTTAGAGTTTGAGGTTTGAACCACGTTTGATCAACTAGAAGGCGAGTGATTGAAAAGTTTGTTCATTGTAGATGTAGGTAGGTGGTGGTTGAAATGTTATTATAGGTAATATTATATCCTTGTTTGTTTTCAAGTTTGATATTATAGTTTGAGCTAAATTTAAGGCTTAATTAATATGTCAAAGAGTTTGCATAGCAACAGTTTTGTGGAGCAGCTTCCCTAAATCGGCTTTCTGGGGCCAGTATGTTTGATAAATGCTAGGTCCTAACCAGCTTCCCTAAATCGGTTTTCTGGGGCCAGGATGTGATAAATGCCAGGTCCTAAACAGCTTCCCTAAATTGGCTTTTCAGGGCCAGGATGTTTGATCCAGGTCCTAAATGTTTACTATTAGGAGGTTTTTTAATTATATCTATGCGTACGCGCGTGATACAGAGTGCAGTCGTCGGGAGACTGCGTTAAGGCATTTTCCCACGAGGATCGACACGACACGACGAAATTAGGTGACGACTTTGGGTGTTATACATTTCTATGAACCATTTAACATACGCAGCGAAAGCTCACATCACGACACGGACAAAAAATAATAAAAGACAATTAAAACTGAAAACAAATCCAGTAGCCATGTAACATCTAACCACTTTACCAATATTATAAAACTACTAGCTGACCCGGCAAACGTTGTTTTGCCTTATAAATTATAGATAGTAGCCGATTCTCAGACCTACTGAATACGCATATTATAAAATTTGGTAAAAAATCGGTCGCGCCGTTTCGGAGGAGTACGGTAACTAACATTGTGACATGGAAATTTTATATATTAGATTAGAAGATTAGTTGACGAACCGATTAGGTATAAGAATCATCAAAATTGGCTATCCGTTTGGGCTCTGAAGCGCCACATAGAAACAAACATACACGTACATAGACTGATATACCTACACATAACACTTCTTTGCGTCGCGTAGTCGGGTAAAAATATATTTCGAAATCCATTTTCAAATGAATCTAAAATCCTCACTATAAAGGTAAACTATAAACCTACCAGCAAATATAAATTAAACTAAAGTACCGATAATCCGCAATCAGTTCCAGTAAGACTTATCTAACAGACCGAGAAATTGCGGTTTTTTCACAATACGTAGCTATATACAAACATAAATGATAAATTAAGCCGTATGCACACTGGGAACATTTAATATTACGAAAAGGCGTATTTTTTTTAACAATTAATCGCCGTCATAAGTAGAACATCGTGAGGAAACCGACATTTTCTAGGACTCACCACCGCGGTCCATAGGCATGGGTCATTCGTTAGTCCTTAGTAGGCCTCCGTGGCATCTAGTGTCTTTGCCCTACAGTGGAACAAATTAATAATAATATTATATTTTATGTACCTACATAATGTGGCTTGATGGAACACACTACGCCTAGGTGTGCGGCTAGGACAGCAGAAAAAAATAGAATATATTCAATGATTCTTTAATTTATAGGCGTTTCAATTATTTATACGTCAATATCTATTTAAGTTTCATTTCCAATTTGACACAAATGAGAAATCAAAAATTAATAAACCTAATTATCTTCACAAGCTATGTTATTTAGCTAAAACACTATTATCTTTACAAAGAAACATAAAAGTAACGTAAAAGTCCCTTTTACATTAGTAAAAGAGATTGTTACAATAGAAGAGCAGGACACTAAATTAATTGACACTAAAAGTTTTGTCGTACAACTGTACGATTCGACACCCTCGACACCACTCGACACGTGTGTGTTCTCTGTGACACGCCCAACTCTCACTTAGTTTGGTCTGTTCGTATAGTAAGAGACAAAAACTTGCGTCTTTGGGCGTATAACCACAGAATAGGCAATAGCCAATAAGGAATGTCACGCCATATCAATGATCATGAGGAAATATTAATTAACTATCATTATTGAAATTTTAAAACCGAAGAGTCAGTTATGTATACAAATGGCGAGGACTATTTCATAAATGCCTCACCACCCAAGCCTCAATCCGAGGCATACGACGACGGTACATTTATGTCTTAAAGTTTTGCACAAGGGTGCATTTTTGTTCAATTTTTTGAGGCGGCCATGGTCTGCCACGACGAGGAGGCGTTTTGTTTGCATGCTCACCTTTGCCACCCTTGTGCAAAAATCGCAAGACATAAATGTACCGTCGTATGCTTCGGATTGAGGCTTGGGTGTCTTGGGTGCAGTGCAGTGCGTATGTAATGAGCACACACCGTACATACAGCACGAGGCATGCGTGACGAACCATTCATGGCACATGCCTCGCGATGTCTGTACGCTGCCTTACGTCATGTCAGTTTTGAACAAACAACGTTTTGTATTGTCTAGTGTGGAAAACACTTAAAAAAAATAAAACCTAGTTTTATGATTTGCTTCTGAAAATATCGAGGTATATTTCTAGGAGCATGGTTGCATCCCTCCCTACAAACAAATCGGTCGATTCGTTTGACAGTGAAGAGGGAAGAAAAACAAGCAAAGTTTCGCATTTGTTGTATTAGTTGGGACCAGGCAGCCAGGCACGTTCGAAACGGTTTTAAGTTTGTAAGCCGCCGAGCGAGGTTTTAAGCCCATGTTGCTGTTACAATACAACCTAGTTCTATACATACCTTTCTATATTTCATAATACTTATTTTTAATAGTATTAAAAGAAAAATGATTTTCCGGACGAAATTTGAAATCAAACTCTCCGGAGGATGGGACAGGATTTTTAAAATTGGCAATTTGATTTTTTCCGTCCGGGACGAGAAAAATCCCGTTACGTATGCAGAGACCTTATGTTGTGTTCAACATAAGGTCCCTGCATCTCTCTGCTCTGTTCAGAACTAGTCATAATGTGACAAAACAATGCTTCGAACTGTTTATTTTTTAGTGCAACCCACACTTCAGGGAAAATCTGTATTTAGAATGAATACCAAAATTCACATCAGATGATTATTAAACAAAATTTGATGGTTTTTGTTATCTATTCTAATTCTATGAAAACCAACTTGGCGCATTTGGTTAGCGCGCCAGGCTATCCAGATCCCGTTCTTTAGCCGAGTTCTATTCCTGCAGGTAGCATTGAATTTTGGGACAAATATTTGTTTTTTTGTTGTTGTGTGAGTATTTTTGTGTTTTTTTTAATAAATCATTGTTTTTCAAAATAATTAGCCATACTTTAACACAACTATAGGTAAGTAATATTTACCATTTATTTTTAATTCCCTTAAACACTACTTGGCCACATCTTGAACAGTTATTAAAACAATCGAAACAGAAATAAAAGACAACCGCAAGACAAACAAAAGACGATCACATAAAACATATAATATTTGAGAACATGTTTCTTCGTCTTCAACAGTCTAAGCGATTCCATAAAACGGGAAGGTTTCCAAATCCCTTGTGTGTGGCTATTTTGATTTTACTGTCACAGAATCGGCCCCTACCCCTTCATCTATCGGAAGCTGTAATCTTTCGGAATCCGGATCAAATCCGACCAATAGATACGACATCTAAGTCTATACGTTGTGAAATAAACTAGTAATTCCTAGTAATTGTGTTAGAGATTATCTATTAGTTCGCGGACTGTGATTACTGGATCGCTTTCCCCCTTCCCCCTCCCACCCCTGGTCCGGGGGGTTGAGGGGGTGTCCTACAAACACGAATTGAGATGACTGGCCCTGACGCCTGTGGCGATGGAGCGGTGTTTGGGACACGATGTAGCGGGCTTTGTTTCGTGGTTGGTTGGTTAGGCTGATAAATAAATAAATTCTGTGAACAACACACAGCGCCATCTAGCCCCGTGGTAAGTGACTAAGCTTGTGTTACGGTGACTAGACTACGGATATAATAGGTACTTATATTTATTTTTCTTTTGTAAATACATACATATTATACATAGAGGTGTAGTGAAGGTGAAGGACAACATCGTGAGGAAACCGACATGTTTTAGGACTCACCATGGTCCGAAGGCATGGGACCCCTACTGCAGCAAGTGGCCGCCACCAACCACACGTCTATACAAAATATATGAATAACAAGTCGCTGTAGCTGGCCACTCTGGCCCGTTCGAGCTAAACCTTATCTATCACACTAGAGCGGCTTGCGAGCTGGTTAGGGGTGGGACGATTGCGTTAGTGGTCAGTCAATGTGACCAAACCTTGTTTGCGAATCGCCAGTATGATAGATAAGACACTTTGATTTTCATCCCTCCAAGAGGCGTTCAAAAATTTCACTCTGCAATGATTATAGGTAGTTATTACAGTCGCTTCCTCTCCGGCCCCGCGCCGCGCCCGCCGCGGGTACTTGAGACGAGCGGGCGTGTTTATGTCGGGTCACGCGCGGGCCTGCCGGGATTACTGTTACCTACCAGTAGGTAACTACTATTGTCGGAAATTATCACACTTTTTTTATTCCCCATTCTGTAACATCTGCCTAGGATCGTAGGGTCGGTTGTGGACTACAGATTGACTGAGCGATCGGACAATAGCGCATTAAGAGGGTTATTCTAAACGGAAGTCCTTTCTAATCTTTCTCAACTTCTTAATCAATGACAAGTTATTATATATGTGTAAATATGCGAATAATATTATGTATTGTGTATAAATATTCATTTGTTTTGTTTATGTTTATGTTTGTAAGTGGTGTATGATTGATATGTGCAGTATTTAAGTATTATAATAATAACCAATCACATAGTTTCAACTAAATTCACACTTCACACACACCTACCCTAGAACGTTTTTTTCGCAAGGTCTCTATTTAATTTATATCTACAGATAACCCTATTGTTTCTTTATAGACAATCAGTTAAATTTGTATTATATAAAAATTAGGAATCTGTTATTGGCCATAAGATTGATTTATTTTGTGACTTGTAATTTTTGTAAGAGCTGTTGATTCCATGTTAATAAAGAAAATAAAATAAAATAAAAATAAAAATTTGATACTAGACTCACTATCCAAATTCTTGGACTAAATTTTACGCAAGTTTTTATTTTTTTAATGAAAAACTTCATTATTATTATTTTATAGACAGTGAAATTTATTAATGCAAAATATCAAAAATTAAATCTATAAACCATTTATAAGCTTTCGGATACAAAAAACTAAAACACATTTACCTAACTATTATACCATTTGTTTAAACCGAAAAATTCAAGTCTAGTTCTACTATATTCGGTGTTGATTAGTTGATTAGGTACCAATAAAAATCCCGGTATCGGATAATGGTAATAAAAAACCTGTTTTATTGATTACAAATATAGATACTAAATCTATAATTTGATTTAGGGCGAATTGCATAAGACCATTATAAAACACTAGCTGCGTCCTGTGGTTTCACCCGCGTAAGTCCCGATACCATGTGAATATCGGAATCAAATGTAGCTTATGTTACTCAGAGTGAATCTAGCTTTCGAATGGTGAAAGAATATTTGAAATCGGTCCAGTAGTTTTTGAGTTTATGCATAACAAAAATACAGACGCACACACACACACACACGCGCACATCCATAGACACAAAAATACAAATCTTTCCTCTTATAGATATAGATTATTTAGCTAAATCAATTTAAAAATAATTTACCTACGGAAAATCGAACATTGGATTCTATTTTCATAACTAGAAGATTTTTATTATGTTGTCACACTTTGATATTTTGATAGTTATTAACATGTTTAGGAATCAAAATAAGTATAGGATTTTTTGTGTTTAATAGCTGCCTACCTGATAATAATAATTGTCTAAGTAGCCTTCAAATTTTGAGGATCGTTACGGCAATTGGCGGAATGTATACTAATTCAAATATAATTAGTTAGTTAATGGTAGTAGTAGTTAAAGTCTTGAACCATATTTTTTAATCGGTTTATGGTAGAAACTTACTATAATTTTATGCGTTCGCCTACTACTAAAGGATTTGTTAGCTTTACCTACTTCAATAATCTTCAACTAAAGTAAAGTAAACTAAGAAGATAATGCAAGAGAATCTCATTTGCTTAATGGTTTTAGTTCGTACAATGTTTTTGAACTAAAACAAATTATACTGTCAAGTTTCTACAATCTACCGTTTGTAAATGTACGACATGGATTGAATTTGTTATTATGAGGGAAGGGTATTTAAAACTGAGCGACATTTAGAATTCGTTCGGTTGTCTTGAGGGTGCCCTCCGGCAACGGGGCTCACGAGGAATAATCCTAAAATAGTATCATACTTTATTTTCACGCAAAAACTGCTAACTGATTACGATGAAACTCGGTATGTAGATAGCTGAAGACTTGGAGTAGGCTAGTACTTTATAATTTTACAAAACATAAGAAACATGAGTTCCAAATATGTTTTTATTGATACTTAAGTATTCGCCAGTAACCAGTGATTATCGAAATCTGTTTAGTTTTTCGCCTTCACAGTAAGTTCCGTAAAAGTCAAAGATATCTCTCAGCTTATTGTCTTCCCATCCAGCATAACAGCGCCATCTTTTAGCCCAAAACAACGTACTAGTTACAAATAAAACGTCCATCCCTCATTATTACGCGAGAGGTTCAAGCAACTCGCCTTAACGCAATAAGAAAACTGCGAAGTAATGCTTTATCTTTTCCATTGAAAATGAGAGCGTTACTCAGCGGGTTTTTTTTCGAGGGTCTTTTAGTCTCACAGACTCACAGCCATCTGCAGACTAATGAATTGTCATTAGTCTACAAGCGAATAGACCAAGGTCACTTGTACACAAATGATCATGTGAGGCGAAAAAATATTGCGAGGCATTAGACGAATTCATAGCTCCATATCGTGGTGTGTTCTGTGAATTGTATGAATTCGTGACCTAAAAGTGATCTGAAAACTCTAACACTAGGTGAACCACACAACTGTACGCAATAAAGTATAAAAAGTATTGATTGTTGTACGTACATCCGTTGTTCAGTACCCATAGTACAAGCCTAGTTGCAACAAGACTGGAGATTGCGGGTAGATGATGACAGTTAGGGCCGTTCATATCGAACTACCACCTTCCTCATTCACTCGCTGCGTTTTGTCATTGGTCCTACTATTTAAATATCCCGCTATTTTATTTGTAATCTTAGGTATGAATGGGTTGAGCTTAGAACAATGCTCACATATTCGAGTCTTGAGGTCCAGATCAATCCACTTGCCCGACTCAGCAATTGAGTGACTCTCTCACTTGACTCACTCAAGATCGATGCCAAGGTGATATGACAAAGTGCGCTTATTCAGTAGTCAAAACCAAGTCAAAAGCACCCGATAATTTAAATCAACGTCAACGTCAGCAAATTCTATATTTATCATCATTACGTACTCGCCATGATATGCATTGGAAAATCAATTGTGATAAATTCATCCCTACTTCATCCCTTTAGAGGATACCCTCGTCAATGAGGGGTGGGATCGGTCAAAAAGCAATGCGCGGTTCGAGTTAGTCCACGGTAAATCATAGTAGAACAATTGATTTGACGCCATTGATATATTTTGTACTGTAAACATTATTTCTTAGTGTTAATCCACACTTAGGAAATACTGCTTTTGAAAAAATGCTTTCAAAAACTTTAGTACCCGGCGGGATTCGAACCCGCGACTATTGGTAATCCGAACCAACGCGTTAACCGCTTCGCCACGGGTAGCCCCGGGGCTACCCGCTACCCGTTTCAAAAGCAATATTTTGTACTACTAAAGGTGATGATGTACTATAGATAATGTCTCCAAGATATTCCATCTTTCTTTTACGCGAAAGAAATTAAAAAACCGGCCAAGTGCGAGTCGGCCGAAGAGTCCCGTACCACTATCACAATTCGGTACGAAACCCTAAAATGAACACTAGACCAAACAATCCGTGAACCCAACGCGAATGATAAAATTTATTTTACCACTGGCGTGGCGTCTATCACTCCATCACTAGATGGCGTCAGTGGTAAAGATACATTTGTTTTATTTTGTTTTTAGTATTTCTTGTTATGGAATTGTCTTAACTACTCATAAGATTGAGATCAATGTTAATTAAAAAAACCCTCCTTCGGCAGTCGAGTAAAAATAATTGAAACTAACTTCACCCGCATCATACATTTAGGGAAATCAACATTTTGGGAAATTCAACATGTTGAGATATCAAGATTTGGGAATTAAACATTATATAGGAATTCAACATTTTGGCACTAAAGGAACCTTACTCACCAGTTAATTCAATTATAATTTCCAAGTAGTTATATCTACTGATAGAACTGTATCTAATAAATGAGGTGTTCACAAACTTGGCAATAACAAAGGCAATAATTTTAAAGTTATTCAGTAACTATCGGAACTAAGTTGTTCTACTGTGAGCTTTGAACTGTGACACATCGACAGGAAACCAACGCGGTTCATGATAACAACTATTATATGGAGAGATACTATTATTTTGCTTATTATTGTTGAGGGATCGAGAAGAAGAGGTGTTTCCGCAGGTCTGATACCGCAAAAATATGTAACACATAGGTTTCTATACAAGCCCAAGGATTAGCGTTTTTTTAATGACTGATTTTGCTTGTTGATACGCAGTTCTGCGTTTTCAGCTACTCGGAAACTACTTGCGTCTAATCGCAGTGCGTTCTTAGCCTATCCACTAATAAAAGGTTCTTGGAAATCCCCACGTGTTCAGAACTTACACGAGTGAGACAGCGGGATATAACTAGTGTAATTATAAACCTGATCCTTCCCCTATTCCAAAATTTCAGATTAAAACTACTAGAACGCGTTCTGACGTCAAGATCATGTCAATATAAATTCATCAACGCTAACAAGGGACCGAAAATTAAACGTGTGTAAATTTAATATTCGAGAGAGGTATGGTGATGTCGCACAAAGCCCAAAGTGTAAATTCCGAATCTTAGGCGCGGAATTCAATACAGGAATTCCGTGAAATTCCCGGAAACAACAAGGTACGGGTTAATCCCGCCGACTTCATTACGCGAGAACGATCGCGCATAATTCCGCGTCTCATTGTATTTATTAACTAGTGTTGGGACGTGATATTGGTTTATGCTGTTCGAGATTTGAATCTTGGAGTTGATCAACGGTACATGAGAGATGGGAACAATGGGGGAGGATATTGAATCGGTAGATGTGGGAGTTACGGTGCTACTTTTTAAACTATTCTTCTGTTTTCGCGATGTTGTATTGAAATTTAAAAAAAATTGCTAAAAGCTAGAAGCAATATACACCTTATATACTAAAAGCACGTTATGCTAAAACACGTACGCACGTTATGCTAAAAGTAATAAGCACCACGCGATTAAAATCGAAAAATTTCTTTAATTTAATATAAATCTATACCTACATATAATAAAATTGTAACTCAGCGGTGTCTGTTTTTGAAAGATATAAAAAAAATATAAATTGGAGGCACAGCGCAATCTAGCCCCAAACTAAGCACTAGGCTTGTACTATGGGTACTAGACAACGGACACACGGACAATTTCACACGGTTTGTTAATTTAAAGTTACATTTTACGGTTTTTATTTTTTCTTTATTTAAAAATAATAATATTGTAACATGGCTGAAATCTCGAGGTAAGAAAATACAATTATAATATGCGATTAAGACCTGTTAAAATGTAACTAAAAACAAAAAAATAATCATTTCAGTACCTACCTACTAATATTAAAATATCATTAAAATATATAGGATAAAAATATAAATCTATACTATATTTTATGATCACAAAAAAGTGAACACTACATATTATTAAAAGTAAGGCGGAAGTGAAAACAGAGTAGCAAAATATTAGGTGCCTATAGAACACATACAAAATAATATGTAGGGGAAATCCGCAATGAAACGGACGTGTTTTAAAACGGACACTATCGGAGATATTTTATATTTTTTGGATGTTGCCACCATTGATGACCATAGACCTGTGGGTCTGTGACTATAGACCCTCGTCTATGGTCATCAATGGTGCCAACACCAAAAAAACTTAAAATATTTACCATCAAAAACTTGAGAGTGTCTGTTTCAAAGAACGTCTGTTTCATTGCGGATTCCCCCTAGATAATATATCTAGGTAAATACATCTCACAAATATTATAAACAGTTTTAGTATTTAGTCGGATACACTTCGCGAGTAAAGTTGCGTTGAGGATCTAATTTATTCTAAAATCTTTAAACTAAAGTAGGTAGTAAAGTAGGTAAAGTATGTCTACTTCAGACTTTGGTTACAACAAAATATCGTTTTATATAAACTCAGTAACAAAATATTATTTTAATTAAGTTATTCTCTAAGTAGGTCGGTATCTTCGCCATTTTAACACGTTGAGGGACAGGCAGTTGAAAGGCTGGGTAACATTGACCCAGAAAGTGACACATTTTGTCAAAGAAATTTGTGGTGCACTAGAATGGCGGTTGGTACGTCGTTAAACAAAAGATGCAAAAAAAACAGTATGTGAATAAAATAATATTAATATCAATGTAACAAATCGTACAAACAAATTTATAAAAAAAACCTAATAAATGTTGTATAAGTAGGCGGTTTTATCGCTTAAAGCGATTTTCACTAGGCAAACCTTAAAAATAGGCATACCTTGGTACAAATAAGTCGTTTAAGAGTGTTCTTTTTAAGGAGGTGTAAGTGCCAATCTTTACCCGTTTTTATTTTATTTGTGACTAAATTTTTTGACACATAAATTGTCACTAAACGATATCGCAAATATAATAATAGGCAATTCATGCCATTTTTGACACAGAAAATTGTCGCCCCTCGACGACGACGCGCGGCGTGACCCGCAACGTGTTAATACAGAATTGCAAATGAAGCAACATGTTTGAAACTTCCGTAAAATTGGACAGGATTAACCGAAGCGTGGCTTATTAAAAGCAAAAACACCTGCAGCGGAACAAGTTTAGCTGGGAGTTACTGTATTTGCGGTGTTCTACCTTTGCACGTCTACAGATGTACACTGCTTATTAAAATCTTTTTCAGAATATCTTGTTGTATAATTTATATTTGTATATTTGAAATCAAGAAAGAAAACACGGTAATCCGGACAGGAATACAACTGCCACAGTACATAAACACATTAATAATATATGGTAATGCATAATATTAACAATAGAAAGCCATACAAAAAAAATAGGTATGGGGTTACACATAACTCTAAAAATTTCCTAACAGCCAAATGGCTGTACTTGTCCTGGCTGTACTCATGGGTTTCCAAACCCTGGTATTTTATAGAAATTACGTAACCCTACATTGCGCGTGGCCTGACAAGGCATGCACTTGCCCAATTTTTAGTATTTTCACCTCTACGCTAGATCAGTTTCAAAATTAGAGTTATTTAGTTGTTTACAGTATCGCATCACTTTGTAACTAAATCTACGGTTCGTGTGTTGCGATGTTTCCCCCTTAATTACACATGGAGATAGTGAGATCAACTAATCCGGACTACTTTGAAACTGTATACCTACTAATATCCTGTTGAAGTATCATTCCGGGTAACATTAGACCGGCGGTGGAACATTGGACCACACTTTGAGCAAAGACTTTTCATTCTCGTCAATTTAAATCCGTGGTCGTCAAACTGCGGCCTGCGGGCCGCATGCGGCCCGCCGCCGGTTTATGTGCGGCCCGCGACAAAAAAAAAACAATAGTCAACTAGGTAAAGTTTTGGGATTTGGATGCGTATGTGTATGCTGAAGGCACGCGAGCTCGCACTGACAACATACTTGATACAAGGATAATAAATCTACCTATATAATTAAGCTTAACCCGCGCTCGTGAGATAAAAGGACTGTAGTTACGCTTCATAAAAAAAATCAAAACAGATTTGATTTTGGAAAAAGTACCTAGCAACTAAAAACGTTTACCTACAAGTATTTTCTTGGACTTATCTCTGTGAGACTTCATTTTTGAAAATGAGCTTCTTGAAAAACAAATACCGGATTGCATGTAGTCCCAAAGATGCCGATATATAATACAAGCAATAATTAAAAAGTTCAACAATATAATTCTAAAAATAAAATACATACCTAAAAACATGTTATAAATAATTTGATTTTCCAATAAATATTCTAATAATTAAAAATAATTGAATAAAACTAAAAATCGACTTCAAAAATGAAGAAAAATATTAAAAAATCGTTAAAAAACGGCTGAATGCTGAAGTCGCGCAGTTTTACATAAAAACATATTTTAAAAATATATAATATGCAGTTTTAAAAATAAATATTTGTGGCTGGTCTGGGTGTCCTTCTATGTATAATATGTATGTTACAAAAGAAAAATAAATATAAGTATTATATCCGTTGTCTAGTCACCGTAACACAAGCTTAGTCGCTTACCACGGGGCTAGATGGCGCTGTGTGTTGTTCACAGAATTTAATTATTTATTTACATAGGATAAAACTGCACGAATTCAAACTGTTTACAATAAAACTAGCTGCGCCCTGCGGTTTTACCCGCGTAAGTCCCGATCCCGCGGGAATATCGGGATAAAAAGTAGCCTATGTGTTATTCTAGGTTTTCAGCTATGTATATTCCAAGTTTCATCGCAATCGGTTCAGTAGTTTTTGCGTGAAAGAGTAACAAACATCCAAACATCCATACAAACTTTCACATTTATAATATTAAGTAGGATTCATCTTCCTGACTTCAGACTTCAGTCGTTTTTAACGATTTTTTATAATTTTTCTTCATTTTTTAAGTTTGTAATTAAAGCCGTGTGATAAAAATATTGGATTTTGAGGACCAATACCGTTTATCGCTCCGATGATCCTTGCTTTCATCCCACCTTTCAATTAAAAAAATCATCATCTAAATCGGTCAAGCCGCCTTCGAGTAATCGTTGAACACCCAAAAAAAAAAACAACGCGACGAATTGAGAACCTCTTTCTTTTTAGGGTTTCGTAGCCAATTGGCAAAAAACGGAATCCTTATAGATTCGTCATGTCTGTCTGTCTGTCTGTCCGTCTGTCCGTCCGTCCGTATGTCACAGCCACTTTTTTTGTAGTCGGTTTAAAAATATGTATGATTCTATTTTCGATTTCCATAAGGCGAAATAAATCCCAAAATTAACCGAATACGTATAAGTAGGCTAACGCCCTAACTCTGCGGCCCGGTGCCGATACCTACACTGTTCTGTGTGGCCCTTGGCCAGAAAAGTGTGACGACCGCTGATTTAAATGAATGATTGAGCATGTTCCAATATTACCCAGATAGTAAACTATTCTGATAGAATGAACTCAATTTTTCTTCTGTTTTTGCAATGATGGATGAAAATTAAACTCATTGTTCGGTTTAATCGCGTGGTGTTTATTTCTTTTAGCATTGTTTCGACGTCTCGAGACCTTTACGATTAAAACCGAAAAATGAGTTTAATTTCTATAAAATCAGTTTTAAAGTGAGTAAATCGTCTAAAGTTACCCCAAAAGCGATATAACTTTAAACCACGTTTATTTACAACTCTTTTCACACTCATTTGTAGGTTTTAAATTGGCATTTCCAAAATCACGAGAATCACTTAAATACCAGTTACTATGTGGTTATTCTATAGGTACATTTATTTTAAGTAACTGCCGACATTTGTCTTTTATTTGTGGTCCAAAGTTACCCGGAATAACATTAGTGACTTTTTTGATAAAATATTCCAGTGCTACAAATACATATAATACGAGCACATCACGTTTCTAGTATTTTTTTAAAGAGTACTTCCGATACATAACGTACTTCATAAATAACCGATATTTTGATATAATAGGTCCCTAAATAGAGTAGAAAATTACAACTGTCCAACTATCACAGTTCATGAGACAGACAGACTAGAAGTGTAGTCTTATCAAAAGTATCCCGTTTTTACCCGTACGGAACCCTAAAAAGCGTTTAGAGAAACACACCAAACGCACTTTCGCTGAAAAACACAAAGCTAAAATAGTGGAACGCCATTCGGGCGTACATTACAGGCTTCATAGGTGCGGCTCTACCGAGAGAGGTATTCTATAACTAACTCGTCTCAACATCGCGTTTATCGTGTGTAAAAAAAGCATCAAATTAAAATTCAAAAATTCTTTATTCATTAAGAGCAATGTATGTGAGAGTACCTATATACATGACCATTTTGAAATGTCGACTTAAGACTATGAGTTTAGTGTGGTTTCGGAACGCGCTCTCCGATGAGAAGAAACCACAAGAAACCCATCGGCTATTTTCTTTTTTCTAATCATGTGTTAAATTATACTCGTAATACAGATACCTATAATTTTAACAGGAGCAAATAACAATCATGCCCATGAATCATTTTTTTCTACCCTGAGATGCAATACGCTTATCTAGAAGAAGGAAGACGGCAGTGGAACAAGATCCGACCCGTCTTCCTTAGTGGCTGCGCCGGCTAACGTGTCAAAACACAGACGAGTCCGCTGGGCGCTACGACTTAGACCACTTAGAACAGCCTCCCACCAAGACACCACTCTTGGTCGCCTTTTACAACGGGCAGAGGATACCGTGACCAGACCATATTCTTTTAGACCCTAGCTACAGGGCTCAAAAGATTTTTCTCAAAATATGTTCAACATTTTTTTTGAATTTTCCAGAGTTTCGCTAAAGCTTTTGAAGTTTAACTAACTTCCTCCATAATTATTATTTACCAACAACTGCTCAACCGTCCTCAACAAAAATCTTCCGAGGCTAAGACGATGTAGCTACAGAATACCTGTCCAAGCTCCATGGGCACGGCTCCGGGTCGAATGCCACTCGGATACCGTCGATTTAGCCAGGGATTAAATCCGGATCCGACCAACTATTGCGTCAAAGCCTTTCCGATCTGATGTAGGCTGAATATTTTACATGTCGTGGTTTTTGGGCCGCTGTTTATCCCGACTATGATGCGAGGAATTTCGTATTGATGTTTTGATTGATTTACGGCGGCTTTGTGTTTCATTTTTGGGTTTATGAAGAATTTTTTGATAGTGAAATCTATCTTCTATTCTTCTATTATTATAAAGCAAATGAGTTAGTTGGTTTGTTTAAACGAACTATTCTCAGGAACTGCTCGCACTGGTCCGATTTAAAAAAATCTTTCAGTGTTGGATAGTCCATTTATTGAGGAAGGCTGTAGGCTATTCAAAAGTTTATAGACTGTAGGTTATATTCTACATATAATAAATTTTCAAAAAAAATTACACCGATGAAGTCGCGGGCACTGCTAGTCTTATATATTTAGGTAACTAGTTCATTTGTCGACCTCTGTGGCGCGTCGGGGGAAGGCCCGACTGCAATGAAGGTTGCATGTTCGATTCCCGCCGGGTGCAAGTATTTATGCTTAAAATGTGTTGTGTGTGTGCAATGTATGTTGTTAGCAGAATTTATTTATTATTTATTTATTTATTTATTTATTAATGTCATATTTATTTATTTCTTCTCATCTGAGCGATGTCCCGTTTATACCCTATAACGTTATAATTATTATTAATGTCATTATTATTAACTATACCTATAACGTTCGTTGCATGGTAGCCCCGCTTAAATGATATTTTATTCTATTTTTAACAGTATAGAGTCTTAATAAAAGGCACATGACATATATAACATGCCTAAGTTATGTTAGATGAAAAGATACTGCTGCAAAAATTCAACGTACAAGTCACCGACGCCAGTAGACTAATTGGTAAGTAAGTCACTACTTCCGGATTGAGTAAAGATGCGTTGTTGGTTCGAATCCCGCCCTGCGTCTGTCGCGTTGTGTTTCTGGGGAAGTATTTTTCTTTTAAAATATTTCTTAATAAAAGGGTCCCGTTTTACCCTTTAGCTACGGAACCTCAAAAATGAATAATACACAATTCAACTCAAAACTCTCATCCATCATCTCTCTCAAAACGATGAATCAGGAACTTCCCAACAAAACTATCCAATTAAATAGCAGACAATAAATAAGTAAATTCATCAAATTCATACCAAAGTGTTCCCATCAATAAATGTCTGAATTAATTACGGTTCAGGTGCTACATAGGGAACTCCGAAGTGTTACTATCAATCTGGGGAAGTACAACCCGAGCGTTAACTAGACAGCTTGCGCTTGATTATGTTTTTTTTTAATTTAAACTTTAGGGAAAGTGAAAAATATACGTAGATACCTTGCACAAAAATTGAGGAAAAAAGATGTCGTAAGGTCAAGTTAGAGGCCTTAGAGCGACCTAAAAACTCTAACACTATGTGAGTCACACCACTACACTATACTAAAAGAAGAAGAAGAAGAGGAAAAAAGGGGTTTGAATATTAAGCTCAAAATATACGGGCGCCACTGACACTGAAACTTTACCTATAGAGCCCATATCTACAGCATACATTATAAAGAAATTCGTGCATGGGTGCTGTAGGGCCTGTAGGTGTTGGCTCTATACGTAAAGTTTCAGTCTCAGTGTCGTCCGTGTATTTTGAGCTTTAAACTAAATTGGATTTTTGAAGATGTATTTTTCTCCACGGTATCTCCACGGTATTCTACAAAAAAAATTATTGATAATTGTCAAATGACAAACGTTAAATTTTAAATAAAAGATTGACTGCAACTGTAATGATATTAAATTTTGACTAGTTTTTGTAGAAAAAATGCATTCTTAAATTTTGCACCTGACAGGACTTGAACCTGCAACCTTACAAAACCGTGATATTGCACTAATCAATTGCTCCACAGGTGCCTGTCCGACTTACCTGAAATTAAGCATTGCACTATTTTGTTTTTGCGACTGGAGCACGAAATGTAGCTACGGCATTAAAAGTGTTGGATAATATTTAGTACACAAATGGGACATTTTAGGATTTTTTTAAGGAATATTTTTTTTGTTCTTACTTTTTGTAGACCACGTTGTATCTAGTCGACTCGCACAGACTGTAATTGTACACAGGGTAATGTTTCTAAGACGCGGTGAGATGTAGGGGTTGAAAAATTGTACCTCAGGGTAGGTGAATTATTATACAGGGTGTCTTGGTTTCTTCTGGGTTTCGAGAGGTAGAGGGAGACAGAGATAATGAGAGATAGAGAGAGACTGTACAAAGTTAAGTACGAAGAGAATGTATGGTGGTTGCGCTTTTTAATTGCTTTGGGATAGGTAAGCTCTTCGTTTTATTAAAAACTAGCTGACCCGACAGACGTTGTCTTGCCCGTTATATATAAAAAACCTACAACCCTACCCTAGTTCTACTACTACCCTACCCTACGACTACTACCCTACTCTACAAATACAACTTTCTAATAGGTATCTATCTCTAAAGAAACATTCATCAAAATCGGTTCAGCATTTTTTCTTTTATAAGAACCTTCTCCTGACAATAGCAAACACGACAAAAAAAGAGATATGCGCTAAGCAACACATTTAGCGATTCATTTTTATATTATAGATTCAGCCGCGTAAGTCCTGATCCCGTGGCAATATCGGTGATTATCAAATATCAGGTGATTAGTGTTTAACCGATCATCTAACGAGTGTAAAAAAGTACCTAGTCGACCATCTCACGCGTGACGTTGGGAATAACCTAACGAAAAACGAAACGAAAATTCCTGACGAAAATCTGTCATCCATCCGTCCGAAAATTTTATTTTCTAACGGTTTTAAAGGACAGATGACAGATTTTCTTTCGTTTCGTTCGTAGAAACAAAGTAGAGGCCCTGAATATTCCATATTAATATCCGAGTTGTTGAAGCAAAACTTTCTATTTGTTCTGACAACAGCCCCTCCTAATGAGTACAATGTTAATTTGAATATGTACCGAGTACTCGACTGTGTATGTTTCTGACTTTTAGCTTTTTATTACGACGTTCAGTTTAATTCCGGACAAAAGGACAGAAAAGGTTTTGGAATTTTAGCTTTAAAAGATTTTTATTTAGGACAATAATTGTTTGGGCGTTAGCATACCTACGGACTCGGATAGGTAGGGGGAATATGCAATGAATTGGACGTGTTTTGAAACGGACACTATAGAAAATATTTTATGTTTTTTGGGTGTTGGCACCATTGATGACCATGGTAGGCCTGTGACCATAGACCCTTGTCTATGGTCAACAATGGTGCCAACACAAAAAAAACCTAACATATTTTCGATTAAAAAATTGTGATATCGATAGTGTTCGTTTCCAAACACGTCCGATTCATTGCGAATTCCCCCCTACGCCATGTTTTTTGTGTACTGTCGCGTGAGAATGGTGGTTGACTACATTTTATCATTATGAGACAAGATTTATTTTAAAAAATCAAGATGGCCGAAGATAGCGTGTGGTGTGCTAAGTTATGTTGTCTTTTATTATTAAACATGGACTTTTTCGTTGCTTCCAAACCTCGTAAGAGTTCTTGTAAAATAGCCGCCATTTACAATTACTTCTTCGACTTGACTTAGGTATACCCTTAGGGTCAATTCACACGTACCTGGGGTTACCAGATGAAAAAAACAAAAGTCCTGAGAAAAGTCCTGATTTCCACCAAAAAATCCTGAGATTTTTCACACTTTGTTTTTTTTTAAGGATAAGTTACTAAATATTAGGGATGGTAAAACTGATTAAGTAGGTATCTCTTAGCGGCACTATTTATTGAAGTACTATAAAATACAGTCGTAAAGAAATGCTGATTGAATTCAAGAAAAAATGCACCAGTAGTAGGTTTCTAATGAGGAAGAACACTAACTTTTTATCCCGGCAGAGGGCGTTAGTCGGATGATCTTAGGTTTGAATTAAGAACTGTCAAACGGGTTTTTTACAACTCTCGGCGCAAAATTGGCCATTTCAGTCTCAGACCGAAAGAAAAAAAAACTCGGCGTTTTCATTCGTGGGGGACCATCAACAAAAAAAAAAGATCATCCGATGCCAGCGCCATCTGCTCACGGCTTTGCGTGTGCCACCCCATTAGATAAATAATGAATGATTATTTTTAGTTTGTTTACTTTTTACTAAAAAAATCTTTAAATAAGTTGGTATTTTGTCGGAATTTTTAAAAATCCTGAGATTTTAAGAGATTTGCGAAATCCGCCCGCAATCCTGAGAAATGTCCAAAAATCCTGAGATCTCAGGACAAATCCGGAGATCTGGTAACCCTACACGTACCACAACCACACCACGTCGCAGCGACAAAATGTGGTCAAGCTGAGGTTACGTGTGAATAGTGTCGCAGCGACTTTTTGCAGTTGCGTTGTGGTACCGACAAAATGTCGATGTGGTGTGGTTGTGGTACGTGTGAATTGATCCTGTTATGTAGTGGCGATGTGGCCGCGGTGCCGCCGCCGGTGGTGGCGTTGCCGTCGCGATGTGGTTGCGATGTGGTCGTATTACACAGGTGGTCGATAAACAACGGCAAAATGTGGTACGTGTGAATTGTAATATTCATTTTCAATACAAAATATACGCCCGACCACGTGGCGTCGTTGTGGTGTGGTTGTGGCTGTGGTGTGGTTGTGGTACGTGTGAATTGACCCTTATACCTACGTCGTCGTACTATTTTTTAAATTTTTACTTTAAGGCTTAGAACGAACTGAGATTAAACGCAAGCGGTTTACGAATAGCTGAAAATGTAGAACCGCGTATGTACACGCAAAATCAGTCATTGAAAATAAATGCTAATGCGTGGGCTTGTATAGAAAGCTATCTGTTGCTTTTATCTGTGGTTTCAGATCTCGGGGAAAGGCGTTTAATCGCAATGCGTTCTAAGCCGTTGCAAATATTATAAAAATAGGTACTTGACACTGGCTAGGTAATTCTTATAAGTCCATAATCGATTTACGACCAAGATAAAACTGTTTTTTCTTTATTTTGTTACATATCTTTTTGACGTGTGCTTGTCCAAAGTAACATATTTTCTTCCTCTCAAATAAAATTTTAAAAAAAACTTAGTACGCGCGCCGATATCGTTCTTTGGATCCTGCATGACTGTGTAGCCAGCCTTTAGTTTTGTGTAAACTTGAGATACATCGGTTATTATTTCTAGGCGCTTATGAGACAGAAGATAACATCAGAAATGTATTTTCCCCAACTAAACTATTGTTAGTGTAATACCCATCTCATTACTCAGAGTAAATTACTTGAGAGTAAATGCTGTTGTGTACACATTCACTCATCTGAGTCAGCAATTTAAGTGAAATACGAAGCAGTTGGTACTTGCATACGTAGTCCGCGACTCGTCTAGTCTGTGAAATTCGTGCAAATTTATATTAAACTAGCTGCGCCCGCAGTTTCACCCGTGGGAGTCCTGATCCAGCAGGAATATCAGGGGAAAAAATAGCCTATGTGTCATTCTAGGTCTCTAGCTATCTATATCCCAAGTTTCATCGCAATCGGTCGAGTAGTTTTCGCGTGAATAAGTAACAAAGTCACATACAGACATACATAGAGACACTTTTGCGTTTATTATTTTAGTAGGAAGTAGGTTAGGATGTGGCACTCGTTGGCATTGCTGCACCTGCCATTCATGAATGGTCGTACGGGTTAAGCAACTCTTTGTGCGGTCATTACTTGGATGGGTGACCGATAATTTATGTGGCATAAAAAAAACATTTTCTCGAGCTCCGCCGTGTTTCAGAAGGCACGTTAAGCTGTAGGTCCCGGTTATTATCTCTGATAGGTCAAGTTAGAGGCCTTAGTAAGTCCTGAAAACACGAACACTAGGTGAGACACACCACTACACGACAAAAAAAAAACGTACGTGCCGTGCATGTTTGGTGCGAATATTGACACTATGAAAGTAGGACCAGTACA
This sequence comes from Idaea biselata, assembly GCA_958496205.1. NCBI lineage: Eukaryota > Metazoa > Arthropoda > Insecta > Lepidoptera > Geometridae > Idaea > Idaea biselata. Next base: position 15,044,104 of record OY292398.1, on the reverse strand, counting down.
CTGGTATGGTAGTTTAGCATAGTCAATAACCACATTCAGATTTTTAAAATAGCTATATCTATCCACATCATAATTATTGTGGGGCTAATTTATTGGCATAATCCACACCAACCTGGATTAACAAGGATAAGGACATGGGACCCCGGATGGGGTCTCATGTCCTTATCCTTGACTAAAACTATGCAAATACATACCTATGTTATAGCGTCCCCAACTATGACAACTTTGGATATAAAAGGAGGGGCCCGCTGTGCCTTCAGTAGGTCACTCCCAGGAACAACTGTCAGGGGTCAATTAGGATAGTGGGATATGTATGACTGGTTTGAACTTTTTGCTGGGTAAATGCCAATAAACCATACAAACAAGACAGACAATCTGTTAAACCAAAAAACGAAATTAAACATTTTTAACTAATAAAACATTCGATTTTGATTCACCTGTCACCGGTCAAACATAAAACCCTCCTTAGCTGTAGCCGAGTAAACATCTCTAATTTAGTCAGAAAGACATTGAATAGTTCGCTAACAGCGTAAATAACTGAGGCAGTACATTCTAATTACATTCACCCTGAGTAACATAGGCCTACTTTTGATTCCGATATTCCCACGGAATCGGGACTTACGCAGGTGAACCGCGGGACGCAGCTAGTCTATATCACAAAATTGTGGAGTTTTTTTTAGCTATTAAAACATTCGATTCTGATTCACTACGGTCAAGAACAAAACCCTCCTTAGCTGTAGCCGAGTAAACAGCATCTCTAATTTAGTCAGAAAGACATCGAATAGTTCGCTAACAGCGTAAATAACTGAGGTAGTACATTCTAATTACTTTGCCTGGAATCCTCATTGGCTCAGTGCACTGTACCGTGTGGAGTTTTGCGCTGCACTTTAAGGGTCCGTTCACACAGACTGGCTCGGAGAGGAGAGCAGATTTTTAGGGTTCCGTACCCAAAGGGTAAAAACGGGACCCTATTACTGAGACTTCGCTGTCTGTCCGTCTGACACCAGGCTGTATCTCATGAATCGTAATAGCTAGACGGTTGAAATTTTCACAGAAGATGTATTTCGGTAGCCGCTACAACAAAAAATACTAAAAACAAAATAAAACTAATATTTAAGAGGGGCTCCCATACAACAAAAGTGTTTCAAAAACTACAACGGAATGTTAGTACAATTGGAGGTCGCTTCTGATTGTTTATCACGTTTAAGGATTGCTCTCAAGCAATCTCAATAATGTGGCATGTTAAAATAAACCTTATTACAATAACTCAAAACTCAGTTTTAAACGTGATAAAAATTCTGCTCTCCTCTCCGAGTCGGTTTGTGTGAACGGACCCTAAAGGTGTGTGATGGTCTGGGAGGGTAGGTACTCTTCTAGTAGACGAGAGTTGGCCGAAACTTCACTGTACTACTAGTGCGAGAACTTACAGTGTTGTAACTATACTTTATAATACACGATTAAGGGGACAGTCTACCTTTTTCTACTCTTTTCTCTATACAAACTTTACAAACGTAGTCGACTGTTTCCTCCCTGGATAAAGATAAGTCCTATGACACAGAGGTCATCTTAGGTACTTATTTATAAGTTTAATGATTTAGTGATCATAGAGATTCCTACTAACTGCGTCATAAATAACTGACCACTGTAGCAGTTAGGAAAATAACAATGATACCCATTGCAGTCTGACGGTGAGTCGGTCCGCGATGCCAATAGTCTTTTGTTTTTTTTTTTTCGATAATCTTTGGTTTTTTTGTTAACACATTTTGTTTAATTAGATATTTTGACATTATACGCTTTTGACAAATTGTCCTATTGTGATAATGCTCTTTTGACCTCATGCTTCCAAACCTGTATCTGGATGTAGGTTAGGTTAGGAACGATAAATCGGGTTAGGTTTAAAAGGGGGTAAGGTTAGGATTGAAAATAATAATCCTTTTCGAGTTCCTAACCTGCGACCAGGTTAGGATTTGGGGTTAGGTTAGGAATATACCAATACCACGGCATCTAATTTCACACCGTATAAAACAGCAGTAAAACCTATAAATCGGTTATACCCAGATTAATGGACGTAATCTGATTCCTATAAAGCCGGTTAGCCACATAATTTGCAAAATGAACTGACAGAACAATATCTACTGCAAATGATTCGTGAAATTATTATTAATTTCGCTTTATATTGTTTTTCATTATGACTTTAATCATAACTTTTGTATTGTTGTTAAATTTTGTTGTTGTGCTTTGTTGGTTTCGTGTTTTATAGTCTACTTACTTATCTTATCTTATCGTGGTACTTGAATAGATGACAGATTTTACATAACATAAATTTTGAATGTTCAAGTACTATATACTCTTCCCCTACTTATAAAATATAGCTGCGTCCCGCGGTTTCACCCGCTTAAGTCCCGATTCCGTGAAAATATCGGGATCAAAAGTAGCCTATTTTACTCAGGGTGAATGTAGCTTTTTGAATTTTTTTAAAAGAATTTTTGAAATCGGTTTAGTAGTTTTTGAGTTTATTCATTACAAACATACGATACACACACACAAAAATACAAATGTTTCCTCTTTACAAAATTAGTGTAGATGATTAACAGCTACATAACTTACCTATTCATTGTCTTTTACTGTGTCATGAAGTTTCAAAGTTGACAGACAGAAACAAACGTTACATAACTTAGTCATCTGTAAAATAACGTTTATAAATAAGGGGGTCTATTTTAGGATCTTAGCAAAAAACGCATACATTTATTTGAAAGTGACAGATTTTAATTTACTTTTCCCTTTAACAGTCTGTTCTCTGTTTAAATTTTTAATCTGAGATTCTGAAATAGAGTACATAATAGGTATCCCAAGGAGATACAATTTTGACACAATAATCTTCTGTTTCTATTAAATCAAGTGTGGGGCGCGCCCCCCAGGGGGGGCGCAGAGACTTTTGCAGGGGGGCGCGAGCCACCCGTATAGAAAAACCTGCGATCGCTGAGAGAATGCATTCCAGACTGATGGATACGACTAATGAAATTATCTGAAATTGACGCCTGTCAAGAACATAATATTGTTTCCTCAATTGGCGAATGTTAAGAACCTTATCGGCCCCGCGTCCGACTCACGAATTCTATCAAAGGTATTGGTACTACCTACCATTTACCGTTTGTATGATTTTGTAAAACTTTAATGAACAATAAAAATATATTTGTTTGATTGTTTAATACTTTTTATTCTGACCTGATAATCTGGACTGGAGGATGGGGGGGGGGGGCGCGGTTTTTTTTATGTGGTCAAAAGGGGGCGCTGCTTAAATAAGTTAGGGAACCCCTGTATTAAATTCTTTGTCCTGAGTGACTGATTGACTGATTAACGCCCAGCCTAAAGTGCTGATAGTAGAGAGCTGAAATTTGGAGAGTGCATGTGTTCTTTATATGATGGAGTTGGAGGTATGCTATAAGAAAGAATTTGTTAACAATTCTACCACGGGAGAAAAGGGGTGGCAAAGTTTGCTTGGGATAGTTTTGAAACTAAGAAGAAGTCCACAGCTTGTGCGGAGCCGCGGGCAAAAGCTAGTTAATTATAAAAATATACAAACATACATAGATTGATAAACACATAACACTTTCTTACGTCGCGCAGTCGCTTAAAAAATCAGTCATGCGCACAAAGGGTTCCGTACTATTATTACAAAATAATCACATTTGTTGTCTGAGAGCCCAACTTAAATATTTATTTTATTCTGCTTTAGAACGCGCACATGACCGGTGTTTTACTTCAGTGGGCCCTAATTACCCGCAATCATTAGATTTGAATGATATTTTGTTCAGTCACACAACTCACACACACATTATTCATTGCCGTAGAGTCTAGGGTCTGTTATTCAAGAGTAATTCCGCTGAATAGTCGAATGGTCGTGAAGCTAGGTACTTAATTGATTTCAATAGAATTATTGATAGGTCGAACGGCTTTCACATGGTTGTAGATTAAATACCAATAAAATATATTTATTTTAGGATAAATACGATTTCATTGTCGATTTATTAACGGGATAACTTGTAATTACTTTGCAGGAAATAATATGTAAAAGGAAATAGCAATAAATAATTATACTTTTGTCAAATTCAACACCTCTGTTTTAATTAAGTCGCTGGATAACAATAGCTAACCTATAGAATGGGAAAACACTGAATAGATTCAATTCTGTTTTCGTGAATTTCGATTGAAACTAAACTCTTCATCCATTTTTATCGGACAGCAAAAATAAATAAATACTTAGGTATATGCTTAAAAGGTCTATAGAACTGCATTTTTGGTTCAAAAGGCTATTCACCTCATTCAATTTGAACATACTCGTATTACTTTAATTCATTTTACATTTCAAAATCGAATAGAAAACTAACTCTCAAAGGGAATTCTAAAAAGACTATATCTAAAAATCTCCGTCAACGAAATCTTGTTTGGATCTTTTTCGAGAAACTATTCCTTACATAAATATATTCTTTGCTTACCTAAGGTTTAATGTAACTGCAAATGTAATTTGGCGGAATCCAAATAGATAAGTGGGTGAACAGTAAATATCATTACTGGGTTCCAATGTCTCAGCATATCAAGGGATTTGGGATAAATTGGAGATGTTGGAAAATTTTAGCTTTAGGTTATTTTATTGATCCAATATTGATAGCTTTGATTTAAAGTGCTAAGTAGCTTCGAACATATGAGGACAGTCTACCTACTCTTTTATCCATACAAACATAGTCGACTGTTTCCTCCCTGGATAAAGATATTAGAAAAAATATGTTTGTGCCATAAGTCCTATATCAGCCACGACCATGCCCCTACGTTTTGATTTATGTAATTTTTTCTGAATTTGATTTCTATTCTAATTAGAAAATGAAAATCATGGTCATGGCAGATAAAGGTTTAATGGCATCAACATATTTGCTTTAATATCTCTAAGCCTTTTGAGTTAGTTTAGTGAAATGAGTGTTACGGAATAAAATTAGTCTTAGTGTGAGTGCTACCATTGTAGAACACAAGAACAAAGTGTACTTCCATTATAATAGAGACCATAAGAAAAGTGCCAATGGACACATTCTTTACTTTAAAAGTCTTTAGCAAATTAAGTTATAGTTAAATTACTTATTAGCCTCAAGGCTAGATTGTAATTGTTATGAGGTAAAAAAAAAAAAATCTTTACCCAGAGAGGGAACCTAATGACTATTCCATGCAGCAGCAGGGATCACATGTGAGATTACTACGCGAGTATTTTCTAAACCTACCTCCGAAAAATCCTTAGTTAGAAAACTTGGTCTCTAATGAATTAATCATGAATTCGTCTAGACTCAAGTCGAGATATCCACGGGTGTAAATGTTTCACGTGACAGCGTCGCAGCTGCCATAGAAACTTTGCGAATTTACTAGATACGTTGGAGGATAATCCGAGTGTTAGAACTTCTAAGTTCTAGGGAGTAGGCACAGACTCCACATATAAAAGTCCACAGTTTTTTTCTCGACGACTAAAGGTTATTATGTAGCTTCAGACTTGGCCTATGATCTGCCACGTTCATCTATTTACTTAAAACATAACTTTTTTTTTAAATAAATAAATAAATTCTCCGAACAACACACAGCGCCATCTAGCCCCGTGGTTAGCGACTAAGCTTGTGTTACGGTGACTAGACAACGGATATAATACTTTTTTTTCTTCTTTTGTAAATACATACATATTATACATAGAGGGACACCCAGATCAGACACAATTATTTATTTTTTAAGCATAAATACTTGCACCCGGCGGGAATCGAACCCGCAACCTCCTGCATTGCAGTCGCGCTTTCGCACGACGCGCCACCGAGGTCGTCGTGCGAAAGCGCGACTGCAATCAGTACCTATCCCCGAAAAGTAAAGAAAATATAATGTTCACCAAACCATAAAATATGAAAAAAAAAAAAAAAAAAAAAAAATATATATATATAGCTTATATGTAAAAATCTAGATATCTAGCTAATTTATCCCTTTTGAACCTTTACATTAATATTTATTGAAACCAAAACTTATGAAACATTATTGATTTAAAAAACTAAATTAAAACTAACACTGATTAAAATAACTAACTAAAAACTCATACATACATAAAAATTAAAAATTAAATCCAAAATTGTAATACAAATAAAATGTCATATAAATAAATGAATCCCGCGCTATAAATAAAAAATGTCGTCAAGGGGGTCAACCTTTTACATACATAAAATAAAAAAAACATAAACAAAATGTGTACTGCTGCTAATGAAACTAATACATTTATCCCTTTATTAGCACCTACCTTTAGAGCGGTGTTGGTCTAGTGGTAGATACCCCGGCTTTCATTCTGAGAGTCGTGGGTTCGAATCCAGACCGACCGCGCACCAATGTCTTTTTCTTTAAGAAAAAGGTATGTGCGCTAATAACATCGCTCTTACGGTGAAGGAAAAACATTGTGAGGAAACCAACATGTCCTAGGACTCACCACGGTCCGAAGACATGGGATATTCAGTGTTTTCTATGTATCATATGTATGTATTTACAAAAAAAAAAGTATAATGTGTAGTATATCCGTTGTCTAGTACCCATAGTACAAGCCTAGTGCTTAGTTTGGGGCTAGATTGCGCTGTGTGTAACGTCGTGCAATATTATTCGTGCAATAGTTATCTATATTGGTACTTCCCTACATAGGTAGCTATGTAATATGAGTGTGTCTGTATGCTCAGATATAAAGAGGCTCTACCTAGTAAGAACGTGTCAATATGAATAACCTACCTACGTTTATCTGCCACATACTTGTATCCAACGTCAACACACTATTCCTGATAGAAAGAAAATCCAACACTTAAACGAAAGTATCTACAACGACGGGCAAAAATACGTAAACAATTTCCCTTTATCCCAAGGTTCTTTAACGAAACTTTTGCTCGGGACTGTATTTTCTAAATGTCGTCACAAAAACGTAGCCATTCTCGCGATGCGACGTAATCGGGTCCGTCTACAGGGTGCTATAAAGTGACAGTTCTATTACAAGCCCACGCACGATCGGTCCGGCGACGATCGCCGATCGTGATCTTAGCAGGATGCCGGTGGCTTAGACGAAAACAAAAAACAGCAGATACGGTACCTAGTCTCGGAAAATGAGACGATAAAACTGCGTCTAGCTGACGCACTAGCCTTAGTCGTATTTCGAACCGTTGCCGCGTCAGCACGTGCTGTCATCCTGCGATTATCTTTTGGAAATCCATAAGAATGCCTTTTTGCTTATTTACAAATGCCTGAATCATTTTTAAAGACAAATGTTTTTAAATACAATAATTTCATAAAAATGCATGTAGGTGTTTCTAGCTCATTTTTCGAATACGCAATTTTAGAATATACCGTATCTACTATTTTTGTTTTTATCTAAGGCCGATGGTTCGATTGATTCCAAGGCACTAACCCTCGCTTGATTCCCTCTATCGAAGTACTGGGATTGTTTTCGTAATGTTTTAGTGAGTTTAGTTAGAAAAAAACATTCGTCTAAAGTAAATTCGGATTAGCTTCCTCGCTATCTATAGGTCGAAACGAGAGCCATTTGTGATTGTCAAATGTCACTGGTCGTAAAGAATAAAAAAAAAATCTTTGATTTCCAGTTGGGGCTTTTGTTTGGGACGCGTTGATGGACGTGCTCATGAATTTTCATTTTTGTGAAACCTAGTTATGTTGCATGTAAATTATTTATTTTTGTGGCAAAATCAATTTAGTTTCGTGATACTAACTAAAATAACGAAGGAGTGTAGTGGAAGTAAGAAAACAGTACCAGGCACGCAATTAGCGCGTTACTACTAAATTACTTATTTCTCATTTATAGCATACATGTCACTTAGAGCTAAGTATATAGCAATAAATGTTGAATACGTTATAGGTAGACAGGTACTTAATGTACCTCTAATATTAGTTACATATCATTATTAAAAATAACAGACCCCATGGAGTTGCAATTGAATTCGCCGCCTTTTTTGTTTAAGTACATTAAAGCATTAATCTATCTATTTGTATAATATACTATCATCTACTTCAGATTACAATTACCTAAGTTAAATTCAGTTATAATAAAAAATAAAAACACAAAATCAATTAAAAAAAAATACCTAAACTAAAACAAAACAATAAAATTCACATAATCAAAAAACTAACCATAAATTAAAAAAGAATCTATAACTAAGTAGTAAACTAGCCAAGTTTGTATAATAATGTATGTCTGTGTATGTATTGTTGCAGGTGAGGGCGAGCGCGTGTGCTCGCGGCGACACGCAGCGGTATCGCGCGGCATGCGGCGCCGCCCGCTGCTATCGCTGCTGCTGCTGCTGGCGCTGCTTCGCGACCACGGCCTGCTCGCCGCCTCCGGAGGTAACTACATTTTAATAAAATAGAACATCCTATAAGCCTTTAAGCATTTTTCTCAGACGGTCTATTTGAAACATCAGTTTTGAAAACAATGCTTAGTAAAGTTGATGATATTTACTAAGTCTTGAATGTTGGGAAAACACGAGTACAGAGTACTTCCCTCTAAATATTTACAAATAAATAGAATTTGTCAGTCAATATTTTACTAATAAACCTGTGAAGATAAACTGATCTTAGTTCAATGCATCTACGATTGGAAATTCAAAATTAATGTTTTGTTATCTTGTAAATACCTATTGTTTGATTTTACGCTCTAATATTTTGCGTACTAGCATCTTACGTCCGTCAATAATACATCTGAAATTCGCTAGCGTTATCCCTGTCACGCAATTGGGGGTATATGGGCCCTTAAGTAGAATTTCAAACTCACTGGTGCGTTTTTTAATCACGTCCGATGATGTCCGGAGATTGACTTTTGCTCTAAGCAGAGCAGTCTTTTGGTCAAGTTGGAAGCTTGAGGGCAATCTGAAAATTTGCCCCCAAGATTCCAACTTTCCGTTACGAAAAAGAAGAATAAAAACGACGCTCTTGTCATCGATTTTATATGCATAGGGCGATTGCTCAACGTTTAGTTTTTAAAATACAACTATTTTTTTTTAAAGCGGATGATAGGCTTTGCTTGGGACAAGATTTAAAAACACGCTGAAGATTTAACGAATTTAACTCCAAACAAAAACATTTATTATTAGGTAGAATAGAATAGAAATTATTTATTGTTGAAAATTCTCTGTATTGAAATAATACCTCTCATTTTCAAATGACGGGAACCTTACCAATATTTTGACCTACATTCTAAGACCAAATATCACCACGTAGTAGGTACATGAACGTCTAAATATTAATAACAATCAATCAAAAAAACATTGATGCGAAAATCCTTCTACCTCTCCGCACGGAATACGCTGTAAAAATCGCTCCATTAATTTAAGCGCTTTCAAATATAAGTACACGTTTTCTAAAGGATGTGCTGTGGTAGCTGGCAGCGCTTTAGATCGCTTTCAGCGCTGACCTGTGAATGTACAGTTTGACGAATGGACCGCAGTATGCCAGAGAGAACACTCCGAGCTGGGGTTCAATTTAAATTACATTTTCTTAGATTGAATTTGGAAATAGTATCTATATACTATAGGTACCTACCTAAGTTTATATTTTAATCAAGTTTATGGTGCTGGATCTAAATATATACATATTACTGTTAGAAGTAGTTAGATTCCGATGAAAAATCTTAATTGAGATAGGTAATTGAAGAAAATGGAGCGGAAGCGAATTCTCGGCTCTGGAAAGCTCCCGGTTGTAGTCTGTACATTGTTTATTTTATATTAATATGTTTATATGTACAGTGAACATTTAAAATTCAAAGTCCTAACTGACTGAACGCACTGACTGATACTGACTGACTGATCAACGCAGAGCCGAAATCGGTGGTCTTTGTCGAGTGTATGGTATCCACTAAAAAGAAGGGTGTATGTAAAATCAAGCGGGATGGGAACTGGAACTAGTTTTATGTGGGTACCACGGACTCTGCTGGCTAGGTATATGTGTTGAACGCATCTTTAAATCTAATATATAAAATTTCCATGTCACAGTGTTAGTTACCGTACTCCTCCGAAACGGCTTGACCGATTTTGTGAGATTTTGTATACGTATTCAGTAGATCTGAGAATCGGCTACTATCTATAATTTATAAGGCAAAACAACGTTTGCCGGGTCAGCTAGTGATGTCTAAATCTCACTTTTTAAACTAACACGATTTCCGTTCATCGATATTATTAGACACGGGTCTAGATCGCGTTATAGATAATTATCTATAACGCGATTGATTATAATCAATCGTTTTTGCCGAAACGTCGAGGTAGTTAACAAAAATGATTGTCTATAACGCGATCTAGACTCGTGTCTCATCATCATCATCATTTCAGCTGTAAGAAGTCCACTGCTGGACATAAGCCTCCCTCATAGATTTCCAGATGCTTCGGTCATAAGTGACCCGTGTCTAATAATAATGATATCAAAATCTGTCACATTTCTTTGAACAAAATTAATAACTTAGAAAAAACAGACAGACGAAAACTGCGACTTTCCCTCAGAGCTACAATTCAGAAAAGAAAAATATATAACACAATATAAAGTAATACACATTGTTCACCAAAATCAGGACAACCTCACACCTACCGACCTACCGACGATAAATAAAACAAATTGTTACCTCGAACGAACCCAATAAATCGTGGCCCGGCTATATTTTATATTTTCCCTAACTGTACCATAGTAAATTGATATTTACATTGTACCAATAAACATAATTCAGTGTACGGGAACAAGGTGCGAGGTACAAGCACCTATACATAACTACATCTTGGTGAAATGTTGGTATATAGATAAGATAGGACGCTTTATTGGTACACCGCGCCCGATGAGAAATAAGAAACATCTTCTGTCTCTACAAATATCTATTATTAGCTGCATCCTGCGGTTTCACCCGCGTAAGTCCCGATCCCCTGGGAATATCGGGATTAAAATAGCCTATAGCCTTAAAATATATATTATATAGGGAGGTATTTACTTATAGGTTTAAATAAACAAATTAAACAAAAAAATTAGGTCCTTGATTAGTTAAGGTCTTAGTACCTAGATCCATGGATATAACTGGTTGGATGCTGGTTACGCATCGTGTACTCCTGCTGACGTTGAAATTATAAATCGCTGAATGAAAATCGTAAACACAATTCAAAGTCCTGATTGATCTTTATTTCAACGCACAGCCTAAACCGCATCCAACGTCCAAGACCAGCGTCCATGGAGTTTATCAGTAGTATTGGTAAACACACATAGTAGGTGGGATAATCCTATCTTAATACCATCCTAATCCTGTTTCATGAAAACGCGAGTGAAGCCGCGAGCAGAAGCTAGTCTAGTACATCATAGAACCAAAAAAGTCAGTATTTTCCTTGAATAGGTATCGAGAATAAGTCGGGTAAAACCGCAGATTACAGCTAGTCAACAATAAAGGGCAGGTAGCCGTAATGGTATCAAATGTATCTGGGTGGGGTAATGAAGGGGTCACAACATTTTTTATTAGGGTTCCGCAGAATTATGATGTATTGGTTTGACCTCATGTATAACTTATGAAGTTGTAAGGCGGAAGTGGATCGGGATATGGTCGGGTGGTTATTTCTTAATATAATATTAGGGATGATATGATATTTACTTTTTTAAGCGAAATTATTTTTTTAAGAGTTAGTATACAGTTTTGTTTTGTACATCTACATGTATGGACAAGTTAATACAAAGACAGTGGAAAAAAAACGTGTATTCAGACAGGCACAAGACTTACATAACACATAAGTAATAGACACAGCTAAAATAAATAATAATGCAAACAAAACAAAAAAAAATAAGACGGAAAAGAAATCAATACAACAAACAATAAAGCTAAGTGCTAAAATATACAGCGTGTTTCGAGGAGGGGGTATTAAGCCGAAAGGGGGTTGTTCTAGAAATTTTAAGAGTGTATTCTTTATAAAAAGTAGCCATCCGATAAGAAAGAGGTTTTAAAAATTTCCACGGGATCAGAACTTACGTGGGTAAAACCGCGGGACTTAGCAAGTACTACATAATAATATCGTCTCTACCTACTTGTAGGTACTTCAAAGAGAAACAAACTAATTTTACAATGTAGTGTTTCACAGAACACTCCTCCAGTCGACTTCAACGCTTAAAACTCCATCAAAACTAACACAATTACCTACGGAACCCTTCAGAATCACGAGCCAACTTCCTCCTTCCCTCGTTTATCCAATCATTCAGCCCCAATCCTCAATAGAGTCCTTCCAAGATGGTCTGTAATTAAAAGATAATGAAAAACTTGGAGTATGTAAATTACTTCTTAAGACTCGGCCCAGGAATACAAAGACCATTATTATCTTCGTTTTAAAATGGAGTGGAGGCTTTGTTTCAGGTACACTGATATCTTGAATAAGATATCTTGAGAATTCCTTAAGTAATCGATCTCTTTTCAAGAGATTTTAACTTAATAAGATTCTTGTGCATTCATCAAAGTTATAAAAAATAACTTAAATTTATTTAAACTTCAAAAAAGAACAAAATAACCTTCATTATTGAAATATTTAAGAGGAAAAATACTTAACCAAAAACACAACGCACGATAGGCACGGCACGGCAAGGCGGGATTCGAACCAACTACACATCTTAACTCAATCCGGGAGTACTGACTTTACTAACTAATCTACCGGCGTCGGTGACTCAATACGTTGAATCTTTGCGGCAGTATCTCACCATCTAACACAACTTAGGTATTTTTGCGGCAACCCGATGTCATTGAAATGGTGGTTGGCCGACGGTTTTTTTTAAATAATAAATAGCAGGTTCATTATTATTAGAAGGTCTAAATCGCGTTGTTGTAGATAATCATTGTTATTAATTACCTCGACGTTTCAGCAATGATTATCTTTAACGCGATCTAGACCCGTGTTTCTAATAATAATGATAGACGGAAATCGTGTAAGTTTAAAAATTGTGTAACAAAATAAACTCACATACATACAGTGCCACCGACTTATCTGTTATATAATCAAAAGCAGACAGCCAAACTTCTGTCTTGATCTACCCAGTAGAACTGTCGCTGGTTCTAGGGCCATAAAATGTCCCAAGGACTAGCGGTTTGGGTTGTGCGTTGATTTGTTTATAGTTCAGTCATTCAATCAGCCAATACTTTAAATTTTATATGTATCGATAATGGAGTTCGCGTATCACAGTCCAATTTCCTTCGACGGCATTTTTAAAAGCGCCTTTAAATATTTTCAACACTATTTCGAATTTAAATATTTAAACTATCTGCTTAAATCATTGAACTGTCCAAGTGAAATAATATTTTAGAGTGGTGTCATAAGATGGGCGAAGTAGCGGTGCGGTTTGTAAGTTACAACTTTCTTGCGTTCGGATAACTTAAGATTTTCAACGTATCTAAATACTACCAGACCCGACGCCACTTCGTATTGCCATCAATATACCCGACGCCACTTCGTATTGCCATCAATATAGTTTTCTATATTGATGGCAATACGAAGGTATAATACTAAAATCCTCTCGATGTAACAAAGGACTGGTGCATAACAAAACTTCTTAGAGGCAGTCATAATATTATGTTTGAAAATGGAACCCAGTTCATTTGTTACAAGCAAAATATATGAGAAAACTATTTTTCCGATTAGTTCCAACAATTGCCGTTTCATTTTAACCAATTTTTACATAAAAAGTTGGCTCCATATAATATACCTAAACCTTACTTGAATGATTTACTTACTCGAAAATTGTTAATTTTTTCACGAAAAACAATGTCACCTACACAATCCATGCACTAAAAAAAAAACATTCCCTTATGAATTAACCAACAATTTTCGTACTAAGGATTTCGAGTATTCCTCGTATAAAATATAACCCTTAAATCTCTACTATAACTGTACTAAAACTTACAGAATATTTTCAAACACTCCGCTTTCTTACATTTCTTTTCACCGCTTTATATAACCTAACCCAATAACCACACCATTGTTACGGAACGTAGAAAACTTAAAAACCCAATTTGAATACGAAACGCACATAAAATTCAGGGAAACGATGCTGCTACTTAGACTTTGGTGTAAGTTACACCACGTAGGACACCTTACTTGGCTTCCTGCCAGTCCCACTGGATGTACTTACTTACTCCGGCATGCCAAAATGGATCCCACCCGTGACAACAGATAAAAAAATCAATGTGAAAACTTTTAAATCTATGGTCGTGGAGTCTAAATTTATGCTTTTTGTGTTCCGGTGGCTGTATGTTGGGTCCTGGTACGTAGGGATATCGAAGTGGGGAAATTTAAATTTTGCTTTGATGTTTCGATATTCAAGATGAATGAGTTTTTGCGCCATTTTTATTGGAATACTCGTATTTCAGTGTATTCAGTTTCATAACTGAAAGTTCCTGTGTAACATATTTTTTTATTTTATTTATATTGGGTTTCAGAATAGGTATATGAAAATTGTGCGAGTGCTTACGTTTTTCGTTTTTAAATGTTTAGATTGAATATGAGATTAAAAAACTGCAGTAATTCCCGAAGCTATTCACTAAAATTTTCTGCTTCTATCTGTTTGTGATCCAGAAGTGAAATAGGTTTATGCGGAAACAAAAATAAAAATAGTCATTTTTTTTATAATGCATTCCTCCTTGTAAAATATTTCTAAAAAGAGACAATAAATTAAAAAATACCTCACACACCAGAAGTTTTTTAAATATCTGGCAACCATTATAAGCCTAGTGCTTATAGTCGACTGATAGAGAGTGCAGTTCGCAATGTCAAACATTATTATGACATTGGTCACTGCATCACAGATCTATCTATAATATTATATCCTAAGATATATAGTACTTAGATCAGTGTGAAACAATCCTGTAAAGCCGTAGACTTAGTCGTCTGATAGAGAGAGCAGTACGCAAATACATTATAATTGTATGACATTGCTCACTGCATCACATGTGAGGTGTCCATTTATTCTATCCTGAGAAATATAGTAAGTACTTAGATCGGTGTGAAGCAATCCTGTAAAGCCGAGAGAGATCTGCTGGGAGCCAATCTCAAATTATCGTATCGATCGCCCGCCACGCTTCGTTCCATTAATCAAGCCATAGGATGTAGTGAGCAATGTAGGTCGTCCATTACTTTATTGTCTGCCAGGTGCAAAGCACACGACGAGGTTAAATGTATACGTACATTTATCAATGTTTTAAGGTAATGGTTATGGGAGAACGGATAACCTTTTTGTTGCCTTTTAAGTAACGTGTTTCATTTTACACTAACAAGTTGGGAATCTTTTCGTTGAGAGATGACGAAATGTGTTTCTGCTGATTTCTGATATGCTAGTAATCCAAAACAACTAGCTGTTCTCTTGTGTATCCGTAGTTAGGAGTGTCACTTAAAACTCCACTAATTCACACAAAAGTGAATATCAAATTCACTACACTTTTTAAACTTACACGATTTCCTCCCATAATTATTTTTAGATACGGGTCTAGATCGCGTTATAGATAATCATTGTTATTATCTATAACGCGATCTAGACCCGTGTCTAATAAAAATGATCAAATTCACTAGTTAAGGAGCTCATTGGCCTAGTTGCGCCCGTCGTATTTGTATAGTCGTGTGGGTTAAGCAACGCCTAGCGTGGTAATTACTTGGATGGGTGACCGATAATGTACCGCAAAAATCATTTTCTCGAGCTCCTCCGTGCTTCGGAAGGCACGTCAAAGGTGGTCCCGGTTGTAATCTCTGATAACAGCAGTAAGTAAGAGTGAGATGTATGACTATCGTAGGCTGATTGTACTCGACGTCATTGCGGGCTACCAAAAGGTTGGATCTATACAATACTCCTGTCCAAAGGTCAGCATTGTATGTATTTGACCGTCTTACTAATTTGAGCATCTCACCGATGACAAACAACGTTCTACCTACATGTGTACATTATATGTAGCATTATATATACGCTCATGTTACGTTTGACTTGTCAAACTGTCTGGTGATATATTTAGGTATGTACGTCTAGGCAGATATTTTGTAGGCTTAAAGCTGAATTTACGCCGAAATACATTAGACTTAGGTACCGACAAATGTTGTATTTCATGGATAGTCAGACAAGTCCGTTTTAGCTAAATCGTTTTAGGTAGGTCGGTGTAGCTGTGTAAGACCTTAATAGTTGCAGGTTCGATTCCCGCCGGGTGCAGGTATTTTTGCTTTAAATAAATATTTGTTTCTAGTCTGAGTGTTTCCTTAAAATAACAAAATAATGTAGTATATCCGTTGTTGAATACCCTTAGTACAAGCCTAGTGCTTAGTTTGAGGCTAGATTGTGCTGTGTGCAACGTCATGCAATATTTATTAATTGTAATCAAATATCGCGAAAACAGAAGATAAATGTTTGAATAATAATAAAAAAAAAAAAAAAAAACGGCGGGGCGCAGCTAGTACAATATAACTGATTCCTCATCAGATGCGCGGAATTGCGGATGGGTTTTAAATTTCCGATATAACCTACCAATTAATATATTTCCTAATAACTGTAGTTAACTACGTAACACAAAGGCATTGGCAGTTCAATTTAATTCAAATTATTAATCAAATCTCGATGGATTCTCGGGTAGATGGCCACAATACCTACCGAAGATCCAGTTACGAACGCTGCCGCCCTGCTGTCCCGAACGCAGTCTTCAATTGTGGTCACCGTTCAAACAGTGAAGTGACCACGAGTTCATGAAACGGAGAATTTCTCAAACCAGATTTGACTATGTCTACACTAGATGTATTATTAAAGAGTGAGTGAGAAATGCTGTTAGCATCCTCGGCTTCTTTGCGCTGGCGCGATCAAGAGCGGTTTATTTGATTGACATTTTTTGATTTATTTGACTTTTGTTTGCGTTTAATTGTACCTGATCTGTAAATTTTATGACAAATAATGAGTTATTAAATTGTTTCCTACACTAGGATGACTGATTTTATTTTGAAAAAAGCTACGTGCTTCAGTAACAAGCCCGGAAAGATGCAGTTAATAAATTTATCACGATAGAACGGGACCTGTGGCGCAATTGGCTAGCGCCGTACGCGGAATGTAAAGGTTGCAGGTTCAAGTCCTGTCGGGTGAACATTTTTGAAAGGCATTTTTCCAGCGCAAATCACTGTTATCGCTTTTACGGTGGAAGAAAACATCGCAGGGAAACCCGCTTTTTCAAGTCACGTTTCACGGGTCAATTTTAAGGCTTCGTACGGAAATAGCATTGCGATAATCTTTGTTTGTAATTTTTATTTTAACTCATTTATTCAGCATAGCAATTTTTTTAAGCACAAGAAAAGTTTTTTTGGGAAATACATTTGAATCCAATAAGAACTTTAGCACCTTCATGCAAAAACTACTACATCGATTATGATCTAACTTCAATCTCTTTATTCCCACGGGATCGGGAAACGAAGCTAGAATGTTAAATCACCAAAGCAAAGACTTCGAAGGCAATGTTTCTAGCCCCAGCGACTTAAGCTCAGCTGTTACTAACTCAGCAGAGAATTTCATTAGATAAAATGCAACACTGTACCCTCAACTTAGCCGTAAATCTGCTTACACATGGCCTTAAACGCTGCTTCCTAGCAGTTCCTACCCTAATAATGGATGCAAACCACACAGTTACCTCAAGATTCATGACATACCCGCTCTATTGGCGGTAATGACAACTATTCGATGTCCTAACCCCGCTGCATATTTCAGCCTATAGCCCAAACTATAGCCCCAAACTTCCCTAAACTATGCCATCAACATAAGTCCCCATCTACCATATATACCTTCAAATTTTGCAAGTTGTGTCTACTTCATCCCTCGGGGTGATACGCCCTCGGCTTCCAGTTATTAATTATACATAATAGGGTTTATTAAGACTTTATTAAGTAAATAACGTTAATTTTCAATTTTATATTTAAGGGTGGAGGAGGTTTATGTTTCTTGGGAATTGTCTCGTTTTGCGAGCAATTGTTTTAAATTACCTAAGCAATGTTCTTGTTTTTGTTTTGATCTTTGGAAATATTGGAGATTAGGTTTTTAGAGGCTACATTTTTCTTCTGTTTTCGCGATGCTGTATTGAAATTAAAGACATTTTTCGGTTTTAATCGCGTGGTATTTATTACTTTTAGCATTGTTTCTACGCTTCTTCAGGATTGACTGAGATGTGATTTGTAAAAATTTACAGTGAAACTGTAATAACTGATACCGTCTTTTCAAAAAATCAATATGCCGGTTTTCGCGTTGTTCTTTTGAAAACTGCCATGAACCCCATGAGCTTTTTGTGGTTTCTTTTCATGTAAAAGTAAGTTCCAAAACCATATAACCTAAAAAAAAAAAATTTTGAATATTTTTATTTTGAATTTTGGCAGTTTTACTGGGTGGATCTAGATTGTATGTAGTTTAGCTGCCCGACTTCAGCTTATACATAACAGATAAGTCGGTTGTTGTGTATGAAGGAGAAGTTATATTGTCTTTTTTTAATTGGGTTTTCAGTGGTAACATTTAGGTTATTATTATTATTTATTATTTAGGTTATTGTTATTAATATTTTATTATATGTCCTTATTGTATTTATCTGAAATCAATCTAACTATATCACTGTCTTGTGTTGCAAAATGGCGCGCTACTTACTCAGGGACGTTTCATATTAATCAAGTAGTTTATCTGTACAATGAACATAAAATTTGTCTGTCTTTCTGTCCGTCATAAAAGTAGTAATTAACTTTAGTTAGGTACTGAAGTCAGAGAGATAAATAGGTAGCTAAAATATTTATGAGTTCGATGCTTCTTAAGTCGCGTTCTTAACGTCAATTCTACTAATATTATAAAGCTGAAAGTTTTTGAGTATGTATGTTTGTGTGTTTGTTACTCAGATCTGATCTGATCTCGTATGTAGAAAGCTGGAGACTTGGAATAACACGGTATTCCTGATATTCCCGCAGGATCGAGACTTACGCGGATAAAACCGCGGGGCGCATGAGAAATGAATCTTTCGACTTTTTCAACCATACTTCGATGGTTTTCATAGCCATGCCACTCTTTTTTGCCATTTCTCTTTGGCCGTCGGAAGGCGGATTTACAAAAATGGAAAATACAACTTGATAATCTATAGTATAATATATAGTTTATTCGTTGTCTAGTACCCATAGTAACGCCGCTCGGGCAATATTTATAATTATATTTACTGTAAACTCACATACCTACGTAATTAGTTTTTGATAACATCTTTCTATATTTATACTAGCTGACCCGGCAAACGTTGTTTTGCCTTATAAATTATAGATAGTAGCCGATTATCAGACCTACTGAATACGCATATAAAATTTGGTAAAAATCGGTCGCCCCGTTTCGGAGGAGTACGGTAACTAACATTGTGACATGGAAATTTTATATATTAGAAAGATTAAAAAAACTGAGCTACACCGCAAAAGATTTCGCTGGCGAAACGCCTTTCGCGTTTTCGTGCAACATCAGATATATGGGTTTATCAGTTAGTAAACTGAATGCTAACTGTTTTTATTGAAAAAAGATACCTAACAAATTTTTGTACACGGCTGATTTAACATCCGAGCAAAATGAGACCACGCGAAATTATTTGTTTCAACGATTTTACATTATGTAGGCATTTGCTTTGTTTTTGATCACTGAAACAAGCTAATTTTCAGTCGTAGAGGTAAATATACCTACTAAATAAAGTAGAGAGTACCTACTACAACAAGTATGTTGTGCTCCTTACATAATGTAAGATTTAACACGATATGTTATTATGACACAAATACTGTAGTCAGTTAATAAATAATAAAATATACTGTACTTCAACCTTATAACTTTGGCGCGAAATGGACAACACTTAAGTCCACCGTCCACCGTCAACTCTAAAACTGTCACTTCAAACTTAATTATTTGGGAATAACCGTCCATTGTAAAACACTAGATTTAAGTGTTACTTAGTACCTGATACTTGTATATTTAAAAAAAAAGTATATTTTACACGACGTTACGCACAGCGAAATCTAACCCCAATCTAAGCAATAGGCTTGTACCATGGGTACTAGACAACGAATATACTACATAATACGTTTTTTTGTAAATAAATACACAGAAAATACCCAGACTAGAAACAAATATTTATTTTTAGGAGTAAATACTTGCACCCAATGGGAATCGAACCCACAACCTTCTGCGCTGCAGTCGGGCCCTCCCCCGACGCGTCACAGAGGTCGTCAAAGCGGTCGTTATATTTTGGTACAATAAAGCGTTATCTATCTACCTATGTTTTCGATCGTCTTTTATTTCGACATTGAGTTAAGAAGGAACCCGTAAATATGTTGTGTGGAACTATACCATTTCTGTCTTTTTGAGAATCTGTGCTACCTAATCTATACATGTATTCTATATGAGAATAATCCATGTATAGATTAGGTAGCCTTATTCAATACCGGGCCTACAAGTCCTCTATTTTGTTATGTCGATTATATCTCTATGATTCCAGTACATTACGTAGGAACCGGAAATTGGCGTCGAGTAAACAATGCGACCGCTTTCATTTCATCAGTGAACCGGATGTGGCCGAAATGTATTAGCAATAGCATTTTGTTATGAGCTTTTTGTGATTTTTATCTGTAACAAGCTATGTCCCATGGTATCACCCGAGTAAATACCGATCCCGTGGGATTTTCAGGAAATACCTTTACATCACAGAGGACAAACTCTCCTAATTACATGTCTCTAGGACCAGTGGCTCTGCGTTGATAAATAGTTCGATCAGTCAGATCTTTGTTTGTTTTAATATAATTATATTATAGACTTGCTGCGCCCTGCGGTTTCCCCCGCGTAAGTCCCGATCCTGCGCGAATATCGGAATAAAAAGTAGCCGATGTGTTATTTTAGGTGTCCAGCTATGTATACTCCAAGTTTCATCGCAATCGGTTCAGTAGTTTTAGCGTAAAACAGTAACAAAGTCACGTACATACATACATACATTCATACAAACTTTCGCGTTTGTAATATTAGTAGGACTAGCTGTATCCCGCGGTTTAACCTGCGTAAGTCTCGATTCTATGGGTATTTTAAAAAACTCTTTCTTATCTGATGCCTACATCATTATAAAGAACACATGCTCCATATTTCAGCTCTGTACTAACAGCGATTTAGGCTGTGCGTTAATCAGTCAGGAAAAAGTATTTTATTGATGTAGATAATTATTGCTAGGTACCTATATATTCTTACTAGTTGCGACCCGCGGGTTTACCCGCATAAGTCCTGATCCCGTGGGCATATGGGTAGCCTATATTACTCCTCGATAATGTAGCTTGCTATTGGTGGACGAATTTTTAAAATCGGATCAGCGGTTTCTGAAATTAACGCGTTGAAACAAACAAACTCTTCAGCTTTATAATAGTAATTGATTCGTATAGATAAAGGTAAGGATATACATAACTCTTTTAGATCGCAAATGGCCACAACATGGTCTATGGCCACAAATGGGACATCTGCTCCATCTATATTCCCAAGGAAAACTCTCTCTTGAAGCCGCAGACGGTTTTCTCGCGTCAGAAAAGTAATTGTTATAAAACTTTTCCTATAATCATTGAACATCATCCAAACAAAATAATAACGGAAGCGGAAATAAACTTTGGCGGGAAAGAGCATGTGTACGAGATTACGGTTCGCGCACCACAATTATTTTATGAATGGTGTGCCATTATTTTTCTCTCGTTGCACACGAGGTCAATTTTATCTCTTGTCTAGTTCTGAAAGATTCTAAAAAATCTATAATAAGTTATTATAGATTTTTTTAAATTCACACGATTTTGTTTTTAATTTTAAAGTGTTTCCTACACTTGGACACGGAATGTCGAGGTTGCGGGTTCAAGTCCTGTCGGGTGCAATTTTTGAAAAACATTCACACGATTTGTTAACATAGTTAGGAATTAAAGACATTTTTCAGTTTGAATCGCGTGGTTTTTATTACTTTTAGCATTGTTACAACGCTCAACGTTTCGAGACCTTTCCAGGTCTCTTCTTCAGGATAGACTCTATCCTGATAGAGTGAAAAATGTCTTTAATTTCAATACAACATCGCGAAAACAGAAGAAGAATCTAACATAGTTAGGTACATATTCCGGGTCTTAATCGCATATTATTATTTATTTTCTTACCTCGACGTTTCAACCATGTTACAATGGTCTCCGTCGCGAGGGGAATCAAAAATGAATAATAATACGCGATGAAGTCCCGGAAAATGTAACTAACTAAAATATTATAGATTTCACACGCGTAAGTCCCGATCCCGTGGGAATATTGGAATCAAAAGCCTATATTACTCAGGGTGAACGTAGCTTTCTAATGGTGAAAGTATTTTTGAAATCGATCCAGTTGTGTTTGAGTTTATTCATTACAAACATACAGACTAGCATACACACATACACACAAAAATACAAATCTTTCATCTTTATAATATTAGTGTAGATGTAGATTTTCTAGAATTACCCTCGCCTCGCTGAAATACGCTGTATACCTATCGTCTAAGATTTATCTCTCCTCCACTAAAAGTCGGGTAAACAGAGTATCCACTAAAGAGGTCGCCATGAAGACACATTTTACTGCATCATAAATGTGCGCCGTTTCGTAAAAATGGACTCGTAATAGCGGAACCATTGTTACCACAATGCCCAAGTGTTAGTTGAGAATTTCGTTCCACGTTTAAGTTTAAAAATGTCATAAATTATTATATACTAGCTGCGTCCTGCGGTTTCATTCGCTTTAGTTCCGGTCCCGTGAGAATTCTGGGATAAAAGTAGTCTCTGTTACTCAGGGTGAATGTAGCTTGCCAATGGTGAAAGAATTTTTGAAATCGGTCCAGTGGTTTTTGAGTTTATTCATTACAAACATACACACACGCACAAATACAAATCTTTCCTTTTTACAATATTGGTTTCTTTTTAAATAACATGGTGGTATTTACTACATACATATATTATCATGTTATATGTGTATACAGATACATAATACGAGCTAAACTAAAAATCCCTGTAAGGTTTATCAAAAATTTTGGCGAATATCCTATTCTCTCGGACCGTGGCGAGTCCTAGGAAATGTTAGTTTTCCTTTCCTTCACTGAAGGAGCGATGTTAGTATCGCACACATTTTATTTAAAGAAAAAGATTCTATGGTGCGGTTGGTCGGGATTCAAACCCACGACCCCTGAAATGAAAGTCGGGGTATCTACCACTAGACCAACACCAGTTTTCCTAGTTGCTAAAAAGATGAATCATCATCATCATGTATTGTGAAATTGTTCTTTTAAATTTTGATTCTGTATCTACCTACTTTGCTGCTGTGCGCTTGTCCTAATTTACATATTTCTCTTTCTTCCTTTATTTTTTTTCATTCATCAAAAAAAATCGAAATAAAGGCACAGTAAACAATTATCAACCAACCAATACGAAAACGTCTCACACAATCCGCGTTCTTAACTCGTCAATCATCACAATTTATCAGAACCAACCCTTCACTCGATGCAGAACAAAATAAACTCCAAGAATCTTGCTCCTTCACTTGGACAATAGGAAACTGGTATATTTTAGCGGAGATACCCGACCAGGCACGTAGACCTCCAAGCCAGCGGGAACCTCTAACAATGTGCGAACATAGTGCGTGCCTAGCTAGTCTGGAGATGTCAGAAATGAAGACAATAGAAACAAACATTAATAACTTTCTTTGTTTCCGCGAACGCTGCCCCAAGTCACTAGCTAAAGCTGCGTACAGCTAATATTAAAAGGAGTTTAGCTGGTTCTGCTAGCTTTTGTTTCTGATTTTTGACATTTTCACAATAACGTGCACCTGTTATAATTCGTGATTGTTTTGAATTGTCAGTAATCTTGTGTCTGCAGAACGCGACCTCCAATGAGAAGATTCGCATTGTCGCATATTTACTATTAAACTAAATAACCTTATTTATTTATTTACTTATTTGGAAGTCCAACAGCTATACATTAACTTATATGACACATTGTAACGATAGGAAGCCAATGGGGTGCCACACGCAAAGCTAAAAGCAGATGGCACTGGCGTCGGATGATCTTTTTTTTTTTGATGATGGTCCCCCACCAATGAAAACGCCGAGTTTTTTTTTCTTTCGGTCTGAGACCGATATGGCCAATTTGGCGCCGAGAGTTGTCAAAAACACCTGTTTGACAGTTCTTAATTCAAACCAAAGATCATCCGACTAACGCCCTCTGCCGGGATAAAAAGTTAGTGTTCCTCCTCATTACAAAACCTAGGATAGGAATCAATTTAACAAAATAATCCTTAGTGCGATCCTTACTAACATTATGAGCGCGAAAGTAACTATGTCTGTCTGAGTCAAAATAAGTGTGCAAAAACACTATCACCTCCACAAACACACAACCCGCCCAACAATGCCTCCAACTCTTATTCGATAATGGGCTAATAACAGGAAAAACAAGGCGATTGAAACTTAAAACATAAAACGATCGACACAGCAAGAAAAGACGATCTAAATTAAACAAAAGACGATCGAAACTGCATAAAAGACGATCGTCTGTACACAGCCTAACGGTTGGACTTGAGATGTTGCAATAGTATTGCTTTTGTTAGAAACTGATAGCTTCTTCTAAGATATTCTTTTGTAAACGTCCTGATAGTATTAAATTCTTGAGAATCGATCGTTGATTCAATTAATTTAATATTTTCTTGGGGAGCAAAATTCAGAGTGAGAATAAATGTGGTACTTATCTGTACTCATTCGCAAGTAAGTAGGTATCTTTATAGCTTACTAGCTGCCACCCGCGGATTCACCCGCGTAAGTCACGATCCCGCGGGAATATCGAGATAAAAGTTAGCCTATGTGTCTATTCCAGGTCTCCAGCTATTTACATACCGAGTTTCATGGTGATAGGTTCAGGGGTTTTTACGTGATTGAGTGACAAACACACACACATACTCACAAACTTTCAGCTTTATAATATTAGTATAGGATGACAGACGTAAGAAAGACGGACAAAGACAGACAGACGTACATAAAAAGACGGACAAGCGATCTTACAAGGGTTTCTTTTTCACCTTTTGAGATACACAACCCTAAAAATGTACAAAATATAAATATAAATAAATAAATAAATATTGCACGACGTTACACACAGCGCAATCTAGCCCCAAACTAAGCACTAGGCTTGTACTATGGGTACTAGACAACGGATATACTACATATTATACTTTTTTTTTTGTAAATACATATATACGATACATAGAAAACACTGAATATCCCATGTCTTAGGACCGTGGTGAGTCCTAGGACGTGTTGGTTTCCTCACGATGTTTTCCTTCACCGTAAGAGCGATGTTATTAGCTCACATACCTTTTTCTTAAAGAAAAAGACATTGGTGCGCGGTCGGTCTGGATTCGAACCCAAGACTCTCAGAATGAAAGCCAGGGTATCTACCACTAGACCAACACCGCTCTAAAGAAAGACGGACAAGCGATCTTACAATGGTTTCTTTTTCACCTTTTGAGATACACAACCCTAAAAATGTACAAAATATACATGTAACAAATATGATCACCACAAGGGGCGTTAAGGAGCAATTGAAAACCGTTTTGGCTTCTATACATTCGGGTCTCAAAAAACCATTTCCCATGAATAAATGAACCTGTATCATGTCGGGATGAATAAAACACATTACCCCCTTTGTATAGAATGTAAGTGACTTGCTATTTGTTAGGTTTCTGAATCGCTTTTCAGTTGTATTTGAAAATGACACTTGAGGGAGTAGTTAGCAATGAAAATGATTCTATTTGTACGAAGGGGTGAAGTGCTTTTCAATTTATGCTGTGATATATGATTTTAGACTAACATGCATGATTGATATTTGTTTTGGCTTTTATATAGCATAGCTGCGTCCCGCGGTTTCACCCGCGTAAGTCGCGATCCCGTGAGAATATCGGGATCAAAAGTAGCCTATGTTACTCAGGGTGAATGTAGCTTTCTAATGGTGAAAGAATTTTTAAAATCGGCAAAAATACACACACAAACACATACAAAAGTACAAATCTGGCCTATCTAAAATACTAATAGTATTTAATAGCTTAAACAGCAAAATTTTATGAGGTAGGTAATTGTAAACTGAATATAATGTGGATTTTTGGTTCAATGTTGGCTGAAAATAAACTCTTTTTCTTTTTTATTCGCATGGTGTTCATTACTTTTATCATTTAGCATCATGAGAGAGGACACAATATGTTCAAATCATGTTTCATGGGTGAAACATGGTCACATCCCGTTATAAAATAATATTCGTTGATCAGAGAGATAAACCAGGCTATAGTAATAAGAAAAGCCCTCAATCTGTAAAAGTCCTTACAAAAAACAACTCGTTCAAGTTTGAAAAGATTCGACAATCGTCATAATAAGGCTCAGTGCACATGGAAGGCGGAAAATAAACCGGTATGCACACTGACAAAAACTCCACCTTTACCAAGCATCCGAATCAACAGTATAGAAGTAAAATAGTTATACGCCTATTGAGTTTTGTTTATTACGTACCTATAGGACAGCGTTTAACAACTACTACAGAAAAAAAAACCGATAATATATTCCTCACCTTTTCTTATAATTTATTCTTTAAAAATCAAAATACAAAGACCAACAGTAACTTGTTAAGCTAAAATAAATAGTATATACCTACCTAAATAAAATGATAAGTCTAAAATTAGTCCCTAGGTATGGTTTCCAAAAGACTGGCTGCATTGGCTATTTGTTTGGCAATACCTATTCGTTGTCCAAAGTAGCAGCCAGCCCTTTGGCCACCAGAAGCTTATAATTGAATGTAAGAAACTTACAATGACATCTGATGGTAAGTGTAGATGCAGTCTAAGATTAAGCACGCTGACTAGAACAGTGTTTACTCGCAATTAAAAAACCCCCAAATTGTACTCGCCAAAGAATACAGTCTCAGGCAGCTGATTACAATTTATTAATGTTAATATTTTTTCTGAGTGTTATTTGTGACCAAGACTATAATAATGTAAAATAGTCGAAACGTCAAAACGAAAAAAAAACTGAGTTAAAAAACTGATTAGGTAGTTCTAGTAGTAGGTACAGGTGTTTTCGCGATGTTGTATTGAAATTAAAGACATTTTAATACCTTTTTAATATTTAATTTTTGATTAGACGGTAGTTTCACTGTAACTTTTTAATACATTAGAATGACAAATTACATCTCAGTTAATCCTGAAGAAGGGACCTGTAAAGGTCTCGAAACGTTGAGTATTGAAACAATGCTAAAACTAATGAACACCACGCGATTAAAACTGAAAATGTCTTAAATTAAAAAATATTACATTTTTAATATTTTTTAATTAAAGACATTTTTTTTTATTCATTGTTTTATCTCTATGTCAGTGTATAATCCACGGTACGAAATGAATTTTGCAACAACTCGCTACTACAGATCACAGAACGAGATAGAGTGGACATTCCCGATCGTTGATAAAGCGGTGCCTCAAAGAGGGAGTGGTGTGATAAAAGACCAGATCCCACTCATTGATACGCGATCAAAGCAAACAACAAATCCATTGTTTACTTTCATCTTGTTGGAGTTTTTTTATTCTATTTTGTAACAAAGATGTTTTAAATTTATTCATTTATTTCAATTCAGTACACAAGAAACGTTCACAAAATAGCAGCCATTTTACAAATGAATACCCAGAAAACATAAAATGTTATCGATAGTGTCCGGTTCAGAACACGTCATTTTCTTTGCTGATGCTCCCTCTACAGAGAATAAGAAGAAGAAGTATGAAGTTTATAAGCCCTTAAATAATCTACCTACAAATCGTATTTCTCAATTATTTTTCTTTTCGTGTAGTAGTGAGCTCTTCAATCCAATTTCTTAATTGAAATATTTAGATCGCACTTAGCAATAAAGTTTGTGCTCGCGAGGTAATTCGCAAAATTACTTTTCCAAATTTTTTAGTGTCACTTCTATTTACCTTTTAATCTATGACCAGCTGCACTTTGAGCATGAAATCCCGCGGACAACGCGGTTTCAAATAAACATGGCTACCAACTTTCGGGTTTAAACTAAATATGTTTTTTTTTCTTTAGTTTAACGTATGCAGGATTACCTACTTACAGGAGACATGCAGTGTAACCGCAGTTTAGTTAGCTTGGAATTTTACCTTTTCATGTTAGTGAAATGGGGTTTTCTTAGGTTTTTTGCGGTTTTGTATTGAAATTAAACTCATTTTTAGGGTAAAAAAGGTAAAAACGGAATCCTGTTACTGAGACTCCGCTCGCGCTGTCTGTCTGTCTGTCCGTCTGACTCTAGGCTGTCTCATGGACCGAGATAGCTAGACAGTTGATTAAGAGACAACACACACAGATACCTCCGGCACACAGATGATAATATTTCTGTTACCGCTATTATTTTATTATAGCCTTTATTTATTCTATTAATTATACTTACAAAACACGTAATAGTAATAAGTTTAAATCTAAATAGATAAGATTGATGAAAAAAACTTAAAAAAACCTTCATTCAAGGACCTCTTTATGAGTAAAGGCCTCCTCCATGGTTCTCTAATTCTTTCTGTTACCGCTATAACAACACACTAATACTAAAATCTGCTATGAGCAACCCAACTGTAGTATGCGCTACGAACAACTTAACCGTAGTATGTGCTACGAATAACCGTAGTAAGTGCTACGAGCAACCGTAGTACATGCTACGAGTAACCGTAGTACGTGCTACGATTGTAGCATGCTACGATCTACGAAATTGCACAATTTATTTCTATTTTTTTATTTAGCTAAGGTTGTTTTAAAAAAATAAAATGTTTATTATAAGTCAACATTTTTAATTTGATATAAAAAACGAAATACTTAATTTATTCCAATAAATTCCAAATTCAAATTCTTCGACCGTTTTAAATCTCACCAAAATGATCGCGAAAAAAGTACCTTATCTACCCCAATAACAGTACCTTATTTACCCCAATAACAGTACCTTATTTACCCCAAAAAAACCCTTGAAACATTGCTAATTGAAACATAAATGAGTTCGGAAGGAGCGGAATTACTTGCGTGACTCGCATAATTTTTTGTCGACCTTTTGTTTTTAATTTGGAATTGTTTACTGTTTTTATATAAAACCGATTAACGTTAATTACGTAGGGGTTTGACAGCTGCGGGGTTGAATACTGGTGACCTACTTAGGGTTGATTTTAGACGGGGGATCAAACTGTCAGCCGATACTGTCGTTTAGACATATCGTGCTACAGTAGAAGTTTTACTGCCATGCATATAATGAGACTAAGGTTAAAAGATGAAAACTATTATTGCAAAACTATTGGTTGTTACCAAGATCTTAAAACCTCTTTTTAAACTTATACGATTTCCATCCATCATTATTATTAGAAACATCAGTTTCCTCGCGACGGGGTTACCCGTTTGCCGAAACGTTGAGGTTATTAATAACAATGTTTATATACAACAAGACCTAGACCCGCGTTTCTAAGAATAATGATCTCGAAACCTATCTCAAATGTGTTTTAAACTGTCATACTTTCTGTGGCTCAATGTGGTACTGACAGTTACTGACGTTTTACCGAAACGGTCTCAACGGAACACCAGCGCTAGCCGAAAGACTAGCATTACGCTGAGTTGATGACCGTTTCGCAACAAACCATGTTATTATTGTATTTTTTTTGTTTATGTATTAGTTTAATTTTTTTACGAATAAACTATTCTTTCTTTTATTCTATAAATGCTTACCTATCTCACGTATAAAACCTTAAAAATGAATTCAGTACTATTTTTACGGCCATCGTCGTATCGATCGACTATAAGTCTGCCTGAAGTCTGCACTCTGCGGTCCCTGGAGGGATATCAAGGGTGTTTGTCAATACGAATTAGGGGAACGTTTGGTCGATACTTGAAAACAATTCACACTTGCGTTCAGGTCTTCAACTAGTACTGCTACCAAGAGATACCATAATATATTAAGGGGGTAATTGAAATGGAAATCATTCATTTGCAGACATTACATCCATATAGTTCAGTCAGTGATTTTCGCTTTTATAAATATAGAAATAGGTTCATAAATTCGTGTTAGTTACACCACTTATAACTCAAGAACGGTTAAACCAATTTGGTTGAAATTGGTGGGATGGTAGCTTGGTATCGGGGAAAGGGCATAGAATACTTTTGAATACGTTAATCCCGCGGGATCAGGACTTACGTTACGCGGGTGAAAGACGGAGCGCAGCTTGTATTTTCAAAAAATTCTTATATTCTTAAAATTAAAATCATTGTTAATTAAATCTGGTTTATTCGTCACTGTTTTTAGCTACTTTTTTTATTCAAAATACTTTAGATGGAGTTTGAGTGAACCTTGCTTTATTTAACTAGCAGAATATTTATAACTATAAAGTTATCTAGTTTCAAAGGCTTTGCTGGAGTTTCCTTGCGTTGCTTCAATAGTTTCGTATTAGATCAGTTAGCTTTTTCAGAATTTTTGATCGGTTCACTAATTTAGAAGTTTTAATCTTAGTTTTAAAATGAGCCTATTCTTTACAATAGATTAAACTTTTTTCTTTTTAAAATTTTCGCGATTAGATATAATAAAATTGTATACTCGGAACGTCGTGCCGTTGTTAAAATATTAAATACTAACTGCGTCCCGCGGTTTCACCCGTGTAAGTCCTCATCCCGTGGGAATATCGGGATCAAAAGTAATGAATGTAGCTTTCTAATGGTGAAAGAATTTTAGAAATCGGTCCAGTAGTTTTTTAGTTTATTCATAACCAACATACAGACGTACACACACACACACAAAATACAAATCTTTCCTCTTTATAATATGTATTAGTGTAGATGAAAATTATTAAAAAATCAACCCGATTAATACTGCAAATTGAGTTTAACTTCAAATCATATTTGCGAAAATCCAAGAAAAATCTACGTACGTAACTCTAGGAGAAAGTATAAATAAAACAGATCAGATAAGATCAGTAATAAGTCCAGATAAAGACAAGTTTCACTATCTGCAGCCTAAGCCTAAAGAAACGAACTAGAGTTCCGACAAAAAGATAACCGGCAAACTATACATTCACCAAAAATCAATAAACCATTTAAAATCCCTAAGGAACCATTTTATGTTACCCATAAAAGTCGACAATATCAAGTATATTAAAAGTATATCGTAAGAGACTCTTATCTTTGTCAGAGGCAGTGGACGAGTACCCTTAATGAAAAGGGGTTATCTTTGGAGGAAGGCTTCGATAGAGGACAAAGTGGCCCTCTCGATTGTGCCAGGTAGGGCCAGGATTCTTTTGTGAAACTTAAATTATAGCGAGCCTCACAGTTTGATATTTTTAAGCATTTCCTTCCTGTAGGGTAGAGAATGAATTTAGCGAAATTTATTCATGTTTCTTTTGTTGGTGAATTTCATTGGACGGTTTTCAGATATTTTGTTTGGCGTAAAGAATACCCTTTCATACAGCTACATAAATTGGAACAGATTGGAGTGGAGGAGATTTTTCATTTAGATACATTTACATGACAGTTTTGAACGA
The DNA here is from genome assembly GCA_958496205.1 of Idaea biselata. NCBI lineage: Eukaryota > Metazoa > Arthropoda > Insecta > Lepidoptera > Geometridae > Idaea > Idaea biselata. The sequence continues at coordinate 15,012,448 of OY292398.1, read as the reverse complement.
TCCTAAGTATCAAAATATCAATTAAAATTTAATGTGTCTTCAAAACTCGAGCTCCAAAGAAAATAAAGCACTAGAAATTCATAAGGTTATGTGTGTGCAATCAGTATGTCACTAAAAAGAAGTAAGAAGGTCATAAATAAAAGAAAAAAAAAACAATCATAACCTTGAAATTGAAATAGCGCCTTTTTCATGCCAGGCTGGCACACTTATAACTAGAGATGTGTGATATTGTAGATTATATTCCTTGCAAATAATTCAAGTAGATAAGCCTAGAGTATAATCAATTAAATTACGATATATCTATATTTATTGTTTGAAACAAATGACAAATTTCGAATATGCTAAATGTGATGTAAAAACTATTTGTTTAGTAAATGGGCACTAATAATGACCTAAAATGATTAAATAATGCAACATTATCATTAAAACAGAACAACAAACGTACCCTACAACAATAAATAAATAATAAAACAAAACTAATAATGAGAATCGACAAACACAATTGAAATGTAGATTGGTTCATTCATTTACGTACATAATTGTTCCTATATCGAAATTACTACTGCAATTTCAACCTTATCGCCTAGATAATTGAATTGATAATGCGAAAATGTTCAATAGTGTTGCTAAAGGTAATTACGCTATTGGTGTAACTCTGGATATTGCTTGTGGGGAAAAGCGGGCACCTTTGGCGGGCCATATTGGGTAATATTGGGGGTAAATTGGCTCGGTAGGGTAATAATGTCGGAGGTAAGCGACATCGACGCCATTTCTGCATTCGACTACAACTACCTATTCTATACTATTTCTACTATTGCAGCTTTTGTTATTTTTTCAGTTTCTAGGTTATGTACCTATACCTACTTTATAACAATTTTTTTAATGTGATTTAGGAACATTAAGACATTAGAAAATATAACTATAGCAACAGTATACCATCTTAATTCCCTAAAACAATTAAAATAATTGAAATTAATAATCCAAAACTGAGTCCCTAGATATGGTACCCAAAATGCTGGCTGCATTGCCCTTTTGGATAGCAATGTGTATTATGTGATTTAGGTAATATTTAAGGTTTTTAATTAAGCCTATTTCTCATATCTTTACTACCAAAAAAATCCTACAAGCTTAAATAAAAACGGATGAATGCACAGTTTTTAGTTATTTCATACATTATTCATATTTTATTCAATTAAAATACAAATAAAACGAAAATTTATCAGACCTATTCCAGAATTAATTAGTTAAACACACAAAAGATAAAAATCAAATAAGTCATATATGTATGAAGACAAACACTTGAACCTAATCTGCTTAAATAAACAGTTATATTTCAGCTGTCTAAGATATATAATTTAAACTAATAGGCTGACATTCAGACACTTAGGTCACTATTGAACGTATACCAGATAAAGGTCTACGCTATTTGGTCCCTTGAGCTGATCAGATACGCTATTGAATTTACATAGTTATGTATTTTGCTAGCTTATAATCATTGTATTTTATGATTTGATGGGATTATAAAACCAATTTATTTGTATTAGTTAACTTATTGTTACACTAAATTAAAAAAATATTTTTTTTTATGTGGGGGATGTTAGGTTTTACTTTCGTTACGGAATTTCTTGATTCGGTCGCCGCGCTCAAAGCCCGCAATTAAAGCTATGCAAAAGCTTAAAAATAGGTTTAACTTGACTAAACTCAGTTTCTTTCTTTTGCTGTTACTTAAAAAATACATTATTTGCAAAAGAACCACACTGTTGACCACATTTCGTAGTTTTTTAATCTTGTTCTATAGAAACACAATCCAAACTTCAAAACTTAAACCTTACAATACCCTTCAACCATATTCAATGCAACAACCAACACAACACTACAAAGCATGATCTGTCGATTCCCACAATGACATCGTCTAGGTACGCTGCGAGTGAGCTCGGCATCAGAGACACGCCGCAGACCTCGGCAAATATTGTGAATGCCTTAGAAATATTCTGGAAGCCGATATTCCTTCCTTGGAATGAGGTCTAGGTATTGTTGGTACGAGAGCGTGAACTATGTTAGATAATATGCATTGATTGTAGATTGCCAGTATGCTTAAATGATATCGAGTTTTTAATAAACTTTGTCATACAAATACAAATACAAATGAAAATAAGCATTAGCTAAGGATTTTTTACGCAGTAGAAATTTGCTAGTGGATAAAATAGACTAGTTAACTTGGTTTCGATATGACCTGTTTCGTCAGAAACAAGGAACTTGAAAACAAAAATTTAAAATCAGTTTTACACACAAAATTTACACATAACGATAATCCTTTAGAACGAAATAAAACACCCGGCCTGAAACGTCAGATATATCATTCCTATTAGTTCAAAAATAGTAAATACATATAATTTTTAGAGTTTTACATCATTAAAACTTTAAAACTACCTCAATAACGTATTCTATCCCGTTGCAATAAAGATTACAACATGAAATATGTGTCCTATTGTTTCGAACAATTGTTCGGATTTACAGAACGAATTTCGAGTAGGTACTTGTTTCATACACGAAATATTAAAGTCGGTGAGACGGAAAATCACATTGCTATACTGAACAGTTTTGAATAGTATCCTTGTAGGAATTAATTTTATGACTAGGGCGGTATTATATATTTTGAAATATTGTTAAAACTTTACATATAACTCAAGGCAGTTATTACTAAAAAGATAAAAGACTGTTATTTAGTCTTTTTTATTTTGCGGATATCGGAACACCTGAAATTTCGAGGTCTTTCCACGTCTACTCAGTGACCTCCTGATCATTCAGGAGGCCTGTTATGGTCTCGGAATTTCGGGCGTTGGAAGATGCTAAATATAGTAAAAGTAACGCGATTAACTTAAATTATGAGTTTAAGAGGAGTATCAACGCCAACGACCTTGAAACTGAAAATCCCTGTCGGGCTCATCGAAAATTGTTGATTATTTCATGACGGAATGTCGTAGAACTTTTTTTGTGCACAGATTGTAGGTGACATTGTTTCCTACATTTTGGTGTAGTTTTAAGACAAGAACCTCCTATTGGTGCAAAGCCTATCCAAATTTTAGGCAAAAAATTTCCTATTTGGCTAAAATGTCGATAGGCTTCAATACGTTTCGACATATTTGTATGGAAACTGCACTAAAATATCGGAAACAATGTCGCCTACAATCTGTACACAAAAAAAAGATCTACGACATTCCGTCATGAAATAATCAACAATTTTCGATGCGCCCGACATGGATTTTCAGTTTTTCAGAATAGGGCCCTTAATTTTAGACTATTCCTTGGTGAAGTCTACATAAATAGTTTTGCTAGGCGTTTTTCGTATGTAGCCTTATAATTGTGCCATTGTACGTGATTTTAAGACGCTGATTTCCTCGTGATGTTTTACTTCACCGTAAGAGCAATTTTAATAGCGCACATTCATTTTTCCTAATCAAAAAGACATTGATCCGCAGTTAACCGGGATTCGAAACCACGACCCTCGGAATCAGTCAAGTCAAGACAAGTAAATAGTCAGGCTCTACCACTAGAAAAAAAACGCTTAAGTATCTATGCTCGGTTTTTTGGTTACTATTTAAAAATTAGTTTTTATAAAGAACAGAATGCGAAGAATTTGATATAATGGTAGCTGATGCCTTTAGATAAAATATTTTATAGGGGACTTTTTTACCGACATTTGCAAGGTATCAGGAGCTTTTTATTAGAATGTTTTCTCTGTGGACTAATAAACATCACATGTAATGCCACTACTACAGTGTGTGAGCGATAAACCATGGTTTACGCTAGACTACGTTTCGTAATAAAGAGAATTTGTTACACTTCTCATTTACGAGTATGCACCTACATGCTCACACTGTACAAAGTTCTCTAATTAAAGACATTTTTCGATTTGAATCGCGTGGTGTTTATTACTTTTAGCATAGTTACAACGCTCAACGTTGCGCTCAACGCTCAGCGCTCAACACTCAATGCAAACCTTGGGCGTTTGTAACAATGCTAAAAGTAATAAACACCACGCGATTCAAACTGAAAAATGTCTTTATTAATTTCAATACAACATCGCGAAAACAGAAGAAAAATCTAAGTTCTCAAATATTATGTACCTAATTAAAAAACTCAAATCCTCGATAGCTTAATAAATACAGAGAAAAATAAATATTTTTGCGAAGTCTCTCTGTTTGTACCCCAAGATTACATATCCGACATACCCGAGATTGGAAAAATGTATGAAGTCATCACTTCTCTTTGAGTTTGCAACTTGATGGATTTTCCAATATGTGGTTAAGTTCTCTAGACTTTTCCAAATCTGTTTCTAACGGGTCGGTCTGGAATTTAATTAATCAAATTCATTTCTTTCCAGGTATGTAATTGAAGCGAAATGCGTCTGGATATCGGTATGTCGATGTCGTAAACGACTTTATTTTCTAGACTGGTATTTATACCTACTAGAAATATTTTTAGAAGGCGAAATGCATCATCAAAAATCTTCCCAGTACAGGATTCGAATCTGTGCCCTTCGTACCGGACGAGTGCGCTAACCATTGCGCCACACGGGAACCCATGTAACACGGTGAATTAATGACTATACATCATCTCCCTGTCCCTGAATGCAAAAAAAAAATAAGGAATATTAGTAGTAGGTATGTATTTATTTTACATTTAAGAGTAGCGTATAGCGTATAACTGTTACGTATAAGGTCACGTCAGTCTGATGTCGAAATGAAATCCCACGTCTATTGTCTTGACGTCTATAATATACCCTTTCTATTTGTTACCCATATTCAAGGTACAGTTGCGTTCAAACCTGGCTCCCCACTACAAGGTTCAAAATTCTTTGTATACTGTTAATATGAATAGTATACAAAGAATATACGCCTTTTCTATATATTCGCTCCGCCCGTATAAGTTAGTAATGTAAAATTTGTACTTTAAGCTCGAAGAGTCTGTGTCTATTATTTTGTCATACTCGGAGAAGGCGGAACCAGACATTGCGAGGCATGCGTTGCGAATGGTTCGCTTCGTATGCGTTGGGCTGTGTGGAGGTTTGTGCTCACAATGAGCATTCGCATCATACGATCGTTGCGAACGCCGCCTCAGTGCGAGCTATGCGCTCCGTGTGGACGGACCGGTGTTTTTCTATTGTTCTATTGTCGAACCCTGTGCGTGGTTATTTGCATGCTCAGCCTGGGCATGTGTCGTGTGAGACAAATGCATAAATGTAATCACGCATGCCACATGTTGAGGCATGCGTGACGAACCATTCGCGACGCACGCCTCGCGATGTCTAGTTCCACCTAGAAAAACCTCGGTCTGCCACCACGAATTTGCAATGCCTGGCAGGGTTCATATTATGTAGTAGAGAGCTCAAATTTAGAGATTGGACCCTTCTTCCCCATTAGGGGTGCAATTTCGAAAAGCCCTTTCGTAGTGGATGCCTACAAATTCCAAAAAATACATTCTTCAAATTTCATGTCTCTAAGACGAGCAGTTTAAGCTGTGCATCGATATCTGTGTCAGTTAGGACATTCAATTTTATAATATGTTTAGATTTACAAAAAGCTCCTTGCTTATGGGCTTATGAGAAAGCAGTTGTAAGGTAACATTCTGACATAATGTACCTATTACGTTATTCTTTCAACCCTATATACTTACACACGACTCACACTGTAGTAGTTATCAAAATCTTATTTCGAGGCGTTTCAACTCGAGCAAAACTAAACTTTACCCCTAGATTCGTCACCGGGAGAATAAACCCTTGCATCAATACGGCCGCTCTATTTTACAGCTCAAGATAAATTGTTCGTCTTAGATGAAAGCTTTCGAGAACGTTCTGCCAATAAATTCAATCTAGACGCGTTTTTGATAGATATTCTATAAAGACAACTAGAGCTAAGAAAGTAGACACGTTAGATTATGTATATACTATTTCAAACTTGTCTCTGACGGACGAGCTTCACCAGTTTCAAATTTAAACTGTTCGGGAAATTACTTACACACCTTTAAAAAGATGGATCAAAATTCAAACGCCGCGTTGTTAGAATACCTACCATCTAGGTAATCTAAGGTCGCGGTATATTATGACCGAAGAGCAGATAAATTACAGTTTAATTTCAAAAGGCCATAGTTGCAGAGCTGTCCTACTGTCTCGTTAAATATTTTATATTGCTGTCAACATCGAATGCGTTGAGCGCCGTGAATGCGGCGTGTGATTTGTGGTGACATTTGAGTTATAAATATTTCAGATTGTGAATAATTGAGTTGCTAGTCGTGTTTTAAACTTTTAAACATAGACACATACTCTTACACTGACACAAATTGCATCATAGTATCGATAGCGTGGCCATATTTTTGTGACGACTTGATATGGACAGGATCGGGGATTATGCTGTTGAAACCGCGGAACACACCTAGTATAATCCTACTAATATTAAAACTGAAAGTTTGTGAGTATGTGTGTTTGTTACTCAATCACGTAAAAACCGCTGAACCGATTACCGTGAACCTAGATAGCTGGAGACCTGGACTAACTCATATGCTACTTTTTATCCTGATATTCCAACGGGATCAGGACTTACGCGGGTAAAACCGCGGGACACAGCTAGTACAATATAAAGATGAGAATTAGATAAAGAATAAAACCGCAATTGGGGATATAACTGATTTAATTTTACGCTGATTCCTAAAATACTATTTTTCTCCTCAATTTATTCGTTTACAGAATAATATTCTTATTAAAGACGTAACTTTCGTTCGTCCTTGAGACGTCAAACAGTATCTTTAGAAAAGGCTTTTGTATACCAATTTAATTCAAAAACTCCATTGGTCCAAATAGAATGTCTGGAGCCTTGTCTTGGCCGGGTTCCAATTCAAGAAAAACAATTAAAAATGTTCTCAGCTTGCTTTAATTCAACGTTTTATATATTTTTTTGTAAATGATTGTATAAATTTCCATTGTTTTACGTACTCGTATTGCGGCATGTTTTTCAGATTGTTACAGTTTTTATATTGATGTTTTTTCCACCGATTGGTGTTGAGTGTTCTTCAGTTTTAATAATAATTGTTAAAAGCGATATTCCTGCGGGATCGGGACTTAACTGGCGTAGTTAGTTTTGATATAAATTAGGGGTCTGCTTACATCATTACATCTACACTTATTTAGATACTTAATAATTCATTTATATATATAAAATTCAAAGTCCTGACTGATCTGTATATCAACGCAGAGCCCAACCCGCTGGTCCTAGAGACATGAAATTTAGAGAGTGCGTTTTTTGTGATGTGAGAGCATCCACTGAGAAATGGTTTTTGGACAATTCCGCGTCCCATCGGGACTTACGCTTAGATTATGGAAAGGGTTAAATTCAATTATATACGCAGCAGAAGTTACTATAATATTACTTTACAATACAAATACGTACCTACTTATTTCTACAAAAACGATTTCACATGACCACAGGTTATTGTGGTTTTAATTTAAATTCTGATGTAAATTAATGTTAAATTATAATCTTACCTGCGGTTTATGTTTGAAACTGAAAAATTATATTATTTTATCATTATTTTTCTAATGTTTTTGTAGTAATAAAGGTTTAATTCGTTTTGACGATAATTGTTCAAAAGTATAAGCCTACACCTTCTGAGGTACGGAACCATAAAAACGTTTGACGTTCAAACAGAAGAAAGTCGATCAAATACAACCGCTATTTTTCACCATTAATCGTTAACCACTGAAATGAAACTATACAAGTACGCTGGAATTGGTATACCATACAAAATAACATTAGATCTTTGTGCCGATTTGATTAGCGCCATGTTGCGCTGTTGTCACGCGTTTTCTATTGAAATTGATGGTGGCCGTCTGTGGAACTAATAGTCACTTTTTCACGTCACCACGTCACCATCACATGGCCTAGATCAAATAGGCACACAATTCAGTGCTCTATGATCTATCCAGTGATTTGTACCATGGAGGTCAGTGTTGTTAACTCAACTAACAGCTGCTAAAAGCGGCACGTCCTTTAAACAGCCTGAATCTGAAGTCCATTAGTCTAGTTATCGTAAGTGAAGCTGCGAAGTGGGCAAAGATGGGCTGCGATCGCCCGCCAATGGCGGTCAATCAAGCCTCGTACCCATTGTGGGTCAAATGTCGAGCGACTTGTCCGGAGAAGCAGATTAATTATAATGTTTTTTTTTTAATTTATGTATGCCTGATTCTCTATTACCTAGGTAATATTAAGCAAATTCAACTTAAGGGGACAGTCTACCTACTCTCTTTTTAGGGTTCCGTACCTAAAGGTAAAAACGGGACCCTATTACTGAGACTTCGCTGTTTACTTTTCCCCATACAAAGACCATTCCCCTACGTTATTTTTTTTTAAATTTTTATTTTTTTCTGAATTTTATTTTTATTTAAAAAAAAAAAAAAACGTAGGGGCATAGTCATGGCTGATATAGGACTTATGGCGTAAACGTATTTGCTCTTATGTCTTTCTCCAGGGAGAAAACAGTCGACTACGTTTGTATGGAGAAAGACTAAGTAGACTGTCGTCTTAAGTTATATTATTAGATTGCTGTGTGTTGAAGAAAGGTCGTGGTATAGCTACTTTATATTGAAATGCAAGCAAGACCGCAGGGCGCAGCTAATGCATAATAACTAAGTACTTAATACTACATTTCAGGCTTCCTGTTATTAGTCACAGAAATAGCCGATTTCATTACCTACAAGCAATGCAATGATAAAACCAAGCACGTAATAGCAAGTAAGTAATATAATTATTTATATGTGTTAAGTCATGAATTCAGAAGTTCGGTAAGCCTCCAAACAAGTGTTACGGGTTCGAATCTCGTTTTTCCGACATAATATTTCCAGAATATCAGCTCTTAAGGGCGCGAGTTTTGTGAAATGATGATCTTAGATACAATTTTTTCAAGGAGAAACAAGCCACATATAACTTGTTTTTTATATTTTTAGATTACCATTATACTTTGAATATCCTCTTCTTAGTAAAAACATGAAATTTTACATTTTAAACAATAAAAAAAAATCACAATATTACACCTAATTTTCAACTGAAATCAATTTATTACCAAATCTTTGCGTATAACTGAGTCAATATTTTAATACCTAGTATAAACATATATTACTCAACTACTCTTCATAGTGCTTTGATGAAATAATTTACATTTTACGAGTTATCATGGTTTTAGATTTTTCTTCTGTTTTCGCGATGTTGTATTGAAATTAAAGACATTTTTCGGGTTTAATCGCGTGGTGTTTGTTACTTATAGCTTTGTTACTTTCAATCATGGTTTCTACGAGAAATCATTGTTTTTTCCATACAATTCTATCCACTCACTCCTATGCAACCGAAAAAGGACAGACAATTATCATCTTTCGCCGTCTTAATGAAATCTCGTAAACTCCTCGTAATCCGCATAAAACAATTTCTGTTCTCAGAACTTAGTAGATTAAAGAATACAAGTTGCACTTTAAAATCTCAGCGCATAATAGTTTGGCGTTTTATCAGTGAGCCAAGTTGCTTGGCCTGAATAACTTGCCTTAACTTGGCTTCACTTAAGTTTTGAATAAAGGTGGGCAAGTTCTATTAAGTTATGAGCGTTCGCCATTTTTGCCTCCTTTGAAGAATTATTGGAACAGACTTCGCTCCAGTGCATAGTAAGATATATACGGACACCAGTATATAATTATATACTATACCTACTATACTCTCTTGCACAAGCTGTCAGTTTCATCCAGGTCGTGTACAGGTGTATACTAGAATACTGAGGTAAGTAAGTAAGTATTTCATTATTTTGAGAACTTCAAACCTACCAAAAACAAATTAGTTTGAAATAGAAGCTCTTGTTCCATTTCCATCATTTTCTATGAAATTAAAAACAGTGAGCCCATCATAAGTGTTCCCCTTTAATAATAAAAGTGGCTTCATCGTTATCTTCGTGTGAATTGCTCTTTTAAAGCATTTAGTAAGCCTCTTTTGAAATGAAACACACTTTTTTCGGTTTGTCCCTCAAGAGAGTTTATTTCCCCAGAAGAAGAGAGACCTCTTCCTACTCCTCCTAAAACGCTTAATTTATAATTAAAGCTACGCGATTAAAACCGGAAAAAGTTGCTTAATGTCAATCAAATATCGCGAAAATAGAAAAAAAATACTAAGCCACTTTTTTCTTGTTAGAGGGGTTATCATATTTAATTCCTTTGCCAAACACATTGCGCCAAATTTATATGACCACCGATTATGTTATTGACGACATTTAAATTGGTTCACGGGGCATTTTTATTGGTAAAATTTGAAATTTATAGCTTAATGGTCTATATTGCTAGAAAGTAAGATTGCGCTTCATAACTAAACTCAAACCGCACTCTCTTGAGGTACAAAGTTTGGCCAAGAAATTGAGGTCAGTCTATGGGTATTGTTAGAGAAATCTCTAGTCACGAAATTGTTGTAGAAACGTAGACGTAGGTAGGGGCTTTAATCTAAATTGAAGTTAAATTCTGATTCAAGTAAACTTTGACGTAGGACCGGCCGTCATTCGCTCGCGGTCTATTAGACTAAGCTCGACATTTTCTTCAATACATATTTTTATCAGTATAAAAGCTTGCGAAAATTCAATTACCGATCCAATAAAGATGTCAAATATCAACACAGGGTGACGCGGGGGAGTGGGACTCTCGGACCGTTTTTTAAAATAAACATTTTGGGCAAGTTTTCAAAGTTGTGTGATACTTTCCAATTCTAAACTCGATTATGTGAGCAGGTACAAGTAAGTTGGCTACAAGACTTAGAATAGGGAAGTTGGGAAGTTTCGGTCGGAGACTACTTAAATTATTATTTAAAGCAGCATGTTTACCTACCGTGTTTATTTTGGTATTTTCGCTTGGGGACTGGTTAAGCGAATTGTTTTTAGAATATCTTTATTAAAAGGCCTATAGATAACAATAGCTATGCCTCTTGAATAATTATCTAGTTATGTTTATTTTTAACGAACGAGTACTTTTTAAAATTAAAAATCAATGGTTAATACTCATACGTCATAAAAAACACGACTCAATGCCTTTGTTTCAGGCATTGAGTCGTGTTTTTTTTTTCGTACTAGTAGGTACTTTTTAAAATTAAAAAAACAATGTCCAATCCCCATGCGTCATTTTATTAGACTAAAATAAGCTTGTCACACACAATAAAAGAAAAGTTAAATGGTCATTTAATTACGTGACATCATATTTTTTTTTGCAAATAATTTATGGCCATTGTTCTTTAGAGGATGTGTTAATATCAGGAAGGATCAGTAAGGGTTTTTAGAAATCCCAACATAATTAGAATTTACACGAGAAAACCGCAAGACACAACTAGTGTGACGTCTCATTCTGTAGAAGCAAACCTTTAAAAATCGATTATGAAAATTACAATAAAACAACCACAGTACCTACTCTTAAAGACAAAGAAAACAAAATTAATAATTCCGTTACCCCTTCCGGAAATAGGCGCGAAGACAAAGTAAAGGTGGTGTAATATAAAATTTAAACGAAAAAAGGTGGGTAAAGCTACATCAAAGTAGGATTTTAATATTAGAGCCGACTGTTTCTGAAGATTGTTTAATTGAGCTACAAACTCGAAGTTCGATGGGGGGTCCGGACATCCGCCCTTGAAGCCTCTTGTCCTCCATTTTATTAGATAAACGTACCTAGTAATGGGTATAAGAACCAGTTCATTTTATTGCTGACTAGCTGCGTCCCGTGGTTTCACCCGCGTTAGTCCCGATTCCGTGAAAATATCGGGACCTGTGTTACTCCTTGATAATATAGCTTTCTATTGGTGAAAGAATTTAAAAAAAAAAAAAAATAAATAAACAAATAAATATTTCTTCTTTTTAATATTAGTAAAGATAGATTTTATTATATTTTACTAGCTGCGTCCTGCGGTTTCACCCGCGTAAGTTCCGATTCCGCAGGAATATGGGGATAAAAATTAGCCTATGTGTTATTCCAGGTCTCCAGCTATATACATACCGAGTTTCATGGTAATCGGTTCAGCGGTTTTTACGTAATTGAGTAACAAACACACACACACATATACCCATACAGGTATAGGATTATAGACTATGTTCTGAATAAAAAACATTAGATTTATTATTTATCTTTCAAGTAACCCAAGCCAATCCCAATTAATTCCATATAAGTAATACCTTATAACATCTGAATACTCTAATGTTACTTGAAAAAAAAAATACCATTCGGCTGGTGTGCAGCGCACTTGTTGCACAACGGGTCTTAAATCAAAGTAAGATTTTAAGTGTGCATTGCATATCATTGCAGCAGTGGGAGTGCTGCGCATTATTGCAATCAATAAGCGATAACGAAAAGAAAAATACTCTCCTCATATTTTTTTATTCTGTTTTTACGATGACCCGCATTTTGCAATGAGTAAAATCCGAGATACGTCGTTTTTCACTCGACTGCGCGACGCAAAGGGTTATGTGTTTATCAGTCTATGTATGTATATACCTACCTACGTTTGTTTCGAAACACAATTCAAACAAAAACGATTTTGTAACACCAAACCTATCAGAAAAATTACTCAGTGCGTAAAAGATAAAACAAGCAAATCTTTCAAACGAAATGTGCAAAAAACTTTGCATAGAAACTAGTAGCCTAGCTACTTTTTACGGGTAGAAAGCGTCCGATCCCGAAGAAGGATCACGAAAATTTTGTTCAAAAGGTCTGACGTGTTTTATTAAATCAAGGTGTTATTTTTACTCCCTTCCCCTATATTCATATTAGGGGGATGAAACGATCCGGTAATACATGATGGAGCATCGCAGATTGATATCGGAAGCGAAATGAGAAATGCGTAGTTTGATATAAGGGCTGATGGCGAAAAAATTGGAATGATTCGTTTTGAAATTGCTTTTGATTAACTGGATTTAACAGTGTATTGGATATGCAATATTTTTTTTTAATAAATATCTTTTTATAAATACTTATTTGACTTTATGTGTTTATTTATATTTTAAGTATTTATAAAAATAGTAAGTCATTAAATCTAAACTTTGCTTTTTAATTGTAAACGACGATTTGACACATCTTTAGATTTCAATTTGATAACGTCAGATTATAGTCTGAAATTAAAAAACGTAGTAGGTATACTATAATGTTTTTCAAATCGAACCCTCGTTTCCTGAGATTAGCGCGTTCAAACAAACAAAATCTTCAGCTGTATATATATGTAAAGTATTGTTTTGTCCTGACTGACGCAAACCTAAAACACTGCGACTACAGGGGTCAAATTAAAAATGTAAGGACCGAAAAGAAAGGATTTTTGAATATTCTCTCTGGATCCGGACAAATGCGGGCGAAACAACCGAATGCAGTTAGTAAAAAATAAAACTACTAATTAACGTATATTCTCATTAAATAGATAATTAAAACAAGGTACAAACACAAGTATATTAACAAAGGTACAGTCAGATAGAGAGAGGAAGCAAGCCGCGGACGGGATCCGCTTCCTGAGGTCTACACGCAAAACTTTCTACCCGACTGTACAATGCACTCTTCCACTGCAATGGCTTGGAATAAAGTTACTTATTAAAATAGGGGTCACAAACTGGGTTTTTTTCTAATTTATAGCGTTCGTGTTATTTTTAAGGGGACAGTCTACCTACTCTTTCTCCATACAAAAATATACGACTGTTTCCTCACTGGATAATTAGAAAATGACGTTAGAGAAAATATGTTTATGCCATAAAACCTATATCTGCCATGACCATGCCTACGTTTTGCATTTTTTCCATTCAAATTTTTCAGAATTTTATATTCTATTCAAATTAGAAAATGAAAAAAAAACTAAAACGTAGAGGCATGCTAATGCAGACATAGGTTTTATAGCATAAACATATTTGCTCTAATGTCTTTATCCAGGGAGGAAACAGTCTACTACCTTTATATGGTAAAGAGTTTTTATGTCATCCTTAGGACTCAGATCAGAAATACCGGGACCAATAATTATTTAATAGGAACGAATACCTGCTCGTTATTCATACAAACATAGTTGCATGTTTCCTCCCTTGATAAAGACTTACAATAAATACTTACTGTTCCTTACAATAGAAATATTGAAGTAAATTTTAGAATACAGACAAGACCTTAATCAAAGGCCAAAATAACACTGTGCCCAAACACAGAGGGAACCAAATCAACATCACAGAATGAAACAATGTTGAACGCATCGGACCTCCTTTGATCCGGCATCGCAATAATCTACTATAATTTTGAGCAATTACGAATCAAAGCGTGAGCATTTTCATCCAAAGAGAATAATTTCGGGAGGCGATTATCGCGGGTGACGCCAACAGAAGTGGCTCTTCACCGCCCAGTCGGGAGGACCTTCGTTTAATTAATACTACCCTCTAGAGGTACAGTAGGTTTTAATTGAAGTGAGTTGCTTAAATATGTCTCAAGCTGCTCCGTTCGCTTGTTTTTTTGAGCGCGAACGGCGGCCATCTTGCTGAAAAAATGGCGCTTGATTTGCAATTGGTTAAAGGCTAAAGGTGCCATTTTAAGTTTTCAATTGAGAAAAAAAAGTGTCGTTTAGCAGTTTAGTGTTTTTGTTACAATTTTTCAATTACTCTTTATTGAAACTTAACAAAATCAGAATTACTTAATTAGTTCTCGTAGCGCAGCGGTCTGATGCGCTGGTTCGGATTATCAGTAGTCGCAAGCTAGAATCCTAGCGCAAGTTTCAAAAACAATATTTCCGTGTGGGTAAGCACTTTAAGAATAATAAGAAAATGTTAATGTGTACAAAATACTTATATGAAATTTAATACGTTACCCTGTATCAGAAACTTAGATCAAAACGGTACCTAAACAAAAATCCCATACATTTGACATAAAGTAACAGCTGTTTATTTAATTGACAGTTCTTTGTTTACCTTTTTGATCTAAGTTTCTGAAACAAGGTATAAGCTATGTACAATTTTCGAACGAAGCTAAAATAAAATGTGTTCCCAGAAAAGAAATTGCCATTTTAATTGATACAAAACAACTTTATTATTTTGCTTACTCAGCCGGTTAAAAACGCGATTTTAATGAAAATTATTTGTTGTTAGCGAATCAATTTGCATAATGCGATGAGTTTTCGAATTAAAAAACGTTTTGAATACAAATAACTTGTTAAGATTGTAATTGATGAGT
Source organism: Idaea biselata (assembly GCA_958496205.1). Lineage (NCBI taxonomy): Eukaryota > Metazoa > Arthropoda > Insecta > Lepidoptera > Geometridae > Idaea > Idaea biselata. The sequence continues at coordinate 14,997,216 of OY292398.1, read as the reverse complement.
ATTTCAAATTACTTTGGGCTGATATTTATATTGGAATAAGAGGTAAAATATTAAGATGGAAGACCGGAAACGGAGTGGATAGGCATGTTCTTCTTCTTCTTCATCGTGTCAAACACTCAAATTAAAAAAAAAAATCCCGATTTTAAACCTAAAAATAATGCGGATTATCTGCAACTATATTTGTAGGTATGATGAAAAATATTGATATAGGTAGGATTGACCCCTCGATTGCTCCCCTTAAAACGGGCTGACTGAAGCCGGGCCCAGGCTGAATCGCGGCTGACCGAGTTTTTTTAGGCATAACTTTTAGTGTTCTTTCTACCATATTAGACTCCACTTGGTACTCGATGAGGTAGTGTTGCCAACTATAGGCTCCCAATCTAATAGGAATGTTTTCACATACCTAAAATAATACAATTTGATACTATTAGAACGTTTTAGGGTTTTGTAGTACCTAAACTAAAATTCCCCTATAGTATCGTCATGTCTGTTTGTCTGTCCTCAGCTTTCTTCTCGTCAATCATGTAGAGTAGGTATTGTTAGATGGCTCTTTCAAAAATACTTGGTTTTAGAATAACGATTTTTTACTTTAGGGTTGCGTTTTTGAAACATAGCCTAATTGCTCAATTTCGGAGTCATGTCACCTCCCTTTACCTGCAAAATGACTGCACTTGGATAGGTGATTGATACGTATTTACCATGATGCTTTATATCATAAAGTTAAAAGAAAAATAATCAGTGTAGCACAATTAAGCAGTCTTTTCAAATCTACGAGCAACAGAAATCGTATTTGTTAGCAATAGAAATCGTATTGCTTATTTATTTTAATCGATTTTTGGTCTTACGTCGCACCAGTAAGTTGTTATTTGCACAGATTGCAAATTGAAAAATCTACGAAACCATATCACTGCGCATGATCCTGGCACAAGGCATGTTTTCCAAACATGATTTCTAACGCCAAGCTCATTGATAAGTCGAGGCTCTGGCGCGGCGCGATATCGGCCGAAACTATCGTCCGATTTCAAGTCTACAGTCAGCACTCGCTGTTATATAGACGCTTTTAGTGAAAACATCAATTCATCAAATTGTCAGCCTGTTTCCGTATATAATATTTTATTTTGACAAGCGCTATGTCGCGATGGGCTTCGAATACCATCGTAAAACAAACATTAGTTATAATCACTGTTATTTTCATTCTGATCCGAGTCCTGTTTATATAAAATTAATGTATTTGACTATTTATTCCTTGTTTGTCTCCTGGCGACTTTCGTTCGTAGAATTTAAGTACTCCTCTTGGAACTTTACAAACACCCAGTAAAATGTAACTTTTTTGTTAAATTTCTGTTAGCTCACTTTTCCACCTACGACACCCATACAATGATCGAATCCAGAACAATGGACGATCGATACAGAAACAAAAGACGATCGAAACGTAATAAAACATAATTGAATTGACAACCGCTTCGACAAACAATAGGTAAATTGCATTGTTCTTCGTCTAAAATACGCGAATATTCACGCTTGATGAAATTGTGGTTTTAATAAATAATGAACAGAATTATGTATTAATATTGTCAAAGCATTAATAAAATGTCGAGTTTGCTGTCTGCCCGTGGTTTGACCTCGCGTCAACGGCACACGACGTCCAGGCTGGTGCCTGACGGACCTGGGGTTGCTACAACTCATGAGCTTCTAGCGCAGACCTAGACATGTTATTATTATGAGGCTTCTTTTCAGTTCGAGGTTTTAATGAATTCACTGTTGGACGCCCATTAACGAGATGAACGGACGACTTGGTTAAGGCCGCGGGTTTACGGTGGATGCAGGCCGCTGATAACCGAAGCATCTGGAAATCTATGAGGGAGGCCAGCAGTGGACTTCTTACGGCTGAGATGATGATGATGATTCGCTGATGTCTTCTGTGAACGTAAAAGTATCAATAAACTTACGGTTTTAAACGTACATGGTTGTTTTCACAACAAATATTATTAAAAAACAAGTCAGGCAGTCATGACTTGTGAACAAGTCAGTTGAAATTCCTGGCGAAATATCGAGCTCCCTAAAAACAAATTTAAACATAGTTGGTAAATATCCTGTTATTTAAAAATATTTGTAGCAAATGTATTCTAAGTAGGTAATCTTGTTATATTGTAAGCGAACGTTTCTATTCATTCAAGTATTTTGCTTTTAAAAAAACAAAGTTTCGTTGAAATCGGTTCAGTTGGCTTTGCGTAAAATATGAACAATATTGATATCCTATCATATTCGCAATCTCTTGCATCTATAACATTACATTTATCGAAATTTAGCACAATTTCATGAAGCGAACCCCCTTTTTTTTTCAAAAGCTTATAACTTGTGCCACGACACGTTTTCAATTTTATGAGAAACTGCAGCAGTTAACGGGCTGTTTAACTGAAGAACTCTTTAATAAATATTTAGTTAACTAGTTCATAATATAATCGTGAGAGTTCAGCACGTAATAAAAGTTGGTTTAAAGCTTATAAAATTAAAGAACAGCTTAAATAATTCTATTAAAAGATTTTTAGTTTTATTTTAATCAGTTTTTTTTGTTTAGTTTTAATTTAGTTTCATTTAGTTCCTTAGATTTATTATCCTACTATAATATTATAAACGCGAAAGTTTGTATGTATGTATGTGACTTTGTTATTCTTTCACGCTAAACTACTGAACGGATTGCGATGAAACTTGAAATATAGATAGCTGAAGACCTGGAATAACACATAGGCTGTTAAACCTGTACTTCTATTCTTACTGAAGTAATTTTTTTAAATGTTTTCGCAATGTCTTTCAATCGCATTGCTTTAATTATATATCGCAATAAATGTTCCCTTACATAGTTTTTATTTAACAGAAATCAAATTCTGATATTTGATTATGATTTACACAAAACAGCGTTCGGTAACAAATTTAAATTTACACAATTTCCTGGCAATGTCTAAACTCGAACAAATTTATAGCCTTGTAGAACCGATAACAGTCGGTAAATATTTCCCGTCATGTATCATAATATTCGAAATAATAAGTTATATATGAGTTCGTATCGCGCTCTGTGTACTTTGTATCTTTAATTTAGTTTAATATTAGCTTTCCAACTTCCTCATTCACAGTTTAATATTGCTATTTGAACCGTGTTCAATGTAGGAATGTGTGCTATGTAGGAACAAATAAAAGTACTTAGAAAATTTACTTTCAAGGAAAAATAGCATACAAAAATTTTCACTTGCAGCGAGGCTTGAACTCGCGTCTTTGGGTTAGTACCCCAACGTCTATACCAACTAGACTACGCAAGTCCACAAAAATTTTCACTTGCGGCGAGGCTAGTCTAGTTGGTATAGACGTTGGGGTACTGAACCAAAGACGCGAGTTCAAGCCTCGCCGCAAGTGAAAATTTTTGTATGCTATTTTTCCTTGAAAGTAAATTTTCTAAATAAAATAGCCTTGAGCTACATACAAAAAAAAAAAAAAAAAATTAAAATAAAAGTACATTATGTATTTATGATAGATTTTGTCAAATGGAAAACAACTATATTTGTTTCGATTCACATAAATGTAAACAAAACATGTGCGAGTCGGACTCGCGCACGAAGGGTTCCGTACCATTATCTATACAACAGGTTTTGTTTTGAAAGGTAAATTACGGTTTACGATTTATGACGTATTAAAAAAAAACTACTTACTAGATCTCGTTCAAACCAATTTTCGGTGGAAGTTTACATGATAATATACATCATATATACAAGGTGGATAGGACGATACAACATTAAACAAAACCCTGAGTTGTTAAAATATGTTTGAATAGTTTGGAATTGTATAATTAATCAGAGAACTGAAATTAAAAAAGTAAAATTTTCAAACAAACTAAATATCCTAAACAATTAAAACCAATACGAACACCATGTACCCATGTGCACAGTGTAAGTACGTGCCGCGGCCACCGAGTATTAATCCTACAGAGCAACAGCTTCATACAAGCCCGCGGTGGTAGGTACTCCACTACATGAACAGCTATGTGTGCGCAAAGCTGTGAAAAGTCACTCATCTCTTTCCGCTCGAGTTTGCCGAGACCGCCCGAAGAGCCTACTCGGCTCACGTACGTGAACCCGTCGGCACACTGTCGGTGAGAGAGGTCACGCACACATAACTGCGCATGTAGTGAAGTACCTATGCCGCGGGCTTGTATCAAGCTGTTTCTCTGTAAGATTATTACTCGGTGCCGCGGCCGCCTGGCGCTGGTGACAGTTTTGTTTTTAGATACATCGTGTAGCAAATTAAAAAAATGGAAAATAGTGTCCTGTGTCTGAACTACTCAAATGATTCTGTTGAAATTTGGTAAGTGGACGTGTGTAGGTATGTCCAGTTAAAAAAAATGTTGTATTATCCTATCCACCTTGTATATTTTTTGTTTTATCATTCTCTTATTTTAGGTAGTTACAGGGGCGCGGGACACACATTTTACCACTTTGGAAGGGTCTCTCGCGCAAACTATTCAGCTTAGAAAAAAATGATATTAGAAACCTCAATATCATTTTTGAAGACCTATCTATAGATACCCCACACGTATAGGATTGATGAAAAAATTTATTTTAGTTTCATTTCTAAGTATGGGGAACCCCAAAAAATTATTGTTTTTTTTTCTATTTTTGTGTGAAAATATTAATGCTGTTCACCGAATACATCTACTTGACAAGTTTCAACAGTATCGCTCTTATAGTTTCGGAAAAAAGTGGCTGTGACATACGGACGGTCGGACAGACGGACAGACAGACATGACGAATCTATAAGGGTTCCGTTTTTTGCCATTTGTCTACGGAACCCTAAAAATCGTAATAGGTACTTATCTTCTTTATCTATAAAATGCTTTGTCCTGAGTAACTGATTGAGTGATCTTTCAACGCACATTCTGAACTAAACTGCTGATTGTAGAGAGCTGAGATTTCAAGAGAGTGTTCTTTTTAAGATGTAAGCATCCGATGTGAAAGGGTTATTCAAAATTCCTACTGGATTGGAGCTTTTTTTTCTTCGGCAATCGGGCATTCCCCGTTGTCGGAAGAAATTTAGTTAGTTTAGTTATATCAGGGGTTGAATTGGGAATTACGGGTGAAATCACGGTACACAGTCCCATCGGGCTTTGAAAAAATCTAAAATGGAATGTGAAAAAAATTGCATTTGCTGAAATCTACGGCGAGGAACCACTTTTGAACCGTAATATACCTTTTTAAACTAACACGATTGGAACTCATATTTTCCGGGTTTTAATCGCGTGATTTTTTTACTTTTTAATTTTTAAACTTCTACGTTTCGACCATGTCACAACGGTCTTGGTCGCAAGGATCCCCGTCCACGTTAAGTCCCGGGAAATATAAAATTATGCGTACTATACCTGCATAATTTTACTAATAATAATAAGAGTAATTTACTTCAAAACCATTATGTTTCATTTGTTTGGTCGGTTGAGGGATCATCATTTGGACGGGCAATTAAGTTTTATTGAATTAAACTTGACTCGTTACAATCTACGTAATTGAGCATTAGTCTCGAAATAGTCCGTCTTAGCTTCACTGTTGACACGAAAAAGCTTCATTAAGCTTAATTTACTATAAGAATTAGCTATTGAAGAGTCTTTTCTGATGCCTTGACGGTGGGTAAGTGCGGGGTAGGTATGCTGGATGGTGCGGCCAGACGTGTCGCGAGGCATGTGACCATAAGAGGGTGGGTTTCATCTTGCGTACGCTCTCGTGAGGCAGCCTCAGTATTTTGCAGCGATGTAAAGTAGCACCTTAAAATATGATTCGTTATAGTTACGAAAAGTATAACTTAGTAAAATCAATCCCTATTTCCCTTGGTCACGGCATCAAGCGTGAACGGCTGGACTGATTTCGCTAATTATTTTTTTGTTGTGTTTGCTATTGTCAGGAGAAGGTTCTTATGAAAGAAAAAATGCTGAACCGATTGGTAATGGAGAAAGATACATATTACGTCGTGTTAGTAGGGTAAGGTAGTAGGATAGGGCAGTAGTTAGTAAGGTAGGGTTGTAGGTTTATTCGTAGTTAACGGGCAGGACAACGTCTGTCGGGTCAGCTAGTTGAGTAATAAAAATAATAAATATTAAAAATCATCACTTTTTTCCTTAATTAGTGAAGACACAAGCTCTCTCTTAGTTCACACAGACCTGTCAGACTGGACTGCACTAGTCGGCGTGTTATGTTTTTCCATGCCCCGGTCACGTGCCCTGAGTCGGCTGACGCCCACCCGCGTCAATCTCAGCGGTTTCCTGACTATGCAGCTTTTTATACAAAGTAACAACGTTTTTGCCAGTTCCCTTTTGAATACTGACTATGCTGGTTGGAAGACTGGTTCTGTATTGAAATATTTTAAAGGAAAAATACCTCTGCAAAAATACAACGCACGATCGACGGAGAGCGGGATTCGAACCAACAACGCATCTTTACTCAATCTGACTGACTTTACCTATTAGTCTGTATTGGTTCTGTATTTCTGGTTGTTGGTCTTGTTACAAATTAATATTGCAGGGCGCACATTTTGCAGGTAGACAGATTTAATCCCGAACCGAATAACAGGCATTGTAATAGGTGTACCCCAAACAAAGCTAAGAAAACACAAAATCAACTTTTTTTGTAAAATAACCCACACGTTGTTACTCGTACAATAACACAGAACCATAAATAGTTTTTTTTAAGTTTAGAAAAGACATGTTATTCTATTTTGCAATGCGTCAAACTGGGGCTATGTTTTTTACTGCTTAATCTTTATTCAGGTTTTGAAACCATATTAAATGTGTATAAAGCTGTCGTAATTTTCCTACCCGGCACTGCATGTTTACTCTTCCACTCCAATTTGTTTCCTGTTAATGTCTCACTCACTCCCTTTTCCTCATACCCTCCCAGAGCAGTCTCCCACCTCTTTTTGTGTCCCTCCCGCACAACGATCATTTTCTTCCAAGTTCTGTGCTCTCCTGGTTACATGGAGTGTCCTCTCGCCGCATGACGTGATCGCTTGATCACGCCTGTTTACTGGTATTTAACTAGTCTCCTCAAATTTGATAAAGCTGCATTCTACGAACCAACTGCCAATAGTATCTGTTCCCCCATACATGACATAAAAAAATAAGGCACTGTGGTAAAACTGGGTTCCCACAGCGCGAGATATCTGAAGTCGCGCCGCGCCAGCGCGGGCTAGCGAGTGCGATCCGTTCGAACAAAAGCGTGGCGCGATTGGCGCAAGCGGACTCGTGGCGACCCGAGCGCGCGGATTGCGACGCGACTTGTGATATCTCGCGAGAAAAGCCAGCATAAGATCTCAGCTAACAGAAACTCATACTCCATAGCATCAGAATATCTTAAAAAACCGCCTAGCCAACTAAAACACACATAAAAAGAAGTTAATTTACAACAACATCCCGAACTAAATTAAAATTAACATCACGTACAGGTAATTTCCCAGCCCTATAAATAGGGCCGCTAACTCAACGTGTATCCTTCCAAAAAAATGGCACATTAAACAGACTAATACCCATTATCACTGAACTTAACTGTTGGTCGTTTTTCTCCATTGCCATCATTAAGGGCCGCTCACGGGGTCCGACGAAAGAGGGCTTAATTCCCTCGGTTATTGCTTGTTCAATGCTTAATGAACTCGGATTTAATATATGTTTGTGGTTGAATTAGTTTTGATAGTTAATTTGACGGGTGTGTTTTTAGCCTTGCTTTTGAATATATTTGTCTTTTTATCAGGTCCGAAACTTGAGTTTATATAGTAAAGTGCAAAGTCTTGCTTACGCTAGCAAGAGTTCATTTTAGGGTTCCATACCGCAAGAAAAAAATCATTATTAGATGACTCGCTTGTCAGTTTGTCTTGTCAATATGCCACAATGTAAATCACATGAAAAAAACCCTTCAGTTTCTTGTGTGTTCTTCTTATTCGAGGTCGCGTTCCGAAGACACATTAGATTACTAACGATTCAAAGTGTTATGCAAATATTCAAATGAATAAACATATTTTGATTTCAATTGAATTGAGGTTTGTCTAACCTATTAGATTGTTCACACATTGCGAGCTAGCTTGCGAGTTACGGGTTAGTTAACAGCTACTCGAAAGCCAGCAAGCCCTTTAAGTCCAAGCCTATGTTAAAAATTAAAGTATAATGTTCTATTAAATTAAAAGCTTTAAAGTCACTCCCCACAAGCACCACAAGTCCCACAACCCATCTTTGCTTCCCAGAGAGCATTGCATTTTAGAATAACTTGCTCGTAAATTGTTTGATAATTCAAATAGTTTAGGCATATGTTAGAGCATTGCATTTTGGAATAACTAAGCTCGTAAATTGTTTGATAATTCAAATAGTTTAGGCATATGTTAGAGCATTGCATTTTGGAATAACTAAGCTCCTAAATTGTTTGATAATTCAAATAGTTTAGGCATATGTTAGAGCATTGCATTTTGGAATAACTCATCATCATCATCCGAGCGTTGTTCCCGGTTGCATCCCTCTCGAGAGCCCGGGGTCCGCTTTCCTACTTTTACGTCTCCACTTCGCACGATCTTCGGCATCCCGTGTAGTGAGGCCATTTGCACGCATATCCGATCTTACAACGTCAAGCCAGCACTTCTTGGGTCTTCCCAATCTGCCGCTGAGGCGCCATGGCAAGACATTTGTTTCCCACGTAACTAGCCGGTTTTCGTAGAACGTGGCCGTACCACCGTAAGCGGCATTCTTGCAGTTTGTCTGCAATGTCTCGGACATGAAGGCTGCCCCTGATGCGGGAGTTTCTGACGCGGTCTTTTCGCGTCACTCCACACATCCAGCGCAGCATCTTCACTTCCGTGACACGCAGCTCCTGCTTATGTCGCTCAAGCAATGGCCACGCCTCACTACCATACAAAAGGACAGGTCTAATGATCGTTTTATAGACCTGTCCCTCCAGTTTAACCGGCATTTTCGGGTCACAGATGACACCAGTTACCTCTCGCCACTTGGCCCAAGCTGCCGAAATGCGGGACTTGACGTCACAATCGATGTCGCCGGACTCGTGAAGCACAGATCCCAATTTTGGAATAACTAAGCTAGTAAATTGTTTGATAATTCAAATAGTTTAGGCATATGTTAGAGCATTGCATTTTGGAATAACTAAGCTAGTAAATTGTTTGATAATTCAAATAGTTTAGGCATATGTTAGAGCATTGCATTTTGGAATAACTAAGCTAGTAAATTGTTTGATAATTCAAATAGTTTAGGCATATGTTAGAGCATTGCATTTTGGAATAACTAAGCTCGTAAATTGTTTGATAATTCAAATAGTTTAGTCATATGTTAGAGCATTGCATTTTGGAATAACTAAGCTAGTAAATTGTTTGATAATTCAAATAGTTTAGGCATATGTTAGAGCATTGCATTTTGGAATAACTAAGCTCGTAAATTGTTTGATAATTCAAATAGTTTAGGCATATGTTAGAGCATTGCATTTTGGAATAACTAAGCTCGTAAATTGTTTGATAATTCAAATAGTTTAGGCATATGTTTGCAGAGCATTGCATTTTGGAATAACTAAGCTAGTAAATTGTTTGATAATTCAAATAGTTTAGGCATATGTTAGAGCATTGCATTTTGGAATAACTAAGCTCGTAATTTGTTTGATAATTCAAATAGTTTAGGCATATGTTGTAGCTGACACATTTACTTACATTTTTATATTGCCGAATTTCTATTTTAAAACTCATCCATAATATGACCACAAACATACATAATGTACAGCCAACGGGTGACCAAGTATCTGGCAACAAATGTGGACAAACATGAAATAATCGCCGTATGGGCTTTATTTTGTGGTTTTAGCGAATAATCACCTCATTTTACTGCGGATAATTTTTGTGTGCGGTTTAGCAATTTAGAACATTATTTTGTGAATTTATTGTTTTTATACCTGCGATCAGGATTTGTTGCATAAGGGATCGATTTAAAATTGGTAAATTCACGAATGGATGGAGCAGATGATTTACCGTTTATTATCGAAAAGACACGAGAACTTTTACTCAATCCAGCGCGATATAGGCAATAATCCAATCCAGCGCGATACAGAAAACAAAAAATTCAATAGATTTTAGTCGTTTTTAAATTACACTAGCTGTGCCTCGCGGGTTGGTTCGCGTAGTTCTCGTTTCTGTGGGAATACCGATATAAAAGTATTTTGTGTATTAATCCAATTTACAGACTCCATATGTGCAAAATTTCAACTGAATCCGTTTAGTAGTTTTTGCGTGATTGACAGACAAACATTTTTCACTTTTATGTTATCAGTGGAATTATCAGAATACGAACTATTCTTTTTTTTTTCAAAGTAATGGCGCATTTGACGGTCTGGCATATGCATCCTGTTGGCTGCACCACAGCCCAACCACATCGCCACAAATAACACAGTAGCCGTTACCTAGTTCTGGGCCACAGCTGTGTTAAATCATAGACTAAATAAATCAACTATATGACTAACAGATCCCTTTGAATACCGCGTACATCCAAATTAGTAACAAATGAAGCCAATAAAGACGTTAGCCATAACAAATGCAATAAAAACTCAATGAAAGGTAGAACATACACGCAAACAAAGATTCACTTTCGCTTCGCACTCCACGAACAAAGTATGCAATTAGGGAAGTCCATTTTCTTCGTAGATGGCGATACGTAGGAACAGTTTACCTAATAGTTGGCTATCTTAAATCTATAGTTAAGAGGACAGTCTACCTACTCTTTCTCCATACAAACGTAGTCGACTGTTTCCTCCCTGGACAAAGACATTAGAGCAAATATGTTTATGCCATAAAACCTATATCTGCCATGACCATGCCCCTACGTTATGGCTTTTTTCATTTTCTAATTAGAATAGAAAAAAAAAACGTAGGGACCCGGTCATGGGTGATATAAGACTTATGGCATAAACATATTTTTTCTATTATCTTTATCCAGAGAGGAAACAGTCGACGTATGTAAAGTTTGTATGGAGAAAAAATAGGTAGACTGTCCTCATAAATTCACTATTTGATGCCGGCGCCATTGGCACACAGAAGAAAACCTTATATATTTTGATTATTTTTTCAGTTACAATCTTAACAAAACAGAAAGCAGGTATGTCGGTTACACCTAATTGGTATTTTCACAAACCCTAACCTAAAATTCCATTAATACCTTATCAAAATCACATTAACAAAAAGGTAACATAATTATCTGCCATTATAAATATTGAATCCAACGTCTATCCTTTAAGCCAAGAGCTTTTTGTTCCTCATTAAGGGACGCCCGTCGAATTTCCGATTATCCCCCGAACCGCCCGGAAACTGCACTCTGGGTGGAATAAAGTTATCATCGTCGGACTTCGGTCGAACACCTCCACGGAATAATATGACGATTAACGTTTTTCCGTTCATTAAGTAAAGGTTTTAACAGTGAATTCTTAATAATGGTCCTGTAGATTACTTTTGGTGGTGCCGTTCATTTGGATTTTTCAGCAAGAATTTGGTTATTTTTTTGTAGAGCTTCGTTTTTATTGTCAGGTTTTTTATTTGGAATGGGTTATTCTACTTGTGTCAACTGATAATTTCCCACCTGTTGGGAATTTGTTATTTATAATTTATTAAAATGATGATGATATAAACCTACCACGTCTGGTGAAATATCGAGCTCAGATAGAAACAAATTAAAACATGGTCCCGATCCTAATAATACTTGTAGTGAACACAACTATCTTAAACTGTTTTCTAATCGCCATAAACATCGCGAAAACAGAAGAAAAATCCACAATCATGTTAGTTTAAAAAAACAGACTAAGACAGGTTTAGGCTAAAAACTCTACCGTTACTAGACTCATGCAATTTGCCAAACAACTTACAGCAAAATACGAAAAATTGAAATTCCAAGCTCACAACCCTAAAACACCACAAAATAAAACACACCCCAAAATATCAACTCAAAACTCACATTACGTTTAACTGCTTAGAAGTAATCCCTTTTACAGGCGCCTTTAAAACAAATCGAGATATAAAAAGATGGTCTTGGACAGACAGTCCTGCGCCGGAGGTAACCAACCGGAATGGCCGCTTTATGTTTATAACTGTCATTAAAAGGTTGAGGTGATACCATGGGTTCATGTGAAGAGCACCTAGGTACCACAAAGGAACAACCATCTGGACTAGACTATAATATTCTTACCTACTCATTATGAGTAGGTAAGAATACAAAAATAACTTAATATTTCCGTTTTAGGGTTAAGAAACCTTCATAGTTTCCTTATAGTTATGAATTTGTGGTTTTTTAAATTTCAATGACCTTATTAGTAAACGTGGAGTAAGGTCGGAGTAGTGAACACATGCTTTGTCTTTTTCCGTGACAGAAAAAAAAATGGTAAAGTTTCCTTACTCCACGTTTATTAATAAGGCTACAAGGGTTGGATTAACAGCATGGTATTATCAAATTATGCAACACATATACCATGGTTTGAACTTCAGGAAAACATAATATTTACTTTCGAATTTATTCACACGATGTGTTAGCAAAGTTACATTTTACCGGGTCTTAATCGCGAATTATTTACAATAGTCTTGATTTTCTCGCGAATAACATGCGCTAAAGAGCTGGTAAAAATGTAACTATCTATGTTAAAATAACTTTAAATACCTTTTACTACTCACAATAGTGTCGTTGGCATATCGCCAGCTATCGTCAATTAGTAACGAGCGACACTGCAACGACGTCTGACAACCTTCCTCCTTGAATGGAACTCGTCGAGCTACAGACCTTAGATGAAAACAAAAAACAGCAGATACGTTACCTAGTCTCGGAAAATGAGACGATAAAACTGCACCTAGCTGACACACTAGCCTCAGTCGTATGTCGAACCGTTGCCGTGTGAGCACGTGCTGTCACATTGCGATCATATTTTTGACATCCATAAGAATGCCTTTTTGTTTATTTACAAATGCCTGAATCATTCTTAAAGACAAATGTTTTTAAAAACAATATATTTATGAAAATGCATGTAGGTGTTTCTAGCTCATTTTTCGAATACGTTATGTTAGAATATACCGTATCTACTATTTTTGTTTTCATCTAAGCTACAGACTACAATGTTATACAACCACCAAGCCAGATTGGTGGCAATTATAAATATTGCTTCGTGTGGCAAATTGGAAGGATTCGATTGAGAGGTATTTGTTGCGACATCACCTTTTGTGCTCGAAATGTACTGCATGAGACAGAATCCAGACAAACGTATTAAGAGGACGATTTGAAGAATTTGTAGAATGGATGTCAATATATCTCAGTAATTGCAAAACTGGAAACCTTTTGGTATTGAATTTATTTATCTTTTGCCGTCATTTTGGTAGCGATTGGTTTACTTGTAGGTGTTTTTTAGGTGTTCTTTTTTTTAAGCAACTCATTAAAAACTAAAATTTTCAATCTACAACGAAACGGGATAAATTCGAGCATTGGTTTTTTCTGTATTAATTAGTAGTAATCTGCACTTTATATTGATAACTAGTTTGATATGAAATGAAATGAAATGAAATGAAATTTATTCGTCTGAAGTAGGTTACATAGTTGTTGTATACAAATAGAGTGGTGCCGTACTTCGCCGGATCCTCCGGCATACGAATATTAATATTAATAAAAAGTTACAATTCTAAAGATCATGTCAAAATGTCATTACTCATTACATTAATTTTATCAAAACAATTCATTCAAAATTATACGTCATATCAATGTTAGATTACTTACAAATAAAATAAAATGTTAATGAAAATAAAAATAAAAAACACGAAACATTGTGGAATCAATTAAAATAAAAAAATAATCATAACAATAGACAAAACAATTTTTTTTTTTTTTTTTTAGAAATAACTGTACCTACATAAATTAATAGTTTGGCAGGAAATCAGTCAAGTCATAAAAACATTTGTCCAGCAACCATTGTTTTAATTTTTTAATGAATTGTCTATAAGGTAGTTCTTTTATGTCCTCCGGTATTTTATTATATATGAAACCAGACATTGCAATACAATTTTTCACATACAGGGTTAATTTAGGTTTTACCGGCAAGACAATTCTATTTCCATTTCTAGAGTTTTTAGGAAATTTTTCTTTAGCAGTCATAAATAAATAAGGATGTTGCCTTACAAATTTTGCAGACTCTAGAATATATATACCAGTTAGCGTGAGTATTTTGTACTTCTTAAATAAGGGTTTGCAAGACATCCAAGGAGGAATACCGGCCATCGCCCTAATGCACTTTTTTTGCGCACGGAAAGCTCTTCGGATGTCTGCAGAGTTTCCCCACAAGATTATGCCATAGGAAAGGACTGACGCTATATATGCATGATATGCTGACAATAGCGTTGCTAGTGCCGAAGTTCTTCTAAGTTTATACAATACATAGACAAAACTGTTCAATTTACCACACACTTTGCTAACGTGTGCTTTCCAATTCAGTTGTCTATCCAGCACAAATCCCAAGAAAGTAGTGTGATCAACTTCTTTCAAATTTTGACCTCTACAACTAATCTGCAGATTATTGTTAATTTTCCTATAGTTTGCAGAAAATTTCATATAATTAGTTTTGTCCATATTTATTTGTAAGTTATTTTTTCCTAACCATGTCACTAAGTTATCTATTTCGGTATTAATATCAGAGGAAAATTTATTCATGTCAGATTTAGCATTCGTAGTCAAAACAATAGAAATATCATCAGCGAAAAGTGTACAGGTATTATTTGTAATTTCAGGTAGGTCGTTAATATATAATAAAAATAGAATTGGTCCTAGTATGCTGCCCTGTGGCACCCCGGATAAATTCGATCTATACGATGAACGAAATACCTGCAAGTTGTTGTTTTTATCCAAATTTTGTATTTCAACACATTGCTGTCTATTATTCAGGTATGATTGGAACCAGTCCAATGCCGTTCCTCTTATTCCGTACCTTTCTAGCTTTACAAGCAGTTTTTTATGCGATACGAAGTCAAATGCTTTTGTCATATCAAAATAAACTACCACTGTATGCATTCGAGAGAGTAGGTTGTCTAAGATGGCTTTGATTAATTTGAAACCAGCGAGAGTGGTTGATTTGCCTTTCTGGAAACCGTACTGACTACTACTGATGATTTTATGTTTTTCAATAAAATCTAGCAATCGTTTTTGCATGGCTGTCTCAAACACTTTTGCGATAATGGAGATTAAAGTTATTGGTCTGTAATTTTCTTACTTTCCCTTATCTCCTTTCTTATGTAAAGGCTTAACTATAGATATTTTCAATAGTTCTGGGAAGACACCTTGAGAAAACGATAGGTTTATTAAATGTGTTAGAATCGGCACCGGCACATATTTTTGCCTCGTTTGTCGTGCGCCTCGAACAACGTGTAACTCTTGTGCATTAATAGAGGAACCTTGTGACAGTATGGTCTACAGTTAAAATAATATAATCTAGGAGCATTATAAAACCTCTAATGACCTCTGTGATGCGTGGGGGGAAGGCCCGACTGCAATGTAGAAGGCTCCGGGTTCGACTTTTAAAAAAAAGTTAAAGATATGTTTCTGGACTGGGTGCTCCCTATGTATCATTTTATAAAGAAGAATATAAATAAAGAAAACACACAAAAAAATAACATCAATACAAAAATGAAAACAGCACATACACAACATCCGTGTATCCGTAATCTAGTACCCATAGTACAAGCCTAGTACTTAGTTTGGGGCTAGATTGCACTGTCTGTAACATCGTGCATTATTTTATGTATTTGTTCAAAGTATATTCATGTAATATTCATTAAATGTATTTGTATACCTACTTATCGTGTATTTAGTCCGCGTATCCCCGGTATAGAATAGGGTTACACCATCTCTTCCCGTGGGTGTCGTAAAAGGCGACTAAGGAATCTGAGGGAGACTAGCAAACATTAAGTTCTCCCCGCGCGGTGGCGGGTAAACTGCTTGGTCCCTAAGAGGGTTGGTGTCAAGCAGGCGGCCGACCGTAAAAGTATTTCCAAATCATTTGGGGTTTTAGCGGACCTCGGGCTCCCATCGAGAATTCAACCGGGAACATCGCTCAGATGAGCTGAGATTAATTTAATGTATTTAACAATCAATCAAAAGTTTGTATGGAAAAAGAGTATGACCTATCCTTTCCTCTTAACCAATATCGATAGTGTAAATGAGAATCAATCTGAGGGTAGTTATTATTTCACTAATTGAGTAGCGGTCACGTTTGGCACGATGCCAGTCCACGAGGCTTTTCACTTCACCGGGATTATGCTCTAATGTGGAGGTATTGATTTTAGATTTACAGCTTTTAAGCGAACTGTCGATACAAATGGATTTACACGCTTAACGTGCACGAAAAATGTAGACGTTTCTGTCACTGAAATATGTTTTTAGAGGATAGTTCGTGCAAGTCGTTTCCCATTTTTTTATTTATTAGCTTCGCAAGCACTTAGCTCTATTTTTGGCCAAATTACCCCACCAATCTGGGGGCACGGAAGTGCTCCCGCCAAGACGAGCCAGCGAAGCGTACGGGCACTACCTACCTTTTCTCGAAAGGTTTCGTCGGTTTTTTGAACCCTCATAACTTGGGTTTGGAATATACCAGATGAATGTTATTCACGGGGTATAATGTCAATAGGGGACTAAATAAAAATACACATTTTCAATTACATAGCTCCTATAGTTTAGATTTAATTGATATCTAAAAACCTCCAATTTCGTCACTGACTCACTCACTCACTCACTGATGATCATCAAAATTCAAATGGTACTTCCCGAAGTCCTAGAAAGCTAAAATTTGGTATGTAGGTTGGTATTAGTACACAAACAACTAGAAAATTCTAAAAGTTGAAACTTTCACCCCCCAACCCCTAAAATTAAGGGATGGCTATTTGTATGAACTTTCGCAAATTTTGATGCTAGAGGTACTATAACTTCTTATTATAAATAATAAAATACAGAAAATCAGGATTTTTAGTAATTCACCCTCTACCCCTCTACTCTTTAAATTAGGGGATGGAGTTAAGCGCGCGCACAGCACCTAATGTGTATTAAAGGTGCTAGAGGTATGAAAATTGATTGATAATTAGAAAGGTTTACCGCTGTCGTACAGTGATGAACAACAGGAATATTTTTAAAAGTTGTTTCGCTATTCGCCTGTGGTGGCCAAACGAGTAGTGAACAGTGGAAACATCGTCCTAAACGCTGTACCTACGGCATGACGCGTAAGTCGTTAATTCACGACCTATTGGAAATGAAAAAAAGAAATATATATATATATATATTTACTGATAAATAAATACACCCTACTTTACCTACTAATATTATGCAAACTACAAAAAGAGATGAAATCCCCTCAAAAACATTTTCATGTAAAATGTAGCCAAGACGAGAGCGAGATCATATGATGGGCACTGTCAAAAAGTTATAAGATGTCATGTACCTAAAGCCAAGCTTATAACTCTACACGCCCCAACTCCACAAGCACCTTACTTCACAAACTCAACATCTTAGCCAAAATATATGGGCTTGGCCGTTTCATTACCGCAAGAACAATTGCTTAACAGAAACCCCATCAAGGTAGCGAAACGGCCAGCCATATATTTTGGCTAAGATGTTGAGTTTGTGAAGTAAGGTGCTTGTGGAGTTGGGGCGTGTAGAGTTATAAGCTTGGCTTTAGGTACATGACATCTTATAACTTTTTGACAGTTCAAATATTCCCAAAACGATAAACAATCTATCAATTTAAAGTACCTTTGTATTTATATGTTAAGTTTCGTAAATATCAGTTGATAAATACGACCTAGATATATAAATAAATAAATAAATAATAGTTTATTTCATTAACAAA
This sequence comes from Idaea biselata, assembly GCA_958496205.1. Taxonomy (NCBI): domain Eukaryota; kingdom Metazoa; phylum Arthropoda; class Insecta; order Lepidoptera; family Geometridae; genus Idaea; species Idaea biselata. The sequence goes on along the minus strand of OY292398.1, from coordinate 14,979,304 downwards.
AATGTTACACAACTCGTTTTGAGGTAGGTAGGTAGGGGTAGGGAAATACTACATCTCGTGATTTCACCCGCGTAAGTCTCGATCCCGTGGGAATATCGGGACCAAAAATAGCCTCTGTAACTCCTCGATAATGTAACTTTATACAAGTGAAAAAAGTTTTGAAATCGGTCCAGTAATTTCAGAGTTTATACTTTACAAGCAAACAAATAAATCTTTGCTCTTAAAATAATATTATTATATTAGTATCTCAGTCTCTTCTGATCTGAAAAAGAAAACGATTAGACGCTCTCTATTATTCAATAACACAAAAAAAAAAATGTTAAGGGGTGGAGAGAGCTTTTGCTTCTTACCCCATTGCATGGAGAAATCGCACTTGCCCGTCAAGTAATCTTCTTTTAAAATCAAATTTGAGTCTGTTTAATTTTATTACCTCAATTAAAAACTATTTTTTAGACTTAAGAAAAAATGCTTCCACAATGCTTCCATGCTTCTTCCGGTACAAAAATTTTTGGAAGCATTTTTCCGCTGAGTGTATAATATTTTTCTATCTATCTCTCTCATAAAGTGAAACGATGCAATCCCCTACGTTTCGATTTTTTTCATTTTCAAATTATTCTGTTTTTTTTTTCGTTTTCATTTAATTTAATTTTTGTCTATATAAACATAATATTCCTATATCAGCATAGTCATTGGCTGATATAAGATTTATGGCATAAATATATTTGGAAAATTTATTTTAAAGGAAAAATAGCATTCAAAATGCAATAGCATAGCATTCAATTTTTTTTTTTTCATTTTTTTTTGTATTTTTTTTTTTTTTTTAAATACATTTTCTAAATAAAATAGCCTTGAGCTACATACAAAAATTAAAAGAAATTTATAAATATATTTTCTCTAATGTCTTTATCCAGGGAGGAAACAGTCGACTACGTTTGTATGGAAAAAGAATAGGTAGACTGTCCGTCTTAAAGCGTCTTCCATTAGAATCCCAGCAAGGAATGCTACGATTATTTCAGCCATTTATCATCTAAATTTGGAGCCACATTGCAAATCCAGCACTCGGTCAGAACTAACTTCATCCAAATACCGACCTAGCTTCATAATGGAATAATTTAAATTATAAGCCTCTCAAAACCTTCCGGCTTTAGAGAAATGTGATAAAACAGAATAAGAAAAGAAAATCTCCAGTCTCCAAGTACTGACGCTGTGGTAGTTACGACTCCATTTATAATGCTATGACTTAGTGTAATGACTGCTTTATGGGATTAACGATTGTTAGCCTTTCCGTTAATCTGTAATTTACCTACTCTTGATGAACTTAATTGTATGACGGGACTAATCTTTGCTAAACAAATACGTTTACATTTAGAATTACTATAAACGAGTAATTCTAAATTTAGAAGTATTTGTTTCTGTTGTGTTTTTGTCTATATTTTCAAGTAGAGTAAATGTTTCTTGTATCTTCTATCTAGGTAGGTATATCTATACTAATTTTATAAAGAGATTTATAGAAAGATTTGTATTTTTGTGTGTATGTGTGTGTATGTTTGTAATGAATAAACTCAATAACTACTGTGCCGATTTAAAAATTCTTTCACCGTTAGAAAGGTACATTCACCCTGAGTAATATAGGCTACTTTTGATCTCGATATTCCCACGGGATCGAGACTTACGCGGGTAAAACCGCGGGACGCAGCTAGTCTTTAAAAAAAAGCGGCAAAGTCCTTATCGGACTCGCGCATGAAGGGTTCAAATTCAAACTCAAATATGTTTATTCAATAAGATACTCTTATGATCGTTTTCAATGGCCAATAATCTAGTGTATCTTCGGAACGCGAACTCCAATGAGAAGAAGGCACAAGAAACTAATGGGATTCTATCACGGTTTATGAGATACTGGTGAGAGACAGACAGAGAGCGAATTATCAGTAATAGGTAGAATATCTAACAATACCTATGTTCAAAACCACAGTTTACCTCTTAGATAAAAACAAAATAGTAAATACGGTATATTCTAACATTGCGTATTCCAAAAATGAGCTAGAAACACCTACATGCATTTTCATAAAATTATTGTATTTAAAAACATTTATCTTTAAGAATGATTCAGGCATTTGTAAATAAACAAAAAGGCGTTCTTATGGATGTCAAAAAGATAATCGCAGTGTGACAGCACGTTGCCGCGTGAGCACGCGGCAACGGTTCGACATACGACTGAGGCTAGTGCGTCAGCTAGACGCAGTTTTATCGTCTCATTTTCCGAGACTAGGTACCGTATCTTTAGTTTTTTGTTTTAATCTAAGGTTTACCTAGTGGTTGTGCGCCTCGGGGCTTAAATTGTTATATTTCTACTGTGGCTAAACTATAGGTACTAGAAATTTTAAACATGAAACAATGAAACTAAAAATACAAAGAAAACAAGAAAACTTGTATTGTTCTTCTAAAAATAACTCTAAAAAGGTAGATTCTTCTTCTGTTTTCGCGATGTTGTATTGAAATTAAAGACATTTCCAGGTCTCTTCTTCAGGCTAGACTAGTCAGGATAGACTAGTCTAGCCTGACTAGTCTAGCTGAAGAAGAGAAGAAGAGACCTGGAAAGGTCTCTACAACGTGCTAAAAGTAATAAAAAACACGCGATTCAAACCGAAAAATGTCTTTAATTTCTAAAAAGGTAATTAATGGGACTGTAATTATTTTAATTCGCAATCAGAAAATACTTACTTGCCGAGTTAAATTATTTCAAGTTTTCTAATGAGTTTTAAACATGGGTGTTATTTAAAAATTAAAGATATCTCGCAACTAAGCATTTCTAAAATTGGTTTTTATTTAGATATACACATTTTTTCCCTACTTATCGTTGCTCGTAAGATCTGGGTCCCAAGTCTGCTCTCACAATCGTATCTGATAATAGAGTTTGGGCGGTGTTGGGCGGGTTGTGTGATTATGGATGAGATAGTGTTTTAAGTAAATAATTTTTTTTATGTTTATTATTTTGTATATTATAACTTATTTGAACAGATAGACAGACAGACAGAGTTACTTTCGCTCTTGTAATGCTAGTAAGGATTATTATAGCAAGTATGGATTATTGCTCCAGTTCCACTTTTCTTCAATAATATTATATATGCGACAATGTAAATCACATGATTACTGCAAAAAAAAATATACAAAAAAAAAACCCCATGAGTTTCTTGTGTCTTCTTCTCATGTCATGGAGGTCGCGATCCGAAGACATAGTAGAGTAGATTAAATAAAAATAAAAAAATGACATGTCAAAGAGATATCTTGCTAATATCCGAATGAATAAACGTACTTTGATTTTTGATTTTTTGATTTTTAGTGAGAGCAGTCTTGGGACCTAGGATTTACGCAGGTGAAACCTCTTCGAGTCCTACTTCATATAAAAAATGTTTAAGTTTGTGTGTAAATAAACTAATAGGTATGTTTGTTACTCCATCACGCAAAAGCTACTGAAGCGATTGCGATGAAACTTCACATATAGATAGCTGAAGACATAGGCTATTACCAAAGTTCAAACAGTAAACACGCAACCAAACTATTTAAAAAAATAGTAGCGAAAATGTAAAAAAAAAAATTTAAAAAATATGAAAATGAAGTAAATAAATTCACCAGGTTCGATCAAGATCAATAAATTATTTGACTTTTTACAAAATGAAGAGCCAAATTTTAAAAATTTAAATACCATACTTACTCTTTTATACACATGGGCGTAGAGTACTTTTTGCCTTGAGCGTAAACAGTCGTGCGTTGATGGCAGTCGCGCAGTCAGCCCGAGGCAGACAATCTTCCATGTTGGCTCGCCCCTTTTAACATCAAAAATAACTATTCTAAAAAATAGGACGTCAGCTTGGGTTGCGTTATGAAATTCCTCTGAAATACTGCATTTAGCAACATGCTTTTACAACTTTGCCTTATTTTACTTTATTATTGCGTTGTAATGTGCTAAGTAATATAAAACACTGGTGTTTTATGGGACATCTTTGGTAGTGAAAGGTGTTAATCAATTAACTCAAAATACCATTGCATATACCTACCGACATTTATTTGTACAAAACACATTAATGAATTATGAAATAGAAAAATAACTAAAATGGAAATAAAAAATAAAAGTTGTAATATAATTAGGTCCCTTGTGTTAATGTGTGTTACAACAGGAAAAGGCCCCGTCTAAGCATTTGCCCAACCCCGGTAGACTACGTCTAGGCGCTGTTTTTCTTACGAAACCTTCAGTGTTCAAACACACTTAGGCAATATGCGCATTGATAAGTCACAGCGGTGGCGCGTCGTCGTGGCGTCGTGAATTCCTCTGACATAACCACAGTATAAGCGACAGTCTCAAAAAAGCGTCCATCGTGAATTGTCAGTGTGCCCGTAGCCTTAGAAAACAATATTGAAAACAGAATACTTTTTTGAAATTCACTGTTCCCGGCGGGATTTGAATCTACAACACCCTGAACACAGGCCTTGAGTCCCACTCAATGAATTATAAAACTACTCCTGTACGTAATATTTCTTCTTCCAAAACAAAGTAATTTTTCTTTTAGTTCAGCCCAGATTTTCAGTTACAACCCCAACGTAGAAAATTGTATGCACTAACCATTATAATAAATCACACTCTAAAATATATGGTCTTTTAAATAACCAAGTTTTATATTCACGTCCTATCCGCAAGCAACTTTTTGAATTTTTAAGCAGATTTTAAAAAATTCCATTCCCTTGACGACTGGTGCGCACCAAATGAGCATCTCCACGACACATACTTAAGGTCTATTTAAAGTTGGTGTAACATCACGTTTTCGGCACGTGGTATGCACGTAATACATTTTGGCGTCGCGCCAGCCTGCTTCAGCAACGCCTATCCGATCCTTTCCATCCGATTTGCGGGACGATTCGCCAGCTCTATTTCGAAGGCTTTTCGATTGGTTTCACTCTGTGTCAGACTCGAAATTGAGTTTCGATTCATTATAAATTCGCTTTATAATCTCTGCGACGATGTTGGCTTATTGTTTTACTACACAGTTTCGTTGCAGTTAGTTTCTTAATCGAATATTTCATAGGACAAACTTGCATTCTAATTACTCCCTTTGAAGCTGCTCGGTTCTTCATTGTGTGACTTTTGCATCTCAAAATCAGAACTTTCTTTATCTTAAAGGGAAAGTTTGAGACGCTTAGAAACTTTCGAGTTTAATGTAGCCATTACAGAGATGAGAAGGTCATCCAGATAAGTAATGAAGAATTTTCGTAAGTTAATCTTCCGCAGCAATATGTAGGTATGTATAAGGTCGCTGGGGATAAAGCTAGCGTCAGGGGAAATCATTGGACTGACCTTTTTATTTCGTGGAGCGCTGTTTGCATTGATGGGGTTGGTCAGTCGTACAGGTTTTTATTTGCTTAAGTTCTTTTGTAAAGTTCATCGTCGGATATTAATTTTTATGAAATTCTGTGCTAAGAATAATCTACTAAGATTATTGCTCCGGTATTACATAATATTCTATCATATTGTGTGACGGTATCTTCAAATTTCATGATAATATGAAACACCAAAATTTAATAACAGACAAGTACCTACAAGTATGCTCAATAGAGATCTCATACCTACTATGTATCATTTATATTTTATTTTGAGTGGTATTAGTCGATACATTAACTAGGTGCTATTATATTTTTTTGTACCTCAAAAAAGGCAATTTTTTTGATCAAAGGCGTTCAGAGCACGATAAATTACTAAGGGAATCAAATTGGAGGAGAAATTAGTAGAATGGAAGCCTCCGCTCCATCGTTCTGAATTCAAGATCGGCAATTTAGAAAAAAGTCTAAGCAGATACGTAAGTATACGATAAAAATTGGATGCGATTCACTCTCTTAATCGTTGCGGAGCTCCGGGGAAATCACAAGATAGATCCCGAAATATAGCACGCCCCATAATAATATAGCATTAGATGTAACGAAGTGAATTTACCCTATGATACACTGTCTTACTTTTCACGTACAAGGAAATAAAGACGCTAACTTTATTAGTTATAAAGTTGTATTTGTCTTTGTCTCGGGTGAACAGTTATAACGTTACATACTTTGCGAGATGATAGCTAAAAGCGTTATCACTCCCAGAGTTACTGTCACCTTAATGGCAGATGAAGGCAATGTTCACTAAAATGTTCCTTAATAGCCCTCCAGTTAACAGGCCACTGACCGAATTCCCAAGACGATTTCAGTGAGTTATTCTGACTTTGACATCTACAATGCGAATCAAAGTCGAGTTGGAGCGGTCCCAACGCAGTAATAATTAACAGACAACAATTAGATATAGAGTGTAAAACCCAAAACAGGCTCGAGACTTAATTGCGTACGAGATAAAGTTAGGGGTTAATGTCAAATACAGACTTGAAATCGTTCAATACTCTAGTTGCTTTGAATCTATGTGGCGTGTCGATCCAACATCCGATTGTGACATTTATACCTAGGAACACAGACCTGACTGTGGCGTCACAGCCACAGAAAATATGTTCCTGTCTTTGGGTGCTCGATTTTTTGGAATTTAGCAGTTACTAATCACGCAACGAGGCATTTTATTAGTTTTTACGGACGTCCGGCATCTATAGTCGCGCGCGAATTCCAGTTAGCGCCGACTATCGCGACGTTTTGTCAGGGTTTTTCACGTTTTTCTGACATGCGAAGGATATGAATTCGCTTGGTCTAGTTATATGTATGTATGTCTGTGCCTAGGAAGCATAAATATTTGTTCACGGCGGGAATTGCACCCGCAACCTTCTTCGTCCCAGGCTGGTTTTCGCCCTTTGCTCCATTTATATTATTTGAAAGATTAAAAGTTGGTCTTTAAGATTTCGATTTTGATTCTCGCCATGACACAATTTATTTATTGTTGGACTCATTCTTACGGCACGTATTCATGGTAATAAAGCATTTATATAAAGCAATAAATATCATTTGGAATTCCTTTACCTTTTATTTTAGCGTCTGAATGTTAGTCGTGATCGTTTGATTGAGTAGTTGCTAGTCTACATTCAATAGTGATGTGGCGAATGAGGTTGATGCGATGCCACCACACCGTTTGGGCGAGGCGCCGGCGGTGTGGCTGTGTCCAACCCACGCAGATAGTTTCCGATTAAAAGGTAATAGGCGATGAATAGTAATTTGTATTTTAAATTATTTTGTTCCTTATTAGACCGGGTTTTGTATGTAATCCTTATGGAAATTAAAATTAGGTTAGTTTTGAAATAGTTTTCAGTGTGTTGTAATTCAGTTTGCGGTATCTTTACGTAGTTGGTTTTTATAAAACAAAGTCGGTTTTGTCGTTCTATATTCCTCTGCCGACTTCTTAAATGACGAAAAGAATTTCGAATTCTTCTTCTTCCTGTCCTTATCCCAAATTATTGGGGGTCGGCACAGTAGGTAAGTCTCCCTTCACCATACCTACGGCAAATTACTTTAGCAATATTGTTAGGCAGGCGGTCGTCTGACGCCAATCCTCCTTGGGACCAAGTAGTTTACCCACTACCGCGCGGGGAGAATTCCAGGTACACTATTGTACCTATTACTATAAGTAGAAAATGAATTCTGTAAGTTTTGTTGGTACAATATAGTATATCAATGAGAAGCCACGACGAACGGGTCGCTCGACGAGAAATCTACTGCTTATAACAATTTTGTAGTGTAACCATGCGGATATTTATAAGGTACAAATTCAGGTCCAATTGAAATCAACCCCAATTTCCTAACCACAAAAACGAATTTACCCAAAACACGCACCTCTTAAAAATAGATAACTGTTTATCGTTATTTATTTTCTTTCCCATACCGTACGTTCAAGTTTAATTTAAAAAGGTCCCTGACGATCATCAAAATACAGTACCTTTTTCACGTGAAATATTTACCACGAAAGAGTGTTGGCCAATTTCGTTAGATTATTTCATTCCCTCAGGATGGGTGGATAAATTGAGATACCCTTGCCTTCTGTGGTTATCTTGCGAGGCCTTACGATATTGATGAGAAAATTGCTTACTATTAATGAAATAGTATTAAGTAACGGACGTGTTTCCAAAAATAAACGGATCATAATTCCGCACGTATCTTTCGTCCTTGTTTTGACATGATGTACAAAATGTACAGTTTTATTTATTCTGCTATTAAATTAAATAAACAACCCTCCGTCCGATTGGACTGAACGGATCTGGTGTGCCTTGTATGTACCTACATACAAGACACAGTTGTCGAATTATGTCAGTCGATTCGAACACCACAAGGGCGACATCCTGGGGGCTATTTATTCATATATGGCACGGATTTATCTGGTCTGGCAAAACTGAAGGTTCTTGTGAAAGCCAACCCTGGAATAGGGAAACAAGTAAACACACACAGTGCACTCGCTTGTTCCATATTCGTTACGTGACGATTTATGTACCACTCTATCCGTATGTGTTTCCAGAGACTATTACCTATATCAAATTACAAAAGTAGTCCAATTTTTTTTAAATTATATTCCAAGTATATAGAAAAGAAATTCATCATGAAAATTTAAGACCACTCTGGGCACATTTATATTCATGTACAGTAATTCCCAAAATAGTTAGGCGATCCTCTTAATCCTACGATAAAGATAAAGTGTTCTTCCCTTTAACAAAATGCTGCAGCATCTCCATCGTCAAAGGTGTCCTTAACTTGTCTATTACATTTAGCTATTGAATAATAAACGTTGCGCCAATCTTGAATATGGTAAAAGACGTGAGCCGACTGCCGAACAACCTGTACGATTGAATGCATAACCCTCAATCGACATTCCGAAAGAAATAAACTCTATCACAACCAATCAGGGTTCAGTCTTCAATAAAAAGAGTGTGAGAGTTACGTCTTTCCAAAAATTGTAGCTAAAACTTTTTAAGACGAGGTTTTCTCAATTTTCTGGGTAATTTGCAGGTTTCTTTCATTGTCAATTTGAAATGTGTGCTCGAAATAGTCAAATGGTGTCGTGGTTAAATTTATGACAGTTTTGGGATACTTCAGCGTGCTTTGGCTGAGTGTGTTTGACATTGGGAGTTTTCATTAATTTGTCGATGAAATATGATCGCGAAGTTATTTCGTTTCAATTTGGAAATTAATTAAAATGTATTTTGTTAGCAATGCCTGTGCAATCATTATTCTCGGATTCATAGCTTTCATTAATTATTACATTTTGAATATTTCCAAATTAATTGAGAGTAAATTTGTTGACTGTCATTTTATTTTAAAATTGTTGTGGTGGACATCATGGTTAAGTCGACTTTCGACTCATTCGCGAAATGGCCTGTAGTCGTTTAAGGACTTATTCACGAGGCATTTTAATTTTAAAACATATTTTAAGAAGTACCTAAGTAATTTGACTTTGTCTTAGCTCCGTAAAAACGAATACTTAAATCAATATCCGCTAAAATTGGAACACAAACAAGTGCTACTGCTAAGCGAGTGTTATCGAATGCTAACGTTGAATCTCCATAACTGCACAACTTTACTCCACGATTTGACTTATAGTTTATTAGAAACGACGCGAGGTTATTACTTTCATGTTATGAAGTGTTCAAATAGCATAGAATCCACGTTGAAATAAATGCGGATTTCGAGCCGAATTTCCGATATATTTTCATAGCGTATTATGTAGCAAATTCGAGTATTGAGGTAGGTACTCGAATTTTCTACATGTAATAAAATGTCGCTGTTGAAATTCGCTATGTCACACATGCGACAAGGCAACGCAGGGGTCCCTTTTGTGGTTACATTCTAAATGAGTCCCATTACAAATACACATTACCATTTTTTTAAAACATAAATGAATAAACAGCTTAATTGGACGAAATGGGAAGGGGCCATCTGGAAAAAGAGACTATTTGCCACCATGTTAAAAATTAAAAAAAAAACCTCAAAATGAAAATCAAAACCTTCAAAAGTAATGATCAAGGAGCTTGAATTCAACCCGTCCTTTGTAAAAAAATAAATAATGCGCAGAATCCTTTTAAGCCTCCGAATTCGTAAGATAAGCACCATGTATATGTAGCTTACCAATTCCATTAATGAATTTTCATCTAATACTGCTGCTGTATCTAAATATCGGCACTCAAATCTTAGAATGAAAGCGTTCCCATGTTGGAATGAAATTGACTCTAACTCGGTGGGTACGTCAACCAAGGAGGCTATTCTGCAACTGAACCGTGTGCCGTGTAGCTTCTACACGGTTTGTCAAGCATTTTATACCTTTTAGTACCTATTTGGGCCGCGATAAAATTATTAGTAATATACTAGCAAATTTCCGCGGTTTTACTAGCGTAAGTTCCGATCCTGCGGAATTTTTCAAAATCCCTTTCTCATTGAATCGGTACACACCACAAAGAATATAGGGTAAACCTGGGAGTGTTGCCTATAGTTTTTAAAAAGCTCCATAATATCATATTTACCAAAAGGAAATGAAAAAAAATAATTGCAATAGTTCAATCATATGTTAAAGAGGTAACATAGCAATTATAACAATTTAGCCTTAAATTTAGAAAATACAGCCTTTTATTTTTAGTCTGTCGATTAGGCATCTGCCCCATACCTATGAGTGAGACGCCCATAGGTATCAGGGAGAGATGCTTACGTAGTTATTAAAAGGAAAATGAGGTTTTATTTGTCACAAGTCATACATTTCGCAGGATCTCCACTGCAATCTTCATAGAACCATTCCTGGCATTGTATGCATTGCAGCCAGTCATAGTTTTTCTTTGTCGCACTCTCCACATGCAACGCAGATATCTCCTAAGATACTGCGTTCTATATTTTCTGTGGACGAATCGTCATGCTCGGAGTAATCAGAATCCCCATCACTAGGCTCATCTGATGTTTTTATTTTAATGCTTTTGGGTTTTCTGGAATAATTCCTTTCAGAACGTTAAAGACGTCTTACCCCCAAAATCAAATAGGCGTCTCTCCCACATGACTGGGTGAGAAGCCTAGAGTATTTTAAATCAGTAAAATGGAACGCACTTTAAAACTGGCATCTTTGCCGTGACAACCATCATCAATTCCATTAGTAAAAATCAGAAAAAAACAAAAGAAGTCATTAAAAAATGTTGAAATTTTTAGATTAAAATGTTCCTTAGAAAAAAATCATGGGTCTGACCGGTAGTACTTACATTTTGACTCGAAAAAAAAACACAAAAATCACACTCATTTTAGGAAACTACTTGCACCAAAACTTGCTTCTAAGTATTCGAAATGCAACTGACCCGGTTGGATGCGTTCAGAAATTACTATGATTTTTTTATTTGATTTCATATTTTTGTAGGCATCTCTCCTCTATAGGCATCTCTCCCAGGTTTACCCTACTCTTCAAATTCCATGTCTCATGACCAGCCGTTTAGGATCTCCATTGATATATAGGTCAGTCAGAACTTTGAATTTTAAACATTATTTATTTGTCTAAAAGCGACAAATTACGTGATTTTTATTACGTTAAAAATACCAAAATGCGTAAAATGACTGGCGTCTGCATAGAATCTACACGTCATCTACAAGGTTTAGTTACAGAATAGCTTTCCAGTACGCGCAACAAACAACGTTTGGTAATGCAGTGAAATCATTTGCATCCAACGAGACGACTGAGCAAGCTAAGCCGCTTGCGATAATGTAAGCCGCAGAGAGCTGGGCGTTAGCATAACTTTGTGATGCTGTGCAGTGCTCGCAACTAGATATTTGCCTCATATTTATACGGAGTACAGCTATTTCGTCACGGGTATGTGCAAAATTTGCCCCACCTGAGCCAAGAGCGGAAAATCTAGGTCTGCATATGACAATTACGTTTATTTGTAGACTTAGATTTTACACACACAGTTTCTTTTTCTGTTCGTATAGTGGTGTGGCTCACCTAGTGTTAGTGTTTTCTGGTCCCCTTAAGACCTCTCAGTTGACCTAACGACTGCAGAGGTAAAAACCGGGACCAACTGCTTAACGTGCCTTCCGGAGCACGGAGGAGCTAGAGAAAATGTTTTTTTTTCTACACAAATTATCGGTAGGTAATCTATCCACATTCAAAGAAAGCGTTTGAACATACCCTTATAAGCGATCCCCTATGCGAGATATATAATATCTTACTAATATTGTAGTCCGGGCGGCGGCTGCAAAATATCAACCTCATCTAATAACTGAAAAATATCACTTTCCACGAAGAGAAGACCTAAAATAAATAAGAAAAATATTGGTCTGCCGGGGTACAGCTTGGGCGGGGCTTCGCAGTGAATTAAAATATGGTCCACTTCGGACCATCATTTTTTACAAATGTAAAAGTAACTCTGTCTGTGTTACTGTTACGTTTTCACGCCTTAACCACTGAACCGATTATTATGAATTTTGCTACAGAAGGAGATGGAACCCTGGAGAAGGACATATTAAAGATCTCAAAAATCCTGCAGGAAAAGCCATTCTAGATACAGTAAATTGTTTTTCATCCCATCTATTCGAAAAGTGTCGCTTTGGTCCTCTATAAGTGCGACCAAAGTAGCTCTTTTCTGTTAAGATAAACAGCCGGGAGCAAAGTAAAACAGCCGGGAGCAAAATAAAACAGCCGGGAGCAAAGTAAATTTGAATTTGGAACATATGTATCATTCATAGAAATCAAACGTAAATTATATGAATTACTGGCTTACCACGGGGCTAGATGGCGCTGTGTGTTGTTCACAGAATTTATTTATTTTATTAGTTTCATTAGTGTCATTAGTTTCAGTTTCATTAGTGTCATTAGTTTCATTTGCTTCATTAGTTTCATTAGTTACATTTGTTTCATTAGTTTCATCAGGTTCATTAGTTTCATTAATTTCATTAGTTTCATTAATTTCATTAGTTTCATTAGGTTCATTAGTTTCATTATTTTCATGAGTTTCATTAGTTTCATTGGTTTCGTTTGTTTCATTAGTTTCATTAGTTTCATGAGTTTCATTAGTTCATTAGTTTCATTAGTTCATTAGTTTCGTTAGTTTCGTTAGTTTTGTTAGTTTCGTTAGTTTCGTTAGTTTCATTAGTTTCATGAGTTTCATTAGTTTCATTAGTTTCTTTGGTTTCATTAGATTCATTAGTTTCATGAGTTTCATTAGTTTCATTAGTTTCATTAGTTTCATTAGTTTCATTAGTGTCATTAGTTTCATTAGTTTTATTAGGATCATTAGTTTCATTAGTTTTATGAGTTTCATGAGTTTCATTAGTTTCATTAGTTCATTAGTTTCGCTAGTTTCGTTAGTTCCGTTAGTTTCGTTAGTTGCGTTAGTTTCGTTAGTTTCGTTAGTTTCATTAGTTTCATTTGTTTTATTTATTTTGCTTATTTTTTTAGTATTTATATGAAATTTTCACAGATGATGTATTTCTGTAGCCGCTATAACAACCAACAAATATTTATAGAGGGCTTCTGTATAATAAACGTGATATTAAAATTTTATACCCAACATTTTTGTTTAAGTAAATAGGTATATTCACGAATTACGTAACACCATATCTTATTTATTTTCTCATAGAAGGGGATGAAAAGTAGAGTATATGACTCGAGAGCAAATTATTTTTGCCTCGGGCGATGTATACTTTGAATCCCTCGCTGCGCTCAGAATTCTACGTTAGAATCCCTCGCTACGCTCGGGATTCTATTCTAGAATTCCTCGCTTTGCTCGTGATTCAAAGTAACGCCCTCGCCGTAAAAATACTATTTTGCTCCCTTGTTATACAATCTACTATAGTTTTCGACTTCTACTTTGATGTCGCTCTCCTGGGACCACCTATTCATCGCAAACTCCTTACAAAAATATCTTATGCTCAAATTTTTTTTTCATGGTGTCCTTTGTTGGGCCTTTCTAATTAAAAGTGCTAGGTACTATTTATGTATTCTGTGGTGCTAGCAAGGTCCACTGTTCACAGAATGACTAGTATATTATTAGCTACGTATCAAATGTCACAGGTAAGCTTTGATCGTAGTCTATATTTAGATATGTGTTCCTATTAAACAGATTATCTCTCTCCAGACCGTTAACTTGCTAATTATATACTCGGCGGTAAATCAATGGTAATAGAACGACAAGCATAGACATAGACAAGCAACTGATTTGGAACTGGAATTAGCGGTTGAAATTCAACACAATGATGTCAATTTAATAGATAGACAGATAGATAAAAACTTTATTGCACCAAAAATTTACAAAACACATTAGGTACAAAAACAAAAACTTACAGCTAATTTTGGAATAGGTACAATGGGCGGCCTTATCGCTAAAAGCGATCTCTTCCAGGCAACCTTTTAATCTAGTATTTCCAACTTGGATGATGTTTTAAAAACATAATTTACCTACAAAGTATAATAAAAAAACAGCTGTGTCCAGCGGTTTTGCCCGCTTAAGTCCCGATCCTTTCTAATCGGATGCCTACATCGTAAAAAGAGGAAACTCTTCAATTTTCAGCCTTCATGCTATCAGCGGTTTATGCTGTGCGTTGATTAGTCAGTCAGTCAGTTAGTCAAGACAAATCCTTTTATAGATATAGATAATAGAAAAAAATATATCAAACACACAAAAGAGATAAAACAAATGTGATAGGTATTTTTATTAGGTACAAGTTATTAATATCATTTGATATTTCGTAATTATAGTGCTCTAGGCTTATCTAGAGGAACTCGCGTGGTGCGCATAGTGCGTTAAGAACGCGGCGACTGTTACCATTTCCATACAAACTTAATACCAAAATAAACTAGTTTACATCTCATTTGTTTTATATTATTCCCAATAAAAAGTAATTTACGCTGTAAAAATAAAAAAATGTTTCTCCGTTTCATTTAATTTCAAATGAATATTTTGGAAAACCTTGTGGTGGGGGCCCTATAAAAATAAAATCTTAATCCGAATTATATCGATATTAAGGTAGAAAACTAAATTTTTCATAATTTATTTTGGTATTAAGTTTGTATGGAAATGGTAACAGTCGCCACGTTCTTAAGACGCTGGGGTTAAGACCCTAGAGGGGCGCGTTTGAGCCTCACCGCGAATAAATGTTAGAAGATATATTTTCCCTAAAAATATTTCTAACATCATTTGAGTTATCTTTATAGAATGTTTCGAGGATTTACGCTTATAGTGTGTTGTACCTTAAAGATAATTAATTACCTCTAACTAGGAATAAAGATTCTAATATCATTTTTTTCTAAACCAAATAGTTTGCCCGAGAGACATTAACTGTAACTTTTTTACTTTTGGACTTTTACCTGTAACTTTTAAAATAAAAGAATGATAAAACTAAAAAAAAATATGATGTACCTACATTACCATACAAACTTTCAACAAAAATTGGTTTGAGCGAGATCTAGCCAGTATTTTTTTTTAATACGTCATAAACCGTAAACCGCAATTTACCCACCTTTCATTCAATTAAAAAATGTACGGAACCCTTCGTGCGCGAGTCTCAGTTGCACTTGCCCGGTTTTTTTTTTATTTTGCAGTTTACTACTCTTTTCGCGATGTTGGATTGAAATTAAACTCATTTTCTAGTTTTAACCGCGTTGCTTTTATTATTTTTAGCATTTTATCAATGCGTAGGGCGTAGGTTTGAAGATCTTTACAGATCTCTTTTTCAGGGTAGACTGATATAGGTTCTCAATATCTATTTTACAAAACACATTGAGTTATTTTCAAAACGTACTTTCTCAATTTATTTGTATTTTATTTTCGTTCGAGCTTCCACCATTACTTGGACAAATATTTGTTTTGCTGAAAGCCCGCGATGTTTGTATTTTTACGTGTTATTATGACATTATGTTTTATGGTCTTGTCGGGATTTTGGTCTTTGGGTGCTTGGGTTTGTTTTGTATTCGAAAAGATGTGAAAGCTTATTGTGAAACCTGGGATAAACAATTACATAAAAGCAGTATTTAAGCTGGGTTCAGACTGCAAACTATTAATCGCCATCAGTCGATTACAATTTTCAGTTACAATTTTCCTATGTCATGATGAGTTATTATCCGTTATTTAATTGAAAAAGTAGGTATGTAAGTACTAATAAATATTTTAAGCTTTTTATGATCATCACATCATGTCTACTATTACAATTAATTAAAATTAAAAATCCTATGATGAGGCCGTAGTTATTTCCTTGGGAGTAATTAATATATCTACAAAAACACAATACAATGAGAGCCAAGTGCAGGCACTTAAGAGGAGTATATACGCCAACGACCTTGAAACTGAAAATCCCTGTCGGGCTCATCGAAAATTGTTGATTATTTCATGACGGAATGTCGTAGAACTTTTTTTGTGCACAGATTGTAAGTGACATTGTTTTCTACATTTTGGTGTAGTTTTAAGACAAGAACCTCCTATTGGTGCAAAGCCTATCCAAATTTTAGACAAAAAATGTCTGATTTGGCTAAAATGTCGATAGGCTTCAATACGTTTAGACATATTTGTATGGAAACTGCACTAAAATATCGGAAACAATGTCGCCTACAATCTGTACACAAAAAAAAGTTCTACGACATTCCGTCATGAAATAATCAACAATTTTCGATGCGCCCGACATGGATTTTCAGTTTTTCAGAATAGGGGCCTTAAAATAAATATATTGGTAAGTACATACTTCAAATAAAGTTGATTCCTTCTTCTTAAAAAATCTGATACTAGAGAAGTTTTGATCGCGATTTTATACTTACATGAAATACCATCATAAAAGATTGTGGGCCTGTTCCCATAATAGTTATTATACGCAGTAGTAGGTAAAATATATTTTTGTAGTACTCACCACCCACCAGCATAATGACGATCGTTCGCCGCCAACTAAACTATGTAAGCTTAGCTTAGCTCACATCAAGAACTCTGACTTAGGGAAATGATCTGTCTATAACTGTTAGTTAGTTAGTTTCGCTGGGCCTTTTCCGCACTTAGCCTCACAATCAGGCCATTGTAAGTGATTTCTTAGAGGGGTTAAGCAGTAAGACGCCACGGGAGCCTACTCCGGATTGCCTTCGTCTTTGGACCGTGGTAAGTCCTAGGACATGTCGGTTTCCTCACTATGTTTTCCTTCACCGTAAGAGCGATGTTATTAGCGCACATAACTTTTTCTTAAAGAAAAAGACATCGGTGCGCCTTTCTCGGTACGACATACTAAACGGTCAAACTGTAAGTGAAAACGCTATGTTATAAACTGGAATCACTTCTTTTTCTTTTCGCGACCTGAAAACTCTAAGATTAGGGTTTTCAGGTCGGCTTAAGGCCTTTAACTTGACCTAAAGTCTGATATCTGAGATAACAACCGGGTCTAATTGCTTAACCTTCTGAAGCACGGAATTACTAGAGTAGAATGTAGTGCAAAGCGTACTACATCTAGGTACCCATCATTACTTGCTAAACTGTAAAGAAAGAAAAGTAAAAACAATTAAAACACTTTCTTTGCTACAATGTGAAATAAATTACACATTAAAACCAAGTACCTACCTACCTACATTATTTATCGAGCGAGCAAAAAGAAACTCAAGTATTATGAACTAAGATAATAAACCAGAATTGGATCTTCATGTTGGTAACCAGAAGGTGGGTTGGGACGTGACTCTGATACCAAACATAATATTGGTAGACCAGGCGCCTTGTCCACTTCTGCGTGGGTTTTTTAGCAATCTCCTAGCTGATTACGTAACTCTCTTTCTCTCATCCGAGCGATGTTCCCGGTTGCACTCTCTCCTGAGCCCGGGGTCCGCTTAACCCCAAAAATTTGGGGTAGGCGCTATAGGTAAGTCATCGTTGACCATACCTTCTGCTAATAGATTTGGCAATAATTTGACTGCCGGCCGCCTGCCTGACACCAACCCTTCTAGGGACCAAGCAGTTTATCCGCCACCGCGCGGGGAGAAATTAAGTTTTGCTAGCCCCCCCTAAATCCCTAACGGCCGAATACAGAAACAACAACACAAAATTTGAGTGCTACTTAAACAACTAAGCACTCAAATTCAAAAATTCCCATACCTTCTATTTTTTTAAGTAGAAGCTTCTCAATTATTTAAGTACGCCTCAAACTTTAAATTTTAAGTACCTAGGTGTATTAAATTAAATTTAAAACATAGGTTCAAATTCCACGAATAAAATTATATGTAAAAAGAAAATTAAATATGGAAATGAATGAGGAAATTCACACGAAATGCAATAAATACGCGTCAGAATAGACTACATAATCAGATGTTTTTAAAATATCCATTCACACAGGATTGCAGGAGCTAAGCTCGTTATTTAAATATTACGTACTAGCAATGACCCGCGGTTTCAAGCGCGTAAGTCTCGATCCCGTGGAAATAGCGGGATCAAAACTAGTCTATGACTAGTAAAGACTTTTTGAAATCGGTCTAGTATTTTCGAATCCTATTCGTTACAAAGAAACAACTAAATTTTTTCTCAATATAATATTAGTATAGATAAGTTATTTAGTAAAATAGTAGTGGATAAAAGGCCTACTGTGGGTGTGGCGGTTCCAAATAAAATTATGAACATTAGAAGCATTTCAAACAGTTTTCTGTATTTTTTGGTAAACGTGGTAGACGTTTGTTGTAGGAAGAATATTTTTATTCTATTGGTAAGTATTTAAGAGATTTTCGTATCAAATTGTTTGTTATTGGTTTTAACTGGTTATTTTATGATCATTAGACAATAACAAATAGTTTTATTTGTAACATGTTTGTCTAAATTCGAACTTAAATTTAAAGTGACACAATAGGCGGCCTTACCGCTGAGAGCGGTCTCTTAAAGTCAAACTACACCCGTCTATATCCTACATATAAGGCAAAGCATCTTTAGTTTCCGATCTTGATACATTCCGCAATATGAAAAAATCAGACAGACAGACAGACAGACACGTCAAACTTATAACACCCCTCTTTTTCCGTCGGGGGTTAAAAAAACCGGAAACGCTAAACAAAAATTACACACTTGAAAAAAAATATTAATAAAAATCTATACATAGTAAAATTGACACAGTTTAAAATACCTACTTATACCATTCTCAATAATAACAAAAAACAAAACAAAGATGCAATATAAAACCGTTGTCACGAAGTAATAAGGAAAAGCAGACTTTAAAATAGAGGGCAAAAAGCGACGGTTAAATGTGTACTGGCCTAGTCGAGATCCCCTGGAGCAGAAGGCTGGCGATCGATGTCAATTTAGCCGAGATTAAATCCTGAGCCCAGCCGGGCATAGCCGACCGAGCACCGACTGCTTTGCCTTGGGCAATGGGCATGGGCCTTCTTAGATTAGTCGTCTGCAATTCGAAGACTGATCTGACGAAAATGGTACAAAATAAAGCCTTTAAATCTTTAACTGCTGATAGTTATTAAATAGGCAATAATAAATGCTGTGAACACGTAAGCTTCATCTAGCCCAGTCCAACCTTACTCCACCTTTATTAATAAGACTAAAGGAGATTCGAATTTGGAATATCATTATTCGTCATCCGACAACTTTTTCATTCCTCTCCCGAGAGGAATGCCTCCCTCTTTAATACAGTAAGATAGGCTAGGTTAGCCTAATTGACCATACCTACTGCAAATACCAATATATTTTTATCTTATCTTATCGAATTGTATTTTTATAACATTTTCAATATGATTAGATCGACACTTTTTTATAGTTTACCTTAAAAAAGTTTAGTCGTCTTAGGTTTATAGTCTGTGAAGAGTCGAACGATTAGATTCTCCTTCAGAATCGACTTTTCAACATAAATTTTAATTGTACCTATTCCAATATCGATGGGTTTCATTTAAAGCAATTCCGAGTTATCTGTTTTAATAATATTCAGGGAGCCTGAGGGCATGACTTTCATGGAAGGAGACAAGGGGTCAGGTTACTCGAAGTGTTTTTTGACAACTTCGCAAAATGAACATTCTGAAATGGTATCTACTGTTTGAGAAGTTTCATATTAAACACGTTTGCCGGTGAAACTGTATTTAATTAATAGAATTGATGGGACAAACAGCCGAAATGGAGAGCATCGAGTGTGGGTCGCGATTAAGGGCCCATATATCCCCAATTGCGTGACAGGGATAGCGCTTGCGAATTTCAGTTGTGTTAATGAAGGACGTAAGATGCTAGGAGGTACGTGAAATTTAAGAGCGTAAAATAAAACAATTGAAAATAAAACATTGATTTTGAATTTCAAATCAAAGATGCCCTGCATTGAACTAAGATCAGTTCTTCTACAAAGTTTTATTAGTATAAGTAATATATTGACTGACTAATTCTATTTATTTGTAAAATTAAGAGGGAAGTTTGTGATTTTATTCTATCGATAAAAAAATATCCAAAAAGGCAATGCAGCCAGCCTTTTGAGTACAGTCAGCATCAAAAGTCGATGACCACATTTAAAATTTCAAAATCGCTATACATCATAATATACCAAAATTGCTTAACATAACAAGCGCCATAATAGAATAAACATTTCTTAAGTTCAAAACTTGCTGAACACTACAAAGTCAAAAATCTCTGAACATCTCATTGTCAAAAATTACTGATCATTATAATTTGCAAAAGTATCTTAACATCAAGCTTTACAAAACTGACTGATCAATAGCAAATCTTTGTTCCGGCCGGATATCTAGTGTAATAATCATCATAATGTTCAAAAATAACTTAGCATAATAAGTGAACACAAGTAACTGAACATTAATTTATTTCGGCTACCTAGTGTGTAAACGTTCTAATAATAATAGTAACTATTTTCAAATTTATCTAAATACAAAATTATGTAAATTATGATTGTAAGTAAATCTTAAATAAACAAAAAAAAATTGGCTGTGGATAAAACTAATATTGTGCAGGTATAAAAATAATTATTATGGGTATTTGGAAAAAGATTTACCCACGAATTTTAAAAGAATATGTCCACTTAATTGTCAGTTATGTATATCGGATATCCATTGCGGTTGCGGGTTATTTTATCATCTATTTATTTTATCATATATTTGGCACATTGTTTTCCAAATACCCAAAACTGACATTTTAAAACACGATTTTTTATTTTATCCACAGCAAAAATAACTTTGTATATTTCAGCTTTATTTATAATCATAATTGACATAATTTGGTATTTAGATAAATCGGAAAATAGTCACTAGCTGATTTTTCAATACCCAGTTCAGCTACATTCAAACGTTTACATCAGGGGTTCCCTAAGTGGGGGCGCGCACCCCAGGGGGGGGGGGCGCAGGGACCTTTACAGGGGGGCGCGGGCCACCTACGATCGCTGATAAAATGCATTTCAGACTGTTTAATACGACCAATTAAATTATTTGAAATTAACGCATATGTCAAGAACTTAATATTGATTCTTTAGTGGGTGAATTTCTGAACAATAAGTTGAAAGGGGGCGCGTCTCAAATAAGTTAGGGAACCCCTGGTTTACATACTAGGTAGCCGAAATAAATTAATGTTCAGTTACTTGTGTTCATTTATTATGTTAAGTTATTTTTTAACATTATGATGATTATTACACTAGATATCCGGCCGGAACAAAGATTTGCTATTGATCAGTCAGTTTTGTAAAGCTTGAAGATATTTTTGCAAAATATAATGATCAGTAATTTTTGACAATGAGAGTTCAGAGATTTTTGACTTTGTAGTGTTCAGCAAGTTTTGAACTTAAGAAATGTTTATTCTATTATGGCGCTTGTTATGTTAAGCAATTTTGGTATATTATGATGTATACCGATTTTGAAATTTTAAATGTGGTCATCGACTTTTGATGCTGACTGTACCATGGGGACTATTTTTTTAATTAACTACCTACTCTTTTCTCTATACAAACTTTACAAACGACGTCGACTGTTTCCTCCCTGGATAAAGATATTAGAAAAAATATATTTATGTCATAAGTCCTTTAACAGCCATGACCATGCCCCTAAGTTTTGATTTTTTCATAATCTAATTTTTCTGAATGTTATTCTATTCTAATTAGAGAATGAAAAAAAAACTAAACGTAGGGGCACGGTCTTGGCAGATATAGGTTTTATGGCATAAACATATTTGCTCTAATATCTTTATCCAGGGCGGAAATAGTCGACTACGTTTGTATGGAGAAAGAGTAGGTAGACTGTCCTCTTAACTCTTTTTTTATTTTTTTATAAAACAACTAAATTTAATTATTATAATAAAATACAACGTTAAAAGTTACAAAAAACTATTATTTATTATTAGAAGTGCATTGTTTATGTAGTTTAGTTTATTATTAGAAGAATTCAAACTACATTGTACAATTCGCTTTTTAACAGATCCAGAATGTAATTAAGCACCAGTTTGTGCCCTTGTTACTACATTTAATCAAGTTTCATGTACAGACAACAACAGTTGTAAGAACGCAAGACATCGTCGGCCAATTCTGGGTATACAGGGAGCGTTTAGATTAATTTTGAAAATCGAAACAGTTATGTTGGTAAAGTTATGCCATTTTTAGGTCAAGTACCTAATTATTAGAAACTCTGTGAAGTCTTCAAAAATTACAGGTTTAAAAAAAATAAGAAATTCAAAAAATCCGTTTTGCTCTTTTTGCGCGACTATTGAGTTATATATACAAACATCTAGCCCCTTACTTACAACATACAGACGCATACACTAAAATACAAATCTTTCCTCTTTATAATATTAGTGTAGATATCCTAATTGTAATTTTTAAGTATTTAATTAGTGAGATGAAACGATTTTACACATATTCCAAGAATTGTAATATTTCAGTATCATTACAGTCATATCCCATATTCCAATACTAGGAAATTGTATGTTCTGCGAATGCGAACATTAAAGCGGATTATTATTTCAATAGCGAATAATTTTACCAAGAAAGGAAAACAAAGTACACAGCATACAATTATAATGTTCTCCGTTACTATAGTAGGTAGGTACGCTCTTTCTAAAGTTGATTGCACATTTATCCACACACATGTCCAGTACTCATAGATGTCCTAAAGCAGGGGTTCCCAAACTTATTTTGTCTACCTCCCACTTTGAGAATAAATTATTTTTTAGCGCGCCCCCTTTTTTACCCACTTAAAAATCAGTATAACTTTAAATGAAATTAATTATTGTAAGCCATTTTAGCGGAGCTTAAACTACCTACTTTCATTTTGAAACAGAGAAACCTATTGACATTATTTTTATTTTATTTATTCAATAAAATAGGACAGATTTGAGAACTACACGGAGAGAAATATCGAACTGAGTTAGTTTCAGCAATTTCTTAACTAATATTAGTTAATGTTCACATGTTGTAGTTAAGAGTCAAGAGCTGAGTCGGTGTCTTGGAGTACTAGCTAGATGAAATTACAAATCACCCGCTAAGCCTCTACGCAACACCTCCATTTTTTTCTGGGTTTCTTACCGCCCCCTTTTAGGCTTACAGCGCCCACAAGGGGGCGTTATCGCCCACTTTGGGAGCCCCTGTCCTAAAGGGTCAAAATCAGGTCGAAATAGTCATTTCCCTTTGGTGTTCAAAACGCAGCTTTAGGGTAAAAATGCATATGAGCACCAATTTCGACTGGTTTTTGCTAGCAAGCATGTAAGATTTTCTTGCTCACCTACTTTTATTCATATCCAGTAATATCTCGGTGTACGGATGTCGGAAATTGGTATCTATTCGGGGATATTCGCATGAAGAAGGTGCCTATTTCTTTCAACGCAAGTGTTATTATGTTTGCACAATTCTGTTCAGTTTAAAAGGGGCTCCAGATTCGATATTAAAATGTATCTTTTTAATTATTTCTTCGATTGTCTTGCTCTGTTTGACGGCGACGAATAATGAGTTTTTTTAGAATCCGAAATGAAGATTTGGTTACGTTTATTGAGCGCTTTTTATTCGAGAAATAGCTTGAAAAGGATGTTGGATATGAGCTTAGTTGCGCCCCGAGGTTTTATATTTATAAGTCCCGATCCTGCCTTAATAATTAATGCCTTAAGGAATACTTGTATTAGCATACAAGTATTCCTTAAATCGCGACAGACCATACTATTATACTACTCTTTGCGACAGACACATTTTTTTTCATATGTCAGAAATTGACATATGAAAAAAATTGTCAATTGTCCCACTTTCAAATCCTGACAGCTAAAGCATTTCTTTAAAACTACATTTTCCACATAAGTGCGAAACAGTAAACTTTAAAATAAGAATCTTGTATCTTTTTTGTGGCTTATGCCCAAACGTGCCACAAAAATATAAAATCCATTGTTTTGCTTCCATACATTGAGTTCCAATCGGGTCAAAACAAAATTAGGTAGTAGTTTAAATGTGAAAATATTTTCATACTTAATTTCTTCTTCGTGCCAAAACGATTTTGGTACAGTCAACAAAAAAATGAGAGTTATTAAAAATGAGATTACCTTTAAACTTTTTAAATTCACACGATTATTTATTTTCTCACCTAGGTCCTAGATATAAGAAAATAATAATAGTACGCGATTAAGATCCGGTAAAATGTAACTATGATTTTGTTATCTTTTCAAACTTTGTACTGTTATGTAGACGAACAATGGTCTAAGAATGCAATAAAATGAAAAACAACCGTTCACTTTAAAGTTCTATAAAAACTGTAAATGTAGGTGAAAGCACTATAAAGGCGTTGGTCTAATGAAGAGATATAAAATTGTTAGCATTCTTTAAAAGATATTAAATGTTTTTTGTGGCAGTTTTGGTGAGCTCGTGTTTAAACGAGGTTGTGTTTTGTCTTCGATGTAATTAATGTGAAGTTCTTTTTTAATTTTATATAATGTAGCAGTGTCCGCGACTTCGTCAGCCTATTTTTTTTGAAAATATAATATAACCTTCCTCAATAAATGGACTATCCAACACTGAAAGAATTTTTCCAATCGGACCAGGGGTTCCTAAGATTAGCGAGTTCAAACAAACAAACAAACTCTTCAGCTTTATAATAATAGAAGAAGATACCATAGATTAATTTAGTCTAGGATATAACTTTAGGAACGTGCACAAAGTGTAAGGCGGATAAATATGCAGTACTCTACTTTTTAAAGCTACTAGATAAAATTTAAACCATAGACATACCAAGGTGTTTATAGATAACGAGTTTAACACTTTTTGGGTGACGTTTCGTGCAATCCAAATTAGCTATTATTTCGTAGAATACAAATGCATTATTTCAAAGCCTGATTTTTAAGCAGCTTTAAAATTAATTGCTAATCATCATTGCATTTGGTTTAAGTAGATCATTTAAAAAAATACTAGAAAATATATAAATTGAAATTAGTATTGAAGTATCAAACACCTTACACATTTCATTAAGAGGAGTATATACGCCAACGACCTTGAAACTGAAAATCCCTATCGGGCTCATCGAAAATTGTTGATTATTTCATGACGGAATGTCGTAGAACTTTTTTTTGTGCACAGATTGTAGGTGACATTGTTTCCTACATTTTGGTGTAGTTTTAAGACAAGAACCTCCTATTGGTGCAAAGCCTATCAAAATTTTAGACAAAAAATGTCTGATTTGGCTAAAATGTCGATAGGCTTCAATACGTTTAGACATATTTGTATGGAAACTGCACTAAAATATCGGAAACAATGTCGCCTACAATCTGTACACAAAAAAAAGTTCTACGACATTCCGTCATGAAATAATCAACAATTTTCGATGCGCCCGACATGGATTTTCAGTTTTTCAGAATAGGGCCCTTAAGAGAAATGTGTTTTGAGTCTAAAGGATAATTTATAGTTTAATAAACTTTTATTATTAGGTACCTATAAGAGAGAAAGTTGTCAGTAAAAACAATATTAAACTGCATAGGTTAAAAACAATTCAACGTACAAATCAGGTATCTGGAACTAAACTACATCTTTGCGAAGCTTCCTCCTTTATTAAGGCTCTCAAGGAATGCGGCTGGAGAACAAAGCCTTTGTATGGCAACGTCTGGAGGTAGCTACTGTCGCTCTCACGCGGGCACTGAACAAATACCTACCCTGTTACCTACGAAACAAGGTTCAAAACAGAGCTTTATAGGTTTCTTATATAATTCTGAGATGGTCTACCTACGTGTTTGAAATACGAATTATTAACTATGGAACTAATTTTCAGTCGTTCTGTTCTTCAGGTAGTGTAGTATCAAAATTAATGCTGAGTTTCTATTTTAGAAATAGAATTTCTTTTAAGGGGTGTTGTAGGAGTTTTGCTCAAATTCCCTGTCGGGTTCATCGAAAATTGTTGATTATTTTGTGACGGAATGTTGTCAGTTTTTTAGGGTTTTCTTAGTCAATAGGAGAGTATTTGCTTAGTCTTGAAACTACACTTAAATGTAGGAAACAATCTACAGTCCATGCACAAAAACTTTAAGGGTTCGCGCAAACGGGCTTCCGACCACAGCCACTGGTGCATGGTGGCCAGCGACAGCGACTTCAAGGTGAAATCAGACATCGAACCTGAGCATCAACCTGAGGTATTTGTGATTACATTCATGATTTCGTCCTACACGACACATGCTCAAGCTAAGCATGCAAAACAACCACTCACAGAGTTCGTCAGTAGAACAATAGAAAAATACCCGTCCGTCCACATGGAGCGCACGGCTCGCACTGAGGCGGCGTTCGCAACGATCGTATGATGCAAATGCTCACTGTGAGCACACACGTTCACACAGCCCGAGACATGCGAGGCGAACCATTCGCAACGCACGCCTCGCGATGTCTGGCTTCCCCTTAACATACCTACTGTTTCATATATTTCGTATAGACGCGCCGCGCCGCACACGTCGTGTAGTCGGTAGCTGCCACTCACTACAGCAGTGAAAAAGAACCTATGTTAGCCGCTGTCGCTGGCTACAAGAGGCTGTGGTCGGTGGCACGTTTGCGCGAAGTCTTAAAGTTTTTTTTGCATGGATTAAGGTGACATTGTTTCCTACATTTTATTGTAGATTCAAGACTAAGCAAATACTATTTTCAAGAAACAATACTTCTGCAAAAACACAACGCACGATAGACGCAGAAGTATAATACTTATTGTTTCTTTATAATATTTCTAAGAAAGCCCAGTGGAGGCTTAAAAGCACTCAAAATAGAATATTAAGCAAATAGTATCCGTAACTAAGACGAATCGTATTTCTATCGTAGATATCCAACCTAATACAATTTCATTATACTTGAACCGTATGTATGTATTTGTACAAGTATTTCTAACTATAGTATAAAGTCCTTTGAAGTAGCCAGTCTCAATATTTTCCAAGAAAATGTGTTCGAAATTCTGATTTTATTATCCGCTTCAGTGACCATTGAATGATGTTTAGATAAAGATGAATCTAGTTTTAAACATTGAAGTCTAGCTGTATCTCGGAGAATTTTATAGGATTTCATTTTATTTTTACTGTCTTTAA
Source organism: Idaea biselata (assembly GCA_958496205.1). NCBI lineage: Eukaryota > Metazoa > Arthropoda > Insecta > Lepidoptera > Geometridae > Idaea > Idaea biselata. Next base: position 14,951,897 of record OY292398.1, on the reverse strand, counting down.
AAATGTTTTGTTTATTTTTCGATGAGAAATGCAGTTTGTATTTTAAAGGGAATGTTGGTTTAGGTTGTTTGTTAGTTTTGTTTATTGAAACATCCTGTGAGAGTGAACTGAATAAATAAGTAACAAAACGCATTTTTAAAAACTGTTTGGTAATGTTCAGAAACGTATTATTATTTACAACTAACTGTGTCCCGCGGTTTTACCCGCATAAGTTCCGATCCCAATTTCTTATAAAAACCCTTTCTTATCGGATGCTTACCACTTGTAAGGAACATACACTTCGTATAAATTTCAGCTCTCTACAATCAGCAGTAGGTATACGCAGTTCGTTGATCACTCAGGACAAAGCATTTTATGTGTATAGTTTAATAGCATATTTCTAAACACAAATTAAATAAAACGTCAGCACTTGAGGTTACTAGACGCTATAACATTAATATGTTTAAAAACTACATTAAAAATATTTAATTGTGTCATTTGGTGAATTCCGTGTTATAGCACAGAATAACACTTTCTGTGCCATAACACGGACATATAAGTACCACAAAAATCATGCACCTAATACATCATTCACACCTTTGCAACACAGCAGTAAAATACCGAAATCGTCACGTGAAAATTATCTCAATCCACACCTGAATTCTACATACATACAGAATTCTGAGCAAAAATATACCTTCTGCTCTTTAAAATAAAGTAAAAATTACCATAACAGGTGCGTATAATAAAAGTAACCGTTTTGTCGAGACACTTTCAACGAGCAGTTCAGATTGTATCGTTCTTTTTCGGTGTAAATATTGCCAGTTGAAATTATAATATTGCTTTAATTTGAATGTGAACCGTAATTCGGTGATACCATGAATATTCATACCGTTTTAAATTTTTATTTACATGGGTTTTCAGTTTTTTTAGTGTGTTAATATAATTTTTAGCTGATTGTCACTGGATTGAGTTTATAAATTCTTTGAGAAAAATGTTTATTTTTTATTTATTTAAGTGGGAGACGAACTCGAGTACCGAGGGTTCTGTATTTACCCATTATGCCGCCATAACAATAAAACATGTATGTTAACACAATAAAAACATGTAGTTCTTATAGTAATGAGTAATGACTGACGGAAATGTAAGTAAGTTTAAAAAGTAAATTAAATCATGTTATTTAAATAATATTTATAGTGAAAATGATCTTGTAATTTTAATAACATATAGACCTTTCTATTTTCAAATTCTTGAACATTAGGAACATAAACCTATACACCAAACCTATATTATAAATAAATAACTGAATTGAATTGAATTTACATTGTATTATTTATTTTGTTACAGGTAAGCGAATTCCTGCTAGTACATTCACAACACAAAACTCTAAAACAGGTAGGTACTAACCTTTACGACCAAATACTGAAATTCCACTCAAAATTTGAGTGCTACTTAAATAATTAAGCAGCTTCTTAATTCAAAATTAGTTTGGTTTTTTTTTATTTAGGCTGTGTACAGCCGAATACTGATACGCCACTTAATATTTAAGGGCAACTTAAATCATTTGATAGCTTCCTAATTCAAAATGAATGAATGAATGAATTCAAAATGAGTATTTGAAGCATGGGAAAAATGTCTATGCCAACATGTTTTTTTTGGTCTTGGCATTGGCTTTAAACAGCGTTTCAATGTTCGGCCGTTAGAAAAGTAAAAAAAATACTTTTAATTAAATAAATAAATAAATTCTCTGAACAACACACAGCGCCTTCTAGTCCTGTGGTAAGCGACTAAACTTGTGTTAGGGTGACTAGACAACGGATATAATACTTATATTTATTTTTCTTTTGTAAATACATATATATTATACATGGAAGGACACCCAGACCAGACACAAATATTTAAAAACAGTTATCACCTATGTCAATCGTTATCTGGTACCCCACAGCACAGACTTTACTGTCTGTCTAGTGTGAGGACCGCAGTGTTATCCTTCTACTGTAACTGTTAGGTTTCTTTTGTAAAACATCAAGAAAAAGATAACAACTAGGAACTCTATGAAAACAAGAACCACCAAGAAAGAGAAGAAAGAAGAAACTGGATGAAGACAAGCGGTGTTTTTGCTTTAGAATTCCTACGCTTTACCGTTGCCAAGTTGTTGGGCAAAGCGTTTGGATTCTAAAACAGAATAACTGCTATACTACGGGTGAAAATTAAAGAAGTCAGAAGTATGAAGAGTGAAGAATTAATTTAGCTAGATTTTAAGCTATTGCATAGATTTTATCGCGGGCTTTGAGCTTTGAATGGAGAAATTTCGTAACGAAAAAATCCTAGCACCCCCCACTCCGCCTACCATGTTGCCATGGTTACTATGTAGCCCGGCCGAGGTACATGGTAACCATGTGAACGTGGTCTAAAATAAAAAAAAATATTATAATTGCATAAGTTGATAAAAAATGCTTTGCAATAGCTTTACCGCGGCAGTCCCCGAATGCCACACTTTTTTTTCTTCTGTTTTCGCGATGTTGTATTGAAATTAAAGACATTTTTCGGTTTGAATCGCGTGGTGTTTATTACTTTTAGCATTGTTACAACGCTCAACGGTTCGAGACCTTTTCAAGTCCCTTCTTCAGGATTGCTAAAAGTAATAAACACCACGCGATTCAAACCGAAAAATGTCTTTAATTTTAATTTAGCTATTTTATGATTTGACGACCTCAATGGCGCGTCGGGGGAAGGCCCGACTGCAATGCAGGAGGTTGCGGGTTCGATTCCCGCCGGGTGCAAGTAATTTATGCTTAAAAATAAATATTTGTATCAGGTCTGGGTGTTTTCTATGTATCATAGTATGTATTTACAACAAAAACAAGTATAATATGTAGTATATCCGTTGTCTTGTACCCATAGTATAAGCCTAGTGCTTAGTTTGGGGCTAGATTGCGCTGTGTGTAACGTCGTGCAATATTTATTTATTTTATGATAATTTTCGGTGAGCAGTATTGGTCTTATGGTAGATACCCCGACTTTCATTCCGAGAGTCGTGGGTTCGAATCCCACCCGACCGCGCATCGTAGTCTTTTTCTTAAAGGAAAAGTTTAGTGCGCTAATAACATCGCTCTCACAGTGAATAAAAACATCGTGCGGAAACCAACATGTCCTAGGACTCATCACGGTCATTAGTTTAAATAATGTTAGTGCTATGTAATTTCCAGTTATTTAACTGGTTGTTAGTATAAGTACTCTTTACGTCCTCTGTCAGAGGAAGGCGGCGCGGGAGCGGGGCGGGAGCGGGGCGAGCGCGGGGCGGGCTAAGCTGTTAGATCCCTCAATCAGAAGGGATTATGTACCGGCTTTCATTTGCTATGGTTTAGTAGCAATACGGGATCGTTCATAAATTGTACAAGTTTTTGTTATTGTGTTAGATAATATTACATATGTGTCAGAATCAAGTCTCTTTGAACTGGATATCAAATCTTTCGGGACGGCAATACTAACTAGTAAGTAATCTGCACTAAAATTATAAAGAGGAAAGATTTGTATTTTTGTATGTGTGTGTGTCGTATGTTTGTTATGAATAAACTCAAAAACCACTGGAACGATTTCAAAAATTCTTCCATTCGATACCATTAGAAAGCTACATTCACCCGCCTCGGCCCATTCCCACGGGCGGTATCGGAACTAACGGGGGTGAATTTTTATTATAAAAGGAATTATCGAAATCGGATTTCAAATGCCATAGTACGGCTTGTTCACATAACTACAAACAATATACGAATCGAATTCCCCCCTTTTTTTAAGTCGGTCGAAAAAAGGAAAAAGAAAGAAAGACGAAATCTTCAATGTCATCGTAGCGAAAAGATCACATTTTTTTCAGTAATTACCTACCTATATTAATTTAACAGTAATATTATCCTACAAATTGCGTGGTACGCTACGGTCCTACGCTCAAAAGTATTAGTACAGATCCTACCTCTGTTATCTACCACAATCGAGAGTTTCGTATAAGAAATTATTAGGCGTCTCATCAAAATGAAGCTACTCACAGAAAACAAGCTGAAAGTAATCAATTTGCAAAAATGTACTAGGGATCCTGGACTACTACGTTTGAATGCAAAAAGTCCAAGACATTTAAATAAAGTTAACAAGCGTACAACGGGCGCTAAAACAACCAAATAACACATTAAATTCTCACTCAGAAAGTTAAGATTTGTGGTAAATTCTTTTACTAACTGTACAATGCGAAATGTACCTACTCTTCCGTGAAACTTTACTTTTGTTTTGTATTCTAGTAACGTTGCGCACGAAATACTGGCGTCACTTTCGTAGTAGTTTTTGTCGAGTCTCGCATATAAACCAATGTCGTCGACTGTACCTACTATTATTCCTAATTTGGACGATTTATTCTATTCTTACGTTTTCATTAGTCAGAACGTTTTGTTTCTGATTGATTTTAGTGTTAGAATATTTTTGTCTTTGTTTGGGTTCCGTACCCGTATGGTAAAAACGGGACCCTATTACTGAGACTCCGCTGTCTGTCTATCTGTCACCAGGCTGTATCTCTTAAACAGAGATTGCTAGACAGGTAAAATTTTCACAGAATATGTATTTCTGTAGCCGCTATAACAAGTAAACACAAAATAAAACAAATATTTAATTGTAATGTGTAAAACATTCAAAAAACGTGATTTTTTAACGTTAAAAGTAACGTACCTAAGCGTGATTTATTTTTACCACAGGCGCCATCTTGTGATAAACTGGCGTCAGTGGTAAAGATAAACGCAAACGTACGTCATCGTTGCGTATACACGGATTTCACTTGGTCCCGTGTTTATTGTTTATTTTAGGGTTCCGTACCCAATAATGATAATGGTACGGAATCCTTCGTGCGCGAGTCCGACTCGCATTTGGCCGGTTTATAATAAATGTTTCATAACATTGTCCTTCGAATGCATGCAACTCAAAATTTGAGTTCTACTTAAACAAGTAATCACCTCTTAAATTCAAAGATTCCTATTCTATTTTTAAATTTAGAAGCTGCTCAATTATTTAAGTACGCCTCAAATTTGAAGTGGCGTTTCTGTATTCGGCCGTAAATCGTTTAATCTTACTAGTTCCTTTAGCCAATACCCTCTAAGGATCTGCAGAAATGCACCGGTAGTGACGTTGTCTGTCTGCAAAGGCAGCCTCTGATTGGTGAATGCAAGCAACGCAGTCAGCTGATTGGTTGACAGTGCTCAGCGCAAGAGCTGCTATTGGCTGAGCGCCAGATCTTTTGTCCTGAGTAGATGAAAACTCCACACGTAACCGTTATGCAATCGAACTGTCTGTTTGTTCTTTGTTGGATAGTAATAGTTTTAAAGTTTACTTTTTAATGGGAAAACTGTTTTAGCGTGAACGGTTTAAAAACAATTTTTAAGTATTTGGTAATCTGAACGATGTTTTTATGATAAAGCAATTAATATTGAATCTAATATCCATCGCCAATTAAACTGGTCGTCAGTTTTTAAGCAAATGAGCTTAGCTGTCTCTGACATAGTTCGCTGTAGACGCCGAGCTAAGGTAAACTAGGTACTTTAGTTTAAATAAATGAGCGTTTGTCCACCAACTCACCTGTTGGTAAGTGATCATATAGTCTCTGAGGCACGCTCAACCAAAAGAACATTTTATTCAATACAATCATCTGAAAAAAATAATGCTTTTTTATCTACTTTTGAACTTAATAAACATAATCTTCTTCTTCTTCTTTATACAGGATAACAGAGTTTCGCGGTTTCATCCCCGTAAGCATTTGTAAGAACGCTTTCTTATTGGATGTCAACATCAAATAAAGAACTACTCTCCAAATCTCAGCTCTCTACTATCAGCGGCTTAGGCTGAGCGTTGGTCAGTCAGTCAGTCCGGACAAAGCCTTTTATAAATATAAGATTTCGGCTAAGAACGATATACCAGGCCATTCCAACCATCAAGGACACAAAATAAGTGCCAAAGCCAGTCACTTATTATTAGCTACCACAGATTCAAAGTCAGCGAATGAAGATACTGTAAAATATTCCTGAGAAAAAAAATTATATCGCGTCGGGATGATAATACCAAATGATTGGTAAGACAAAGCCTTTTATAAATATAAGATTTCGGCTAAGAACGATATAACAGGCCATTCCAACCATCAAGGACACAAAATAAGTGCCAAAGCCAGTCACTTATTATTAGCTACCACAGATTCAAAGTCAGCAAATGAAGATACTGTAAAATATTCCTGAGAAAAAAAATTATATTGCGTCGGGATGATAATACCAAGTGATTGGTAAGACACTGGCAAATTGCCAAATGTTTAGATTGATGGTTACTTCAGTAACTACCTACTGAGATAATTCAGAATTTGTTGTTGCCATTCTCTTATGTAGTAACTGCCTTTGGCAATGGATGAGCTTTGTACATCAAAACACGATTCTATTGTTTTTGATGACTAGCTAAGTCTTACGGTTTCATCTTTGACGTACTTCTATTTATTTGACGACCTCGGTGGCGTGTCGTGCGAAAGCGCGACTGCAATGCAGGAGGTTGCGGGTTCGATTCCCGCCGGGTGCAAGTATTTATGCTTAAAAAATAAATATTTGTGTCTAGTCTGGGTGTCCCTCTATGTATAATATGTATGTATTTACAAAAGAAAAATAAATATAAGTATTATATCCGTTGTCTAGTCACCGTAACACAAGCTTAGTCGCTTACCACGGGGCTAGATGGCGCTGTGTGTTGTTCGGAGAAATTATTTATAACCTATTGATATTAATAACCAGATATGTGCAGCGGTAAGTCCCGATCTCGCGGATTTGTTTAAAAACCTTTTCTTAGAAAATACCTGCACTCGCATAAAGGTCCCATACTCAGTCTATTAATCAGGACTTAAAATTTGATGTAAATACGTACTTTAGCTGTTGATTATTTAAAACACAATGATCTTTAAATTAAATAAATTTATAATTTAAAATTTACATTATGTATACTCGTCACAATAGATTTTAAGAGGTGTATCCCCGGCATACCATAGGGCTACACCATCCCGTGGGTGTCGTGAAAGGCTACTAAGGCATATGCGGGAGAGTAGCGAATATGGAGTTTTGCCCACGCGGTTGCAGGTTAACTGCATAGCTCCAAGGAGGGTTGGTATAAGGCAAGCGGTGGTAGGGAGGTCAATGATGAGTTGTTCTACTGTTCCGACCCCAAAGCACTCTAAAAAAAGATAATCCGTAAAAATTTTAGCTGGCTCACGTTTCATGTGATGAGATACAGCCTGGTGACAGACAGACAGACGGGCAGTGAAGTCTTAGAAAAAGGGTCCCGTTGGTATAAAATGGGTACCTACGGAACCCAAAAATACATTCCCAAAGAAAGTCGGATGTCCTCGAGAAAAACGTTCTGTAATGTGACAATAGTTTTATTTTATGATTCAACTTTTTCTCATAATTCTGAAAGCTGAAAAAACTGGGATCGTAATGAGAGTTTTATTTCACAGATATCGAGCCTTTTTTGTACAGTCAGCGTCAAAAGTCTATGACCACATTTAGATTTTCAAAATCGCAATACATCATAATAAAATTGTGGGGTGTCAAAACGGAACATAAGGTCACTAGGGGGAAGTGCGGCTTTTGGGGAAAGTGTGGCGAACATCAATTTACAGGACTTACAATTTTATTGTTATATTGATTACGATGACTAACTTTATGTAACGTTTGTCTTTTACTGTGACATGAAGTTTCAAAGTGTTGAGACAAACGTTACATAAAGTAAGTCATCGTTTATAAGTAAGAGGGTAAGATATAATGTTCAGTTGTAGGAGTTTTTACCACACTTAGGAAAAAGCACTATCAAAAATCAGAATACAGAGAGTTATTTTCAGAATTTCTGTCTTATTGACACGCCAAGGCGCCACAGCCCTAAAAAATGTCTTTCGAAGCCCGAAAATAAGCCGAACAACGAAATATAAAGCTGAGCACACACTGCTCAGCCCTAATGAGTCTCGTAGCTATCAGCAAAGACATTTACGTATTTCGTTAAACGCGCAGATGACATGTGAACGTCGAGCGAGCTGTTCTAGTCATTATTTCTATTGTGTAAAGTTGATTTTTGAGTGGCAGGAAATTAAGTTGAGCTAGTGAAATTTAAAATTTTGCTTCAGTGTATTATATTGTTTTAAGTCCTCGGTTGTTGTCCTGTTGAAAAAACTGGATGATGTATATTTACTTACATTGCGATGGAGTTTGTCTTTGAGAATTGTGTACGTTTAAGATTTTACAAGATGTCTGTAAGGGTTGTTTTTTTTTTTTATAAAACCGACGTTTTTTAAATTAGGGTTGGTTAGGTTTATCAGATTTCCTTTTGGAAAAAAAGGTTAGGTAAGGTTATACATTATTTTTAATAAACTTTATTTCAAAAAGTGTTTTTTTAACACTTATGGTTTATAAGGTTTGGCATCGTCAATGACGACAACGTTGAGATAACGATTCGTCATCTCAACGTTCTAATATTTTCTATGTAAATAGAAAATTATAAGCGGAGTTGAACTGTATGGGCAGATTTGACGACCTCTGTGGCGCGTCGTGCGAAAGCGCGACTGCAATGCAGGAGGTTGCGGGCTCGATTCCCGGAGGGTGCAAGTATTTATGCTTATAGAATAAATATTTGTGTCTGGTCTGGGTGTCCCTCTATGTATAATATGTATGTATTTACAAAAGAAAAATAAATATAAGTATTATATCCGTTGTCTAGTCACCGTAACACAAGCTTAGTCGCTTACCACGGGGCTAGATGGCGCTGTGTGTTGTTCACAATTTTTTTTATTTTTATTTTTTATATGTCACTACGAGGCTTTACTTGCAAAAACACCAGTGTTTCTAGTTGTGTGACTCATATAGTGTTAAAAAACCTAGATAAGCTGCTTAAAGTGGCTTCCGAAGCACGAAAACCTCGAGAAAATGTTTTACCACACAAATTATCATTTTCTTTTTCATTTTCTGATTTTAATTTCTATTCTGACTAGAATATGAAAAAATCAAAACGTAGGGGTATGGTCAAGTCATGGCAGATATAGGTTTCATAGTACAAAAATATTTGCTCTAGCGTCATTTATTATCCAGATAGAAAACAGTCGACTACGTTTATATGGAGAAAGAGTAGGTAGACTGTCCTCATAAATCATCTCTTAATAAAACTTTCATAACATATCGTAAACAGGAACAAATCAACAAACGAAGTAACACTTAAACAGAAGTAAATCCGACAAAAAAACTGCCCACCACTAATCTCAAAGCAGTGAAAACCCAACGTTTCAGCAAAGCTTGTTTTTATACTGAAAAACGGGGCAGTACAAGAGAGATTTCAAATTGATACATAAGAAACTTGGCAGCCGGCCAGTGCTACTTTCTGAGTAGGCTTTTAAGCTGCATGCGCCTCGCTTCAAGATGCGAAAAGTACTCGATGTTCTTTTGAGGTTTGCGCTGGAAAATGACCTTGGATTGATAGCGAGTATATTTTATTTAGTTTTGTTACAATTTTACTAAAAGCCCGAAGGCCGAGTAGGCAATATTGTCTATCTCTGCAGTACAATTTGTGTATTCTGGCTGAAAGTATTTTTCTCTTTTAATCATAGACACTGAGTAGAATCTGCTACAATTTACTGGTTTGTACCTACTTCATCTAGACTCTAGATTAATAATTCCCGTTTTGTAGCTGCGCCTTGTGTGGTTCCGAAAATTGGCTGAAAATTGGTGGGGATGTAGCTTAGAAACAGGGGAAGGACATAAGTTTTTTGGTCCTGTAAATTCCGCGGAATCGCGGAATACGCGGGTGAAACCACGGGCGCAGCTAGTATATTGTACACATAAGTATACATACTTATAGCCGGTCCATAACTAAACAAAGCAACAGCCTAAAACTAACAAGTCCACCTGAACTATTACGAAGTGGATACTCAATAACTGACACGCAGCGCAGGCACGAAAACTTATTTAGAATTCCTTAGGGATCCCAAGTCGATGACTACGGACACAGAAAGTTGGAAGCAGACAAAAATACTTTAAGATCGGATGATACTCGTACTTTACCGAATTACACTAATGCTGATACTATAGGGAACGTTTTTGAGTTTTTGTTAGGGCATCTACATGTAGACAGCTGATGCTATCTGTCTAGTGCTCTTAAGGATCTAAGCCTTAGGCTCTCATTGAAAAGGAAGAAAATGCCCTGGTGGTTTTTGCGTCCTCGTCCTCCATCTTAGACCGGATCAACGTTAACTTTAGGTGTGGTAGTGGTCAAACGCTGGCATAAAAAATACTAAGTAGGTTTTTTTTCAATCTTATAATTTCATATTTACTAGTAGGTACCTATTTAGAGATTATTTTCTTAGTAGCACACACGCTAGGGTAGCACTTACTTGCACGCATATACAAGCATTTTGTTACGTGAACATTTCTACAAAGTCCGCAAAAAAACAAGTAAAAGTTTGGCATAAGAGGCCGGGTCGTCGGTGATCTATCGGCCTATTAAAAATCCGTAGTCTGCTTTCAAAAGATCCCAGCCGATGACTGGGGCGGGGTTATTTACGAAGCACCCGATACTGGTTATCGACTACAAATTCTAACAGACACGAGGGTTTACAAATTATTCAGAATAGACACTTCTAGAGCCGTATGTTTTCTTTTTTCGGGCAAAAGACTCGCCAGTTGGTCGAGATAGTGGTTTAATATTTTATTTATCAAGTATTTTTGTAATTTTTTGGTTCTTGGAATAAGGGCACCACAGGAAGGAAAATTTTGGAGCAAGGACATTACGATACAGGGACAAACTTATGCGGGTAAAAAGATGCAATTTGTAGAAAAAATAAGTTTAGAACTTCTAGTCGTATAAACACGAGAACAACCGTCATACTTATCAAAAAATCTCCTTTATTAGCTTTCTGCATCGCCTTTATACGATGGTAGAGCAAACGAAATCTAAATAAACAAAAATGAAGCTATAATAACGTAGCATTCTCTAAAAACAAACTAGATAATACAAACCGGAACTTATTCTAGAAGTACCAAAAAAATCTCGTTAACAAAATGTAAGATTATTATATCTATTCCAGTTTATGGGCATCTTGTCACCCCAAAATATGAGTCGTCGCAATATAAACCACGCCTCACAGTTCCACACAATCGTAAAATGTTATGTCTTTACGAATAAAATCGTTTGATATTTTATCTATCGCTTTTATAAAAGGCCTCGTGGATATAATTTTGAAATAATTATTAATTCGATTTATGATAAATCACGTAGGTAATAGATAAATTTATGTGGATTATTTTGCTCCCATCGCGGTGTTATATTTTCATACATCAAAGGTAACAAGGGAACCTTTATATGATCACATCTGTGTTGTCCGTTCGTCCGTCTATCAGACATAACATTGTATTTAAGAAGCTATTACTGAGTGCTTGGTATCGGCAGCAGTTTGTCACCACCAACCAGACTAAAGATATTTCGACATTAACCTGGCGACTCTGGCGTTAATTTCATGACTGATGAGGCTCTGCAGCTGATTTTGTTACAAATCCAAGCCAAGCCGTAATCAAAAAATGTACATTTTGGTACGCACAAAAAACACGGAACACAAAGTGATCATAAAAGTGTTTTTTTATCTTTTGAGGCACGGAATCCTAAAAAAAATGATCCATCGTGTAAAATGCTTTTAGGTGTGACCTTAAAGAAATCTATCCAACTTGTTAGGTTATTTATAGAAAATGGTTATCGGAATTCGATAGATTTTGCGAAAGATAAGTATTCCTCGAAAATCTGTAATTCCTTTTCCAATAAAATTTAATTGTGATTACTTTGTAAATGACTGGCGGATTTTTGATGGTGAAAAAGAAGTAGGTATAAAAAGTTCCGTTATGTCTATCTGTTTGTTTATTTATTTTGCTAGTGATAGAGACATTAAATGTGGATAGTTTATTCTTCGTGATTTGTATACCTAGGTATTTACTCAAAAAGGTTTTTGGAAAATGTCGCGAGATCGGGATCTACTTAGTAACTTAATAAAATTTATTAAAATATTTAACTTTAACCATTGGAGAGCAAGAAAACGTTTACGTGATCGGGACTTACTTAAATAAAATACAGGATTGCATAGGATACAAGCCAGGCTATCTATAAATCCTGGTTACGTTCTGCTTTCTGTTTTATATATATTTAAATTTTATATGTGAATGTAGCTGTAGATATCCTTCAAAATTAATATAAATAAAAACCTTAGCTATATACTTTTAGACTTAGGCAAGCCCAAAATTCTTACAAAAATAGAACAAATTTTTCTTACCAAAAATCTCCTTTCATTGTATTGTGTTTCTACGGCAAAAACATTCGAGATAACAATGAAGTCGACCGATTATTAGAAATACCAATATTTTGTACAAGAACCAAGACCAGGTAAATCTCTGTCGTACACCTTATGACCCAATTACTGTCATTGTCTTTGACATACGCCTATTGTCTCGTGTCTGTTGGTACATAATATATTTGTCGTATATACTTCTTCAGATAAATGCTCTCTACCTTCTTTTCCATTGTTTTGTACACGTGTCAAATACACGTTCCTAATTTTGTTTACAGTAAATGGAACAAATAGCTGCCTTAATGGCGTCCCACGCTACAAACAAGTCTGGGAGCTAAATATAGCCTTCTGTGATCTATTATTGAATTTGAGACGTATTTTTTTCTTTAATAGGTTAAAAAGTTAGAATGGAGACTATCCTCTTAAGAAAAAATACCTTCTTAAGATCATAGTCTCCATTCTCTTTCTCCATACAAACGTAGTTTACATTTTCCTACCTGGATAAAGACATTAGAGCAAATATGTTTATGCCATAAAACTTATATCTGTCATGACTATGCATCTATCTTTTTATTTTTTTCATTTTATATTTTTATTATTTTTTATTATTATTTTAATTAGAAAATAAAAAAAAATAAAAAGGTAGATGCATTGTCATGACAGATATAGGTTTTATGGCAAAAACATATTTGCTCTAATGTCTTTATCCAGGGAGCGGGAGTACTTGCGGTAAACAAGGGCCACCTTAAATTAAACTTAAATATTAAGTACAAATGGAGGAAACCACTAAAACAAGTTATTACATAACGTACTTGCTTTATTGTCAATCTGAAAAAACAATACAATTAATTGTTTTGTTGCACTATTGTCATCAAAATTAAGCTTTTTAAAAAACCTCTCTGTGGCTCTTATTAAACCATAGTGTTCTAATAAGGGCCACCTCAAATAGTTAAAGATTTTAATAACAATCAACACGAAATAGATATTTTTTTAGTTTACATTAGCTTATACTACTATTTAGTCATAAATAACGATTTTACTGTAAGTAGTTAAAGATAAAACAGACACTGGACCTTATTAAACTGTCCTTACAAAAATATGTTTTAAACAGCTTTTTTCAGTACTATACCCACTAAATAATCACATTTATTAAATAAGTATACGCAACATTATATAAATCTGAAACAGCAATAACGTTATTAAACAATAAAAATTAAAAAAAAACAACTTGGCTCTTGTTAGACTTATGAAAGGATGTCACATATGAGATTCCCTACAAGACAAGGTTTTTTTTTGTGAAATATGCTTTTAGATGTTTTTTAGGCGGAGGTTCCATTTTTTAATCCTGAAAACGTGTACGCGTAAATTAATATAAAAAATAGAACTGAGATAACTAAAAATACTAAAAACTTTAAAATAGACGAGTATTTTGGCCGGCTCTTTTTACCCGCCTCAAATGTGGCCTTTGTTAGGCCTTAATGTTAATTTTAAAGATTTCAACTTAAAACTGTCAGTTATTAATAAAATCACTACACTTACCCTGATTAGTAAACAGAAATGTACACATTCAACGTTATATTTATAAGATATTCGAAAAACAATATATTTTAGGCACAATTTAAGCGTTTTAGCACATATTATTTTTAATTCCGAGTGACGCCGTCCGGGTCGTTCGATTGAATCGTTGCGACTGACAAGATGGCGGACCGCGCGACGGTGCGAGCGCGCATGTTAGCTCTCCTATTGGTCCTTTAGATATGTGCGTGAGAGGAATCTATTAAAACTGTTAGAAGTGTGTTTTTCAATTAGTGGCCCGTATTAGACAGCGGCTCTTGTTACCCGCAAGTACCTTATGGAGAAAGAGAATGGAGACTATCCTCTTAAATAGAGTCGTGAATTTCGGCCAAAACGTCTGAGAAATCAGCAAAAAAAAAAATTATACTTTCCTTTTTTGAAGTCGGCTTAAACCATTATCAAATTGCCATTAGTAAAAGTCTCGAAAACAATCACTCTACCTTTAACTACGAAGTCAAGACAATTGTTCACGACGGCTATTGAATTCGCTACCTTATGTGTTGCATTCCCAACGTGCCACAGAGGCCGCCAAAGCCTTAGTAGACGTCATTCATTTCGTTTAGTCTCTAAGTACCTAAACCGCAGTCTGTCAATTACGCGTTGTGCCTAGACCTAACGAGAAATGGGCATATTGATGTATAGACTAATAGGTAAATTGTTGATCAAATAAAAATCTGTAGTAAATATCTATAAGAGCCTTAATTCGACGCTCCACTATACGCTATCGGTAGCGAAGAAAATATCTAGTCTGTAATGGCCATATTATCGTTGACATCCCTGTCCTAATTTACGTAGGAGGACAGTATTAGGTAGGTATGTTTGTTTACAGATGTTTGGTCTCAAAGGCACTGTAGAGCGATCTCATTATCCAACCTTTACATCGTTTATTTGATAAGCTCATTGGCACGTGCCGATATTGAATGGCTCGTTAAGCTGCTGTCGGTTGTTATCACTGATAGCAGTCGTTAGGTTAAGGGGCCGTAAGGCGACCTGACAAATAACTCTAACACTAGGTGAGCCATACCACTATACGAAAAAAAAATAATTAAAAAAATTTAAAACGCAAAATAAAAAGCTTTACTCATAGGAGCGTACCTATCCATTTGTGCAAGAAGTATCAAAAACGGGTAAATAATTCCAGCGTATGTTTCCCCTTTATTTGACATTCTATAAAATATACCTATTTTTAAATTTCTTTTTAATTTTTGTATGTAGCTCAAGGCTATTTTATTTAGAAAATTTATTTTTAAAGGAAAAATAGCATTTAAAAATTACCTTTTTTTGTCATAATTACACTATACTACATTCTTTATACAATAGACACAAGCATATACACTACATCCCTTTTCTTCATCTAAAAGACTTATTAACAACACAATAAAGAGCTTGCATTCAACAAAAGACATTTTATTTAGTACTATTCCTCTGTGCATGCCTTATTTATCTACCAGCATTCTTTTCAATAGCACCTATTTCAAATGAAATGCTTTGTGACGTTCTAGTATTCTTCTTAGTAATATGGGCGTGGTACTTGATGTCGTTAGAGGTTTAAGGAGAATTGATTGCGCTATCCGATGCTTGGTACCTATTATCATTTTTCTTTTCTCTTGGGATGCAAGTTTTACTTTATTGATTATGAGCCCGTTGGAAGTGGGAATATCGGGATCAAAATACATAAAGAATACATCTGTACTTTCTGTAGCAAGAATGAGTGAGCAAAGTATATCAGCAGATCCCCAGAGATGGTATAAGAATACACATATTTTAATATTATCACCCAGTTGATCAATGTCCTTAAGTAGCTCTTAAATACCTAGTTATTGCCGAAGAAAGGATGAATAAGAATAATAAGTCCATCCTTTCTTCTGCTTGCCTGGTTGATAAATGCGGTTGGTTCGAGACACTAAGCTCTCAATTTAATAAAGTGTTGCAGCTATCTTTATTCAAATCCCAATACGGCACCATGTTTTACACAAAACAATGGCATTATTTGCTAACTATTGAGATACTAAGACACTATCTGTATTGTTTACCCGCGTATTTCTCGCTCCAACTCGATATCTCGAATCACCCTACACTCTTATCTCAAAGCAATAAGGTCGTAATTTATAGCAAACTATTCGCATTTTTTCGTGTAAATTTTCGCGCAGTTTTTATGCTCATAAATATGTAATGTCTGAGAGATGTGTAGTGTATGATTTTGAGTAATGGTTAGGAAGTTTATAAAAATAAATGCGATACAAATTGTAGGTAAAGGTATGAAGATAGCAATTTGTACTCCTAAGTGAATATTTTTTTGGGAACAAGTGATGAAATGATAAAAGGTGTCAC
This sequence comes from Idaea biselata, assembly GCA_958496205.1. NCBI lineage: Eukaryota > Metazoa > Arthropoda > Insecta > Lepidoptera > Geometridae > Idaea > Idaea biselata. The sequence goes on along the minus strand of OY292398.1, from coordinate 14,935,648 downwards.
TCAGGTTGAAAATAAATAAAGGTTTGGGAGTGAATACTGATTCTGTATTTCTTTACCTATACTAAATGTAACAGCTAAAAGTGACTTCAGTTTTTTTTTTCGGAAGGTAACAGAGCTTTATCTTGACTTGACCATTAGTTGAAGAAACTCGCGATAAGCAACTGTTTATAAAAGTTCGTATTAGTAGCCACTTCAATAATTTTCAATAGAAAACAAAAAAAAATATTTTTTAAAATCTACAAATTAAGAATGAATATTTTGATATACTACTACGTAGAAACTATGTTATGAAGAATGGATATTTTGACATAGTAAACGTTTTGAAACAGTGAGCATTGTGATAAGGTGAATTTTATTAGACTAGGGGTTTTTTTTCATTCAATAATACCTAAGTAGGTATCTATTATCAAACTGCGTTTTTAACAAAAAAAAATTAGAAAAATGATATAATAAAAATGAGGGGTGAAGATCATGGGAGAAAATTGTCGTTTTGCTTATTAGTTTTTAGGGTTCCGTACCCAAAGGGTAAAAACGAAACCCTATTACTGAGACTTCGCTGTCTGTCTGTCTGTCTGTTTTACTATTATTTAATTTGTTGCTACCCAACCTGCGTGGGGCAAACAATCCTGTCATTACGTAAATGAAACCACAGGGCTTAGCTAGTTGAATATAAAGCATGAATATCTATTTCTATCCGACCACAGCGCCTTCGTAGAACCTAACCTATGTTTATTTTACCATAGACATATAATACCAATAGTACCTACTAGGTAGAGCGAACATAGAGTTCAATTGACGACCTCTGTGGCATCGGAGGATTGCCCGACTGCAATGCAGAAGGTAGCGGGTTCGATTCCCGCCGGGTGCAAGTATTTATGCTTAAAAATAAATATTTGTGTCTTGTCTGGGTGTTTCACATGTGTCAAATGTAGGTATTTACAAAAAAAAGTTTAATAGTGTAGTATATCCGTAGTCTGGTACCCATAGTACAAGCCTAGGGCTTAGTTTGGGGCTAGATTGAGCTGTGTGTAACGTCGTGCAATATATTATTTTTATTTCCAATTAATGGGTTTGCGCGATTATTCTTATTTCTGTCCTTATCCTATTAATTGTAATGTTAGTACTGATTATTATAGTATAGAGTAATGCTCCAGTTCCACTATTGTTCAATAGTAAATATGTGACAATGTGAATCACATGAATATTGCGAAAAAAAACCATGATGTTCTTGTGTCTTTTTCTCATTGATTTCTTTCGAATTCTTCATTAATTTTATTGACCTAAACAAAAAAAGAAGCTCTTAATTTGGAAAATGGAACGAAAACTATCATAAAACTCTATCGCACTACAAGTACATTTTATCTCTGACATGTTTACCAATAGGCGGTTGCTCCAAAAATCCTTTAGCTATGTATCCTATGTAAAACTTCAAGGGTAGGATCTACAAATATGTCCGATCCACTGCTAAGTACTTGAGCCGAACCCTTTGGGCTATCGATTGCCCTGGACCCCTTACAAGTTATTTAAACGAAATAAGAAACGTGCGGGATCAAAATAAAGGATAGATAAAGAATTTATTCTCATCTACTTAGTCATGAATAGTTAGTAACTTTGTACAGTACGCCATCTTGTCTTGAACTAAGAAAGTTGAAATGAAAATTGTTATTTGATAGGTTACGACTTGGGAGCATAATTTTTTATTCATTACTAGCAGTATCACGTCTCTATCCCGTGGGAATATAGGGAAAAAGTACCTTATGTGTTATTTTGGGCTTATATATCGTCTTACGAATTACATCGCAATAGGTTTAGCGGTTTTTCAGCTACAAACAAACACCATACATACACAAACTTTAACCTTTATAGTATTAAGTCAATTCTGAAGAAGGGACATGTAAAGGTCTCGAAACGTTGAGCGTTGAAACAATGCTAAAAGTAATAAACACCACGCGATTAAAACCGAAAAATGTTTTTGATTTCCTTAAGTATTAGCAACAATTTTGAACCTTTGACATTATCTCTTCATAACAATGAACTGAGTAGCAGCCTGTTCATAAAACCTACGGCAATATTAAAATAATGTCTTGCTTTTACCGACATGTCGTAGGACTCACCACGGTCCGAAGGCATGGGACACCCGAAGTGACTCCCGTGACATCTTGCTGTCCCACCCCTTTTATAGAAGGCCCTTGCCTAACAGTAGGTCAATTTTAATGGGCTACCAATATCTTATCCTTTTTCTGTGACTACATCAAATTCAAAATATATTGAACTTGAACGTTTCCAATCGTCAGAAATTTAGTATGTCTTCGGAACGCGACCTCCAATGAGACACAAGACATTCAGAGGGTTTTTTTTAATGTGATCATTTGGTGTAGGCCATAGGCTTAAGTAGCATAGGCACCATGAAAACCAAGAAAATATAGGTACGTAAAACAGTAATCACATTTACCATCAACCTATCTTCAAAGTGGTTAAAACCCTTAAGGTTTCTAAATAAACAAAAATACTAACATTTGTGTAAAAAATTCAAACCACGGCTCGGTAGGATTTAAACATGAACGTGTTGCGCCTTAAAAAGGGTCGCGACTTCAAATCCCATAGGATATACTGTTGAAATGGTATCTCCGTACAGAAGTGGTTTGGAACATTTGTCCATGAAATAAAAGGCGGCTAGCTAAATGAATAAAGTTGAAGTTACTTATACGGTGGTTATACCTTATAATTGCCCTATTTAGTTTGGTTGTTCTAGACGTCTAGGCGAACAACTTTTTTGTTCTACGACTTTTGGGATTTTTTACCCTATTTATCAAAAATAGTTCTTGGACTTCTTGAATAAGAGAAAAATTATTAAGAGCATGGGTCAAGGCTTAGGTTAGCTACATGATTGAGTTCCCACCTTAAGGTCTATAGTGACTTGCACTTAAACTTACACCTAATGCTTTTAAAATACGATTAATGTATGTTGTGTATGAAATATATACTGAAGAAGATCTTAAGTCTACAATCGATCTGAAAATCTGAGTTTGCAATTAGAGAATCATATTGTACCTACTAATTTCTACCTACTAATAAAATTAAAAGGTATGGCAGCTCCTTGCATGGTCAGTACTTAAAAGGGCCACTGCTTAAGTGTGGAATTTTGCACTGTGGGGTAACGTGTTATAAGAGAGAGACCAAAGTTTGGATATGGGCCGTCGTCATCTAAAAGTAGGTAATATACAGATATACACAAAAATTATTTGGGTATGTTTTAGGCATATCATTTATATTTTTATTTAGATAGCTGAATATTTGATTTTGACTCAAACAAAGTTTATTTAGAACCTTATCACTAGCACTGAAAAATAACAAGCAAAAACAAAACCTCTAAAAACAAACACTGAACTAAATAACTTACGAATAAAAAAGAATCACGCCTCTCTCTATTATTCAATTATATCCTAAAATAAAGGTCATACTCGTATTCCAAAAGGGGAGCGAGTTAAAAACAAATTGAATATGGTAAAACCTCAAAAAATAGGCGATTCCGTGCTACAGAGATTGTGGCAAAAACTTTTATCGTCTGACTGCACTCAGCGAACTGCGTCCGACAATATTTTACAATAGTACGGTCCGGTTTTACAACTACGGTCTTTATTATTGCAATTTTTAATTGTTTTAACACAGTACCTACATATAATAGCCGGAACTGGATCGATTGAGGGACGATCATAGTTTATTTCATACCTCCTTCCACCTACCATTCAAATAAAATTATGCGATTGAGGGGGAATCTGCAATGAAACGGACGTGTTTTGAAACGGACACTATCGATGTCTCAAGTTTTTGATCGAAAATATTTTTGGTTTTTTAGGTGTTGGCACCTAAATTACCTAAAATGTAACAAAAAAAAAATAGAAAAAAATAGTGAAAAAATAAACTAGAATTATCAAAATGAAAGTTAGCTTTACACCAGAGATTTATCTTTATTTTAAAGCTTTTTAATTTTGTTAAATGACGACACACACACCAAAAGAGAAAAGAGGTTTTTCTCCTTTTTTTTCTGGAGAGGCAAGTGACCAATAGGACCCAATTTAAATTGAATCTAAAAGCACTATCTAAATCATTTTTAACCAATAATTTTGTTATCTAAAGAGTTATTACCAGCAAGCCGTTCGAAAAATAAAAATAATAAACCACAAAAATATGAAACGAGAAGAGCCGGGCTAACCGTCAACTGTAACTCATTAAGCCATCGTCAGAAATAAGTGGATCCGGTCATTTCACGCGAGTTTTTAATTCGACCGCGCGGCTTGCTTCGGTTTACTACGGCCGAAGCGGCGCGGTCTCGTCCGGTCTTTAAACGCCACTCCGTCACTTTGATCACGCTTAATTTGTTTGAGTCGGTCGCGTAATTTGTCGCTTATTTGTAATGTAACTGTTTAAAAATAATTACCCAGTTAATATTACGAGCAACCTACTTTATCAATAGTCAAACAGATACACAGCCGAATTCACAAACAACCCCATGCGTTAAATCAATCAATAAAGTTCTGTATTTGTAAACATAGGAAAAATTTTAGGTGTTACATTTGGTGCTAGCGTACAAATTTAACTGTCTATATTATGAAGTTAATTATTTGTCCTGCTCTTGTAAGTGATAAAGATAATCGACGTTAGCGAAGCGAACGAAGCTGAGTTCACGCACATGGTCGTTTGTAAATACGGCTGACAGTCAGCTACATAAAAATCGTGAGAAAACCGACATGTCCTAGGACTGAGCGCGGCCTGAAGTGGTCTGAAAGCATGGGGCATTTGCCAATCCAGAGTGCGCTCTCGTGGCGTTTTACTGTCTGACCCCTCTAAGAGGTGGTCCTTGCCTTACGTGAGACAAATAACGGGCTATCAAAAAAAAGTCAGTTTTCTTTTGAAAATCAGGCCAGAGAGTTAGAGAGAGTTAGTGAAACTCTTATAGACCTAATAAAGGAATACTCCTTTATTAGGTCTATAAGAGTTTCACTAATGCATACTCCTCGATAACCTGTCAATATTGATATAAAACCTGTAATTTGTTAACAGGTCGACGAGGGAGTAAATAGCGTGGTAGTGGCCAGTTGCCTGGTGATTGCCCTGGTGGCACGCAAGTTCGCGTGACTCCAGTCTTATTGAGCCATTTTATGTAGACTCTTTGGAGACAGTGATGCATCGTATTGGTGTTTCATTGGCAATTTGAAGGACAAATGTGTTTAGTGTTTTGTATTTATTTTTGACTTCGGAATTGAAGTGTTGCCATGTGTTCGAATTTTCAATCGCGCACCAATGTCTCTTTCCTTATGAAAAATGTATGTACGCTAATAACATCGCTCTTAGTGTAACGGTTCGCAAAAGCCACCCATTACACATTCATGAATTTTAAATAGATATAGACATATTAAATCATTGTAAAATAGTTCAAACCTCTATCAAATTCTAATATCGATTTTAGGTAGTTAACTTCATATTTGTACGTAGATGGCACTGTTAGGTAAACGCCCCCACGCTAAAGCTGACCAATAACGAGAGGAGAAATCGAGGAACGACGCTGACTTGGAAAGCTTGGCGTCCCTAGGAGAAGCGTGGGCGCGCACTGGTATTTTGGGAGTCTTCGAGAACGGTCACGTATAGTTAGCGTGCCATAAGTTTGAATTATATAATTTTATAGACTCAGTGTTTGCAAGTTAATTAGTTATTAGAGTCAGTTTTGATCCAGCCATGATGCCTATACTGTATCTAGTCCTGTAAAGCATTTAAGGTACATTATTAATTACTTTCATTGTTTAAACTAGAGGAGGTTTGAATTGCAACGACTTTTCTTTAAGAGTAGACTTCAATAGTCTTAATTATGGGACATGTATAAAATGTACCTATTTTTGTGTATGTTGTATATGCTAATTACTTATATTTTTATGGTTTTATGCCAATTGTGTCAGGTTAAATTCCCGCACAACGTTTATGTATGTTAATTTTGATGATATATTGTGTTATTTTGCAACATGTGAGTTCGATTCTCACCTTACATTTATACTGAAATATACTTACCGTACTATTGATTACAAAGTACTTTATATTTCCACAGTGAAATTAAAGATCCATCAGTTAATTTCACTGTGGTAAAATGACCAAAACTAAGTCAAAGCCTAAGTACGTTTGGTACATATATTTTGATATTTCCGAGTGGAATTCACATGAATAAAGATTAATTCTAATCATAATCTATGCGTAAGCAATTTACCTTCTTTTTATATCTCTATTTGTGAGAAACATTGGTTTGATGATCTAATTTCGAGGTCTTGGTAATTCTACCACTTGCAAACCGAATCCGGAACGCAATCGACGAAAGGCTTGAGTACAGGTGTACTGAATAAAGTTTATCAAACTATAAAATTCTCATAAAGAGGATTATTTCACATTAATAGATAAGGTATTTGCCTGAAGTCTATAAAGTCTCATAATGAGATTTACTATAATCGTTTTTAGGATTGTGGAATTCCACTGTTGTCAGCAGTCCATTTACTTAATACATTTTGGTCAAGTTACTATAGAGATTAAAATTCATAATTCAATTAATTAACGTCCGATATTGTTAACTTTGATAGCTAGGTCCGTTGTGTTTTCTTCGGTGATTCTTTCACCACGTGATAATAGAATCACCGGATTTAATAAAACCAATATTTTGATATCTAATTTATTGTGTACCATCATTACTTATACCTAATTCCCTTAATCTTAAGTTAGCTATCTTATAACATTCATTCCGTAGACTAGAGTTGAGGATCTGACATAGATAGTAGAGACATCTTTCAGTCAATTTATAGCGTAATCAATTAAATTCAAGTAGCAACAATTTTGATCACATAAAACAGTAAAAGATCATCTTAAATTTTCCTTTAACGTTTCAATTAAAGTTGGTTCAGGAGTACAGATAATACTTAAGATAATTTGGTCAGGTTTTCTGTAATCTCGTCTACCTATAAGGAACCTAGAGTTAACTACAATACACAACGTGGGTATCTGAACCACTAGACTTTCACGAGCCAAAGACACAAAGAAAGGTACATCACACAATCAAAATTAGGTAGTTTAGATAGGTAGGTCAGGATTGATCGTAATCAATTAGGTATTATATCGTTTTAATTCAGGTAGTTAGGGATGCGTTATAATTAGGTATTTTAGGTTAGCTTATTTTAGCTTCATATAGCTTCTTAGCTTTGGCTCTTATAGTCATTAGATATTTAGGTATGTTAGTACATGAGGCTTAGGGGTGCCAGTACAGTTTGGTGCCTTTGACCGCGATTGGTACGTTTAGTTAGGTAGATACTTAGATAGGCCTTTAGGTCGGTACAGCTTAGTGCGCTGTGACCAAGATTAGACCTTAGGATCTTATAGAATTTAGATTTAATGAGCCTTACATAGGCTTTAGTTCGTTTATATTAGGGTGAAGGAAAACATTGTTAGGAAACCCAAAGTTTAGTTGGCTCCAGACGTATTGATATGTTGTTTTCTTTGGACTTGGCCGACTATGTCTATATGATAGGATGGCAAGGGAATCATACTCCACCAAATAATGTCTCGGGCACTACAGTGTCATATAAATAGCATGGATTAAAACTTGCTTGGGCTCTGTATAATTCGTCAAGATTAGGTGGAAATGCAGCAATGTTCTAAAAAACTCTATTCTGTTACTGTCCATGGAGGCGTAGCTTTATATACGCTTCTCCATTCTCCGGTCTCCATTCGAGAACCTTTCGGCCCCAACGACCTTCTGCTCTCCGTGCTATATGGCCAGCCCACTGCCACTTCAAACGACATAATATTCAATTCTGTTCATGTAGAAAATAAGTACAAGTATAAGTTAATAATAAGAGGCCCGACACGTCGGATATTTAAAAAGTACCAGGTATTAAAAATGAAAATGCCATGATATTAATATTATAAATCAAATAATAACAGCTAAAGGACCTCTCCGGAGATAATCTCTAGAAGGTTCCTTTAACGACTATGACTTTTCCTTTAATCGAATTAAAACTCCCTAATGAGTACAATTATACTGAATACAAAGAACACAAACGATGTCACCTTGATGGAATCCAAAGATTCAATTACAAGAGTGTCTATAGATAAGTCTATAGACCTATTTCTATAGACCTATGTCTATAGACCTTGGTCAGGCGATTTGGGGTATGAACGTATTTATAGATGGTTTGAGAAAATCTGCACCTCGAAATAATGGATCTGCATAATGGAATTTAGTTTTTAAATATTATTCATTAAATATATTACTCTTATTTCATGTCCATCATAGAACATTCTAGTGAGGGAACCGAGATGTCCTAGGGCTCACCACTGTTCAAAGGCACGGGATATTTGCTAATCATCATCATCCGAGCGATGTGCCCAGTTGCATCCCTCTCGAGAGTCCGGGGTCCGCTTTCCTACTTTTACGTCTCCACTTCGCACGTTCTTCGGAATGGGACATTTGCCAATCCGGAGGCGACTCCCGTGGCTTACTGCCTTACCCTTTTATCAGGAGGCCCTTGCCCTATTGTTGGACCAAAAAAATGCTGACGTAAGTCGTGATACCCATTTGAAATACATAATTATGTATATTTTATGATTTACATCAATGGTTTACACTGATCCAACTCCTCTCTGCCTTTGAAATAAGTTGTTACGAAGTTTAATGAAACATAGCATTTTGTCTAACAGCATTTCTGCCCTAACAAAATCTAATTTCGAAATTGCTTACGATCGTTCGAATGATCCCCTACTCCAATATACTATGATAACCACACCGAAAATAATGGTACGAAGAAAAATATACCCTGCGGTAATAACAATAAGACTCGATGTCATTTGTTGAATGGATCTGAAATACGCAACCTTATTCTGTGAATGATAATGTCTAAGTTATTGGGTCGGATTTTTGTCATCAGACCGATAAAAATCGGTTTAGGTATAAGGGGTTTTTACTTATAGAAGTTATAAGGGTTTTAAGATTTTTTATTAGGAGTGCACTGCGGTTTCAATCTAGAGAGTTCCGGTCACATAATGTGATGTGGTGTGTTGTTCACGTGACTCAATTGGTAAGAGCACCACTAGAGAGCATTTTACTAAGAGCATTGAATTTTGGATACTTAGCAAATATCTCGTGTTTTTTTAAGAGGAGTATATACGCCAACGACCTTGACTCTGAAAATCCCTGTCGGGCTCATCGAAAATTGTTGCTTATTTCATGACGGAATGTCGTAGAACTTTTTTTTGTGCACACATTGTTTCCTACATTTTGGTGTAGTTTTAAGACAAGAACCTCCTATTGGTGCAAAGCCTATCCAAATTTTAGATAAAAAATGTCTGATTTGGCTAAAATGTCGATAGGCTTCAATACGTTTCGACATATTTGTATGGAAACTGCACTAAAACATCGGAAACAATGTCGCCTACAATCTGTACACAAAAAAAAGCTCTACGACATGGATTTTCAGTTTTTCAGAATAGGGCCCTTAATGACCAAGTTGAAAACGAAATGTAGGTACATTATTATATTTTACAATTGGCAATCCTAGGACAGCTGTTTTATCCTTGTTGAGGCTTCGAAACCATCTTAAATTTGAAAGACGCTGTATTATCCGAAATAACGGCCAATTATTGTTAAGCTGCAAACCATCCTTAATTATTTAAACTAAGATTTAGGCTGCTGGAAACAAATAAGTCCCAGGGTGGCATATTGCAAAAAACAAAACATTTCGTTGTTCAACTTGGTTTTGCAAAAATAACACTATTTTTTAATAGAATAGAACCAGAATCGAGGACGCCCTTGGCGCGTCGAATGCCCAACTGCAATGCAGAAGGTTGCTGGTTTGATTCCCACCGGGAGCAGGCGATTTAAACTTGAAAATAAATACAAGCTTAGTAGCTTACACGGGGCTAGATGGCGCTGTGTGATATTTACTATTTTGTTAATCTAATCGGCTCTACCAAATCTAGGTTTAGATTGATAGATCTTATGGAACCACCTTCTCATTAGAAAAAAACCTCGCAATTTTAAATAGTTTGTTACTACATCTATCGTTCGTAAAATAACTTGAACTCAATCGAGATAGTTTTTGGGGTTGACTGGACAGAGTGTTAACTGTTAACTTTATTTTGATTGTAGCATAATGTGGGTTTCATTCGGTTTCACTCTGTTTTACGAGCTTCTCAACTATGCGGGATTTGTTTTGGGGTAAATTGTTTGTGGCATACTTTATTTTCACTTCACTGGTAGTTCAATTTGTTTTGATGACCGAGTTTATTATAAAACAACCTTTTCAAATTTTCTGTACTTAAGGGACAGTTTGTGTTTCGAAAAAAAAACCGGCCGACTGCGAGTCTATCGAGTCGAGTGTGTGTATGTATGTATTTTTTATATTTTTATGTATGTGTGGGTAATCTCTAAAACTACTGAACCGATTATCTACATTATCGAGGAGTAACATAGGCTATTTTTGGTCCCGATATTCCTACGGGATCGGGAGTGAAACGCGGGACGCACCTAGTAGTTAATATTCTCGAAGATAACCTTTTCCATTTCTAAAGATCGTCGGTTAAAACGAAAATAACCTTCAAACCACTTTTCTACCTATTTCTAATTACAAAACTTTCCCATTAAGTCATCTAATCCTTAATTACTTTACGAAACAAGAATATTTAGAAACAAATTCATGAAATCATAACTCGTAATACACATGCGTTTGCGAAGCGTAATCTAAATCCGTTTTTGTAATTACACGACGGCTTTTACGGACGTGATGCGATTCTGCGGCAAATGAGAGGGGGGCTGTGGGGGAGAGGGTAACCCCTACCCCCCAGAGCGTGGTGTGGGGGGTTCAGTGATTTGTTACCTGTACCCATCGGACGGCATTCAATCGGACAGCCGGACTCCGGATACGTTTGGGTCGTTTTTGACATCTGACCTAGTGCGATAGGGTTAAACACCGCCCGGTTATTGACGTCTATTGAAGTCTTTGAAATGATGCTCTCAGGGTGATAGAGTGAGACTAATAGTAGCGTACCACTGACCTCTATTATATGGATAGGAGGTCGCGCACTGAATTTTGTGCCTATTTGATCTGGACCATGTTGCGCTGTTTTCTATTGAAAGTGAAAAAGGTGACCGTCCACGGAACTATTACTTCCATGGACGGCTACCATCACTTTCAATAGAAAACGCGCGACAAGAGCGCAACATAGCGCTAATCAAATCGGCACACAGATCTAATGTCATTTTGTATGGTTTAGCAATTCCAGCGTATTTGTATAGTAAGCGATACGATGTACACAAGGCACAAAATGCTGCTTCAAACGCCGAAACTTATAGCCACATGTCACACATTACCAATGTTTCCGTTTGTTCTCAGCAAGTTCGAATCATTAGTTCGATAGTCGGATTACTATGACAAAAGACAATAATAATAAACGGAAACAATAGTCAATCGAAATATTAACTCAAAATGCAACGCATGCCACGGTCTGAACTTGGATGGGTGGCCGATAATTTGTCTAGCAAAAAATCACTTTCTCAAGCTCCTCCGTGCTTCGGTTTGATCCCGTAAATCCGGGATCGGGATTTACGCGAATGAAACTGCGGGGCGCAGCTAGTTTAGTATAGAAATAAATCAAAATCTGATAAAAACAATTTATCATGTACTACTCGTACGGACACAACTAGCCCAAAACTAAAACCTGTTAAAATCTGTCAGGCAGGCACAGGCAGCGTCGAAAAATCAAATTATACATGAACGTCCGTTCTGTAACAACATTAAAATTATTAATTAAATAGCATACCGAGTCGCGAAAGGCAACTGGGATTTTGCGCGCGTAATTCTCGCGTAGTTTTTGTGTAGGTTACTCGTGAAAGTAGTTAGAATGTAATATGTTAACGTTCGTAGCAGACTGTGGTTGTGCTACATCATTATTGGTAAGCAACTGTGTGATGGGAACTTGGGTTAAATTAGTTTTGCTTAGTGTTATTAACTTGTCGCAAAGGCATATGTTTATCAACTATAGAAACTACTAGCTACGCGGCTCACTTGTATCGATCACGTGGTAATTTTCGAAATCGTGTTTTCTTGTTCTAGATGAATCATCACTTACCATCGGTGAGTTAGTGGTGAAAGGCTCATCTATCGTGTGTAGATAAAATGCTCAACTTTTAACCATTAAAAATATCGATTTTAATATAGATTTTCAAGTGTATTAGTAAGTATATATTTGATTTTAACCATGCATAGTTTTTCAAATCGAATGAAATAACTTATCAGAAATGGACGAGTTATTTACACTCGTAGTTATAGTGAATTCTAAGTAATTACTTGTGTATGTAATGTTACATGTCTGTCACATTTTAGTTGACGTTAAAAATCACTTATTTGTGATTTTTAACGTCACACAAGGCAGGGCATTGCTTAACCAAGGTAATCACTCAGATTCGTCCATAAATACGGGTGTAAGAGCTGCAAGTAACGCTTACATTCGCAAACGACCCTATGCTTGTCTTAATGCTTTGTCTTGCTCTTGTGGGTGATAATTAACGTCAACGAAAATGAGATAGGTACAAGCTTAGTCCATGCTTTGCGAATAAGGTTGTTTTAAGGGGACAGTCGACAGTCGACGTTTGTAAAGTTTGTATGGATAAAGAGTAGCTGGTAGACTGTCCTCTTAAAGCTAAGGTCGCGGGTAGGGTCAAAAGTGCGTTTCAAAAGTTATTTCAAATTGTATCTGTCTGTACGAAGACCATCTAATAAAATAGAACAAGAAAAGAAAAAAAAATCAGAATCCACGCAGGAACCTCGTAAATTTGATTACGGATGTTGAGAAAAAGAAACCCGATTTACGGTACAACGTAAAGATATAGAATGAATGACTTTGGATACAATCATTTTAATGGCGGTCACCAACCGGGAGCCAGTGGAAAAGGTAGGAAACATTAATTTATATGCTCACGACGATGCTGAATATTGCAAAAGAAATTACTGGGAGTACCTGTACCTGTCAGCCTATAGCTACCTATAGTTGCATTGTGGGGACGTTTTTATTTAAACTGCTTTAATTTCGCGTCCCCGACTTCCTGTTGTAAATGTTAAATGGAATTGAATATGTTTGTTTCATTTATTTGTTGTGGAAAACAGACGTTAGAAGCGGGAGAAGGTTTGAGGGAGTTGGGTGTTTAAAACAAATTTTGTAAGAAAATATTATCTACACTGATATAATAAAGAAGAATGATTTGTATTTTTGTGTGTCATTTGTTTGTAATTAATAAACTCAAAAAGTACTGGACCTTTTTCAAAAATTCTTTCACCATTCACCCTGAGTAACATAGGCTACTTTTGATCCTGATGTTCCAACGAGATCGGGACTTACGCGGGTGAAACCGCGGAAAAGAGCTATGTTTATTTAAAACTGAGATCTTTTGAGTTTGGTTTTGGGTATGTCATCATTATATCAGCAGGATGATTCTACGACGATTCTACTGTCACATTCTGATACTAGGGTGACAGTAGAACCATCGTGATGACAGTATCGTTGTCGTATCGAAACGAACCGAAGTAACCCTCCAGTTCTTATCCGTCCACTGCTGAACATAGGCCTTCCCATACAACGGTCGCCACAAATAACGATCCCGAGCCATCTCCATGTAACGACTCCCCGCGACCGCTACAATGTCGTCGGTTGACCTAATCTTTAGATACCTACTCTTTTCTCCATACAAACTTTACAAACGTAGTCGACTGTTTCCTGCCTGGATAAAGACAAACATTAGACAAAATTTTATGTTTTTGCCATCAAACCTATATCTGCTATGATAATGTTTTGATTTTTGTTCATATTCTATTTTTTCTTAATTTATTTCTGTTCAAATTAGAAAATAAAAAAAAACAAATCCAGAGAGTCGACTGTTTGTATGGAGAACGAGTAGGTATCCTTTCCTCTTAAACTCATTTTTCGTTTGTTCAATTTTGTCTGTCATTCTGTTATTTAATTTGAAAGATAAAATGTATTAAATACATTTATGTACGGCCAAAAGTCTTTTTTGAATAGGTCTAATGTAATATATGTTAGAATTCCTTTAGATTGTGATTATGATTAAATTTGCCGGGTCTTGTGTAGGCACGTGACTTTTGTTAGGGTCTAAGTTGACGGTGGATTCTTGAAAAGGTCTTGCTGGAGCATATGGAAATATTTGGGACGGAATCTTTGAACTTTAAATAATTTCTTAGATACCAGTTTCTTTAGAAGTATTAAAATACTCCAAGTTACCTATTTGTTTTAAGAGGATATATAGTCTCCATTATCTTTCTCCATACAAACGTAGTTTACATTTTCCTCCCTGGATAAAGACATTAGAGCAAATATGTTTATGCCATAAAACCTATATCTGTCATGACAATGCATCTACCTTTTTATTTTTTTTATTTTCTAATTAAAATAATTAAAAAAAAAAAAATGGAAAAATAAAAATGTAGATGCACAGTCATGACAGATATAAGTTTTATGGCATAAACATATTTGCTCTAATGTCTTTATCCAGGGAGGAAAATTTAAACTACGTTTGTATGGGGAAAGAGAATGGAGACTATCCTCTTAAGAAATATTCTTATTGATACAAGAAAAAGATTTTACCGTGTACAGTAAACTGAAACATCGACAGCTAATTAAACTAAGTTAGTTTTGATTAGTTCCGCATAGTCGAGCCATTTTTCATACACGGGCTTCAAAAACTATGCCAGTTTATCCTTGTTTCTTTGAAGAAGAAAAATACCGGCTAATTACTTAGTTTAGTTGATGGTGGACGGTCGGCTGAAACCTTTGTGTAGCCACGGCATGGAACAGGGTTACCTAATATTTTTAACCCCCGACGGAAAAAGAGGGGTGTTATAAGTTTGACGTGTCTGTGTGTCTGTCTGTCTGTCTGTCTGTCTGTCTGTCTGTGTATCTGTCTGTGGCATCGTAGCTCATCTCTTAGTTGTCTCGTAAAAGGCGACTAAGGAATCTGGGGTAGACTAGCGAATCTGGAGTTCTCTCCGTAAACTACTTGATCGTAAGGAGCGTTGGTATCAGGCAGACGACCGGCTGTGGAAACACTACCAAATCTATTTGAAGAAGGTGGGGGTCAATGAAGAATTATCTACTGTGCCAGTCCAAAAAGATTTTATGGGAGGGACCAACTTGGAACTCTCACCTCCCAAATAAAAAAAAGAATTATTAAAGCACGGCATGAACATATCCACATACATACAAACAATATACGGGTAAAAATGAGAACCTCCTCCTTTTTTGAAGTCGGTTAAAAAAAGGACAGAAATCGTTATACAGTCGCCCTAACGTGTGATAAAATTTAAAAATTAAAACACTTCATTTACAAACATCAGCGTCCAAAGCTCAGTGCAGTATTCAAAAGGGACACCACATGAATACAAATGCGTAATTTCGTTTACATGACAATTACAAATCATATTTGCTTAATTCACGAGCATTTTGATTGCTCACGAGCATTTTCCAGTAAACTAGCCGTGACATACAAACAAAATGACTGACTAATCTTGTAGTTTATACTGTAATTTAACTTAGTACGAGGGTCGGTTGCGTGAATACTTAAAATGGATGCCACATGAAACGGAATGGGGGACAGATGATTTGAATTTTCATAAAATTTTGTTTGTCATGTGTACTGAGTACGAACATGGTTTTGCAATTCGTTTTGTACCTACTTTATGTTGTTTTGGGAAGATTATTGTCAAACAATTTTACAATTGCATTTCTTTTCTTTTAATCGCGTGGTGTTTATTATTCTTTTAGTGTTGTTTCAACGCTGAACGTTACGAGACTTTTACAGCTGGTCGATTCACAAGACAACTCACGGGCGAATTCCGCAGTGAAATATGAAATTAGCATTCTAATAATTTCATAGTAAATAGCACACTAGCGGCACCCTCGTCGAAGTGGGGCGGCGAGATGAACTATAGCTGAAGAGACATTGTGACATTTAGTGGGGCATACACTAAATGTTTTGTTAGTGTAGTCCAGGGGTTCCCTAACTTATTTAAGACGCGCCCCCTTTCGACCATAAAAAAGAATCCACGCCCCCCCGTCCTCCAGTCCAGATTATTTGGTCAGAATAAAAAAGGTATTTTTATTGCTTATTAAACTTTTTCAGTCATACAAGAGGTATTTAGTAAGTTGTACCAAAAACCTTTGATGGCGTCCGTGAGGTGACCGCAGGGCCAGTTTAGAGGCTGATATTGGCCGACTGAGGAAATAATAATTATGTTTTTGACAGGCGTCAATTTCAGTTAATTTAATTGGTCGTTTCGAGCCGTCTGGAATGCATTCTCTCAGCGATCGCAGGTTTTTATACTTAACTGCACAGGTGGCCCGCGCCCCCCTGTAAATACCTCGACGCCCCCCCCTGGGGGGCGCACCCCCCAGTTAGGGAACCCCTGGTGTAGTCCCTTCTTCAGGATTGACAATCCTGAAGAATGCTAAATGCTTAATGTAATAAATACTACGCGATTAAAACCGAAAAATGTTGTTCATTTCAATACACCATTGCGAAAACAGAAGAAAAATCTAATATTACAATTTTATTAAATTAACGGAGCATTGATCTCAACCTACTGACCTCTATGAGACAAGCGTACCTACTTGTATTTATATAGCCTTATTAATAAACGTGAAGTAAGGCTTAGAACGCACTGCGATTAAACGCCTGCGTTTTTCTGTATATCTGTAACCGCAAAATGCTACACAAGGCTTTCTATAGAAGCCCACGCATTAGCATTTTTTTCTGTGACTGATTTTTGCGTGTGGGTTCTGCGTTTTCAGCTTCAGCAAAAATCTTCGAATTTAATTAACTACAAAATGAATACGAAGTACCTATCTCATTTTTCATTTAAAATTAAAACGACCGCGAAATGTTACTAACTGTGAAAAACTAACAAATAAGCCAACGTTTCGTTCGTCACAGAACTTCCCTACAAAATTAATCCTACGCAATTAATTTTAATTAAAAAAAGAGAAAAATTACGATACAACCGCGTTTTTTTAACAATACCGAATGGGTTTATTTTGTGGAATGGTGCGGATTGTAGAGTTTTTTTTAATTAACTTTTTTCAGGGCCGATGGGAAGGGACATCGCGTTGTTTGTGCAGATGGCCAAGTCCCACTTGCGGCAACCAGAGTCCGTTTTGAACCATTGATTCAAACTTAATTTTCTCCAGTGTAATGTTAATATTGTTTTTCTTTGCTTCTCGCGATGATAATAACGTCGAAACGTCAGGAGTTAAAAGTGTTTAAAATAATAAACCATCTAAGTTAGTTTTTGATACAAAAAAAAGAATTATCCAAATCGGTCCAGGTATCGAGGTTATCGGAGAACATACATAATAACCACTCTCTCTAAATCACTTTCGGTGTCCTTCCACTTCCTGCATAATGGCCGTGCCTGAGCACACACTGACCTGCGCCTGACCTACAAATTATGTAGGCTATTAATTGAGTTCTGGCGCTGGCGAGATCTATTTCAGATATTGTTACATACTAATACAGTATTCGCTACGACTATGTTTCTAGATTGATTGAAGGGTGAAATTATTAAAAAATATAGTTTCGGAGAAAACTGGCTACGCAACCCTAAAAACCGGCCAAGTGCAAGTCGGATTCGCGCACAGAGGGTTCCGTTCCACTATCACAATTGGGTATGGAACCCTAAAACGAACACTGGACCAACCTATCCGTGAACGCATCGCAAACGTTAAAATTTATATTACTATTTTACACTCCCATCACTAGATGGCGTCAGTGTCAAAAATACATCGTGGTATCGTTGAGTTTTCATGTACCTAAATCACGTCTGTTGTATGGGAGCTCCTCTTAAATACTTGTTTTATTTTGCTTTTAGTATTTGTTGTTGTAGCGGCTACAGCAATACATCGTTTACAGCTTTTACAGTTCATGAGATACAGCCTGGTGACAAACGGACAGACAGCAAAGTCTCAGTAATTGGCGCTCGTTTTTAACTTTTGGGCACGGAACCCTAAAAATACATTCAAAATAATATTCCAAAGTCGAATAAAACAAAATCTAAAAAAAAAACTCAAAAACAAGTGTGTCGTAAACAGTTTTCTAAAGGCGTCTCCATCATTTGTTTTCCCTGTAATATTTCGTAAAGGCGCGTCCTTATTGTGTCATAAAAGTTAATGGAACCGTTCTGTATGATATTGTTTTAAGCGCCGTCTTTACTGACGCCGTTGTTCCTTCTCCTACCAAGGGAGGGAAGTTGACACGTCTCCGTTGATAATGACTTGAATTTTGACGTGTCTTCGCCTTTATAATTTAAGAATTATACAAAATGCTAAAGTTGGTTGTTTTGTAGCCTTTAATTTTGCATTTCCGCCAGAGCAAAGAAGGAGCTGCTCAGGAGGTTAAGGAGCTTATTAGCCTAGATGCACCTGCCGATCTTAAATTGTGCCTAATTAATTTGTGTCTATCTAAAGCTCCTTTGTGTTTCGAAAGGCACGTTACGCAGTTGGTTTCGGTTGTTATCTCTGATAGCAGTCGCTTGGTCAAGTTAAAGGCGTCTGGGCAACCTGAAAACGCTATCACTAGGTTAGCCACGCCACTACACGAAAAGAAGAAGACCAGGAAGGCTACCGCGGTTGTTCCGTCGGCATCGGGATCGGATTCATTTGACAGTTGACAGCCGAATTTCGAACCGCGAAAATTTCAAATTCACGCGTCGATTACTCATATCGATGCCGAAGCCAAATTGAATGGATGCAACACAGACAGAATTGAACTGAATTGAAGATTTTGACAGAAAATCTTCAAATCGACGGCTGACAGCCATGGATGCGCGGTTTTAAAATTGAAAACTCCGCTGTCAGAGATGTCAAACTATCGCGTCGGCATCGATTGCTGTCAACGATACAACCGCGGTAGCCTCGCTGAGCTAGAACAAGTACCTTCTAGGTCTGCATCTACACTTACCGTAGTTACAAAGGAATTGGCGACGCTACGCGTGATTACGCTCCAAACGATGCAGATAAAGAAGATTGTGGTATTCAGAGTTTTAAAAAGCTAAAAAATAAATGGTTTTCAAAATCTGCACTCGGCGGGACTGGAACCTGCAACCCTAAAAATTTCGATGTAATGCGTGTTCTGCTTGCGCCGTAGGTGCCTGACCGCTTGAGATGAAATTCAAATCTTTCGTAGTTTCGACTTAGGCACCACTGAGAAGTGTAGGAAATACTTGAAAGAAATCAAGCTAAATATCAATTAATTAATATATCTATCACACCGCCAGAACCTAATTTGAACTTAAACGAGCCAAATATTTTTACGCACCACTGGCTGTATGCTCAAGTCTAACGAAGTCATTTTTAAAAAGAAAAAAGCGAGAAAACGACTCATTACATCGTAAAATAATGTAATCAAATTTTTACTTATTAAGTTATTACTTTACAAATTATGTTTCACATAATATTAACAATGTTATTAATGCGAGGCGTCCATTAACTGTACTTAGGGCGGAAATAGAGGACAGGCTTTTTGATCGGGCGATTCGTTTTCAACCCGGAAAATTAGTTGTCTAAGATTTTGATTTACAACAAATAGGCTTAAAATATTTTGATCTTATCAATCTCTACTGGTACACAAAATATCGGAGTATGAACTGTCCTTAATTTAAAAAACACTTTGTTTTTTTTCGCCCATTCATGCGTAGATGGGAATTTATTAACCATCGGCTGATCGAAAGTGTCACCTCTAAATAATAAATAACGTTTACATTATTACTTACATTTTAACGAACAAGATTACATCTCCAAATTTTCCTCGTTCAATTAAAATTTGATCAAAAGACAAATTGATAACACTTAGTTTTCATTAGGGACGAAATCTTCGAAATGTTTTTACAGAAATTATTATGTAATTTAAATAAATTACGAAGGTAAGGTAATAATTTCCTTAAAAACATTTAAGATCTCTTAATTTTAAAGAAATCTCTAAAATATCGAGGTAGTCAAGGTTTCTTACAGGCTGTATCTTAGTTAAGTACTGAATACATTAAATAAAAACAATTTAATAAACTATGGCTTTTATATGGTACTAGCTGCGTCCCGCGGTTTCATTTGCGTAAGTCCCGATCCCGCGGGATTTTCTAAAAATCCTTTATTAGTGAATCCGTACACACCACAAAGAACGCACTCTTTAAAATTTCATGTCTTTAGGACCAGCGGTTTGTGCTCTGCATTGATATATAGATCAGTCAGGACTTTGAATTTTATAAATATAGAAGACGATTGAATAAAAAATGAATCTTATAGCAGAAAACTCACTTTCAAAACGTTTTGATGGTAAATTTTACCGGATTGATTGCTCCCATGTTAATTACTATATAGGTAATCTTCTTATATATAAAAATTCCATGTCACAATGTTAGTTACCGTACTCCTCCGAAACGGCTTTACCGATTTTTACCAAATTTTATATGCGTATTCAGTAGGTCTTAGAATCGGCTACTATCTATTTATAAGACAAAACAACGTTTCCCGGGTCAGCTAGTTACAAATGTAAAATTAAGTCAGTACCCGATAGTCGCAGTCAAAATAAAAATAAATAATGTCAATATTAGTACAAAAATTATATCTAATAAATAAAATTTGTTTTGTTTTGAAAACATAATAATCTTGCAATCCGCATACAACTAACGAAATACTTAGAAATAAAACAGTTTTTACATGACTTTACCAGACTCTCTAGAAATCTATATAAAAGTAACATAGGCCTTTTTAAATCTAAACGCACAGAAACCATATGGCGGCGCTGCGCTGGTATTATAATACAAATCTTTATGCTTCCACATATATTTTTTCCCTTTTGTTTCGAATCCACTGCCGGATAACGAGGCAATTACTGTAACAATGGTAGTACGGGACGTACCTCGCGATGAATGGGGTGGGAGAAAAACCGTTCTATCGTTCAACAACCTAATATGTAGAGGCAAAACATTGTCATGGACTGTAAGAGAATACATCAAACTTTTAATTAAATTATAAAGGATTATAAAGGAAGAAAAGCCCATTCTTCGACCAAGTTTTGACGCCTTGTCAGAATTTAATGTATAGTTTAAAAAAAATGTGTTTAGGTCATAATGTCCTATCACCATTTATTTTATTTTTTATATTAGTATCCGAAATGGTACTAATTAAGCGTTTAGCTGAACTACCGCCCGTACCGTTGCATCTTCCATCAAAACGAGTAGGTATTGTCAACAAAATAATCTTTAAAGGAGTATCTATTTGATACTCGGATTTTAAGGATTAATATTATAAACGCGAAAATTTGCAAGTATATATATCTGACTTTGTTTCACGTAAAAACAACTTTACCGATTTCAATGAAATTGAACGTAGACAGCTAGAGACATAACACATAGGCTACGTAGGCCACATTTTTATCCCAATATTCCCACGGAAACAGGGATTACGTGGGAAAAACGTGCGCCTTTCACATGTCGTGTCGTTTACGCGTCCTGACTTATTTGGTTCAGAATGAGACTTATTATTTGTAAATAACGTGTGTGATACATGACAGCGTTCCGCATAACATCAGCATATTGACTGTCATTAAGTGAATAACCTCTACAATTATACTAAAAAAAATAGAAAAACTAAAGGTATCTTAAGCTAAGGTGTAATTATAAATAACGAACTATCAGCATTTGTAACTTGATGGACCCAAGTTTGAAAATAGGAAACTGGGCTGCGAATAATTCAACCAGCTGAGCATGAGGGCCTCATCATACAATATAACAGCATAAGCGCCACAACAGCCCTATGAGAACATATAGACATAGAACTGTTGTGACTCCTATGTTGTGTATTGTTTTTTCTTTGGCGACTCCGGAGCAGTGACAGCAAGAAACAGTATGGAATACTCGGAGATACCATTAGGCCGCCCATTTGTGAAATTTAGTGTTAAGCTTTTTTATTATTTACTATTGTATATGTGTTTTCTAAAGATATCTATCTATCTAAAAAATGTTAAAAGAGCAGACCAGTGAAGTCAAACCTCTTAAGATAAGCACTGTGTTCGAAAAAGTCTCAAATATAGCCATGGGTTTTTAATAAATTGATGTTAATAGATTTTCTAATATGTATTTTAAATTAGAAACAAAATCAATAAAAACAGAGCTAAAATAAAAAGATTTTAACCACTAATTAATAGGTATTTTATCTCTATATCCCTATTGTATATTTTATTGTGGCAATGTCATTGCCGGTAATTACGACTGATGCAAGTTGACTAGACACCTTGCACTTAACAATAATTACAATGTTATATGACTATGTAATAGACAGTTTAATATGACTTGAGAGCCCCGTTTTGAGGCGTCAAGAAGCCACAAAACGCGACTCTTTCTCTTATTTACTCTTGAATAGCTTCGCACGATGCAGAATACCCATGGCCAAGTTTCAAGCATTTTTTTTTTAATTATAAAAAAAAAGTATCACATGTGTGGTAGGTAGTGTAGGTATTTGTTGTTTAGATCTCTTACTACAGACCTAGCTTTTTACCAACTTTAAGCCCACCGTCCCTTAAAAGATAAAGAAGGACTCTTATAAGGTCATGACCAACGTCCGTCTGTCTGTACCTATAACACCACTGATTTTCTCAGAAAAGGATTCACCTAACAAGTTATTTTTGTTATTATTATTACAAGCTCAATAAGCCGCAAAAATCATTATTACAATGTATAATACTAGACAATTTTGATTCCATCCAATTGTTTTTTTTACATAAGATAAGCTAGCATTTGATCTCATCTCACCTGATGAGAAGCGAAGACGAGGTCGACAGTGTCACATACTTGCCTAGAAAAACTTCACTCTTGACTCGAAAACTCCAAGGGGAAATAATAATAATCGATTTGTTGTGAAATGCAAGATGTCTAGTTGACTTGGTAGATTTTTCCTTTTTTCAGAGTAATTATGTCGTTGATGATTTTGATGGATGTGTCATGTGACGTACAACTACATGAATGAATTTGTATATTTTTAATTTTGTTATTTATTACTTTTTTTTAATTTTCCGACTATAACTTGACGTTTTGGTTCCTTGTATTTGACATTTTTCTTCAGAAAGATGTGTCAAATCGTGGCCTACAATTAATAAACGTAGTCATTAGTGTTCGCGCCGTTCGTTCGTCCGTCCATCCGACTGTCCGTCGCGTACTGTCTATGCAGTACAGCGGTCGTGACGTCACTTAACACTCATTTATTCCTTTACGAATCTACAAGCGAAGACTCCATTGATAGTCTAAGAGCCCGTGAAGATCGACCTTCACCCATCTGATAACCAGATGAGACATATTTTTTATCAAATATTATACATTAACGAACATGCCTATGATAGCTTGCCTATCGAAAAGTGTTCATGGCTATTTTTAATTAAATTAATTTTAATCAATTTTTTTTCATCACCTTCACTCTTTTGATAACCGAATGAATTGTACCTCAACTGATAGTTTTTAACATACAGAATATGCCTAGATAGGCTTGCCTACTAATTTCTGTTCATGGCTACCTGGCAAGCAGGTGTGAACGGGTAAGTCAATATAGGTAACTACACCGATCTGATAACCCATTCAAATTTATATCATAAGAAAGATAATTTAATTACAAAAGCAATCGTATAAGCTTGCCTGCAAAAAACCGTTCATGGAATACCATTGCCAAGCTATAAACTTTCTCTCTCGCACCTATTAAATGACTCCAATTCTAAAACTTTATAGCTTGGCAATGGTATTCCATGAACGGTTTTTTGCAGGCAAGCTTATACGATTGCTTTTGTTATTAAATTATCTTTCTTATGATATAAATTTGAATTGGTTATCATATCGGCGTAGTTACCTATAGGTATTGACTTACATGTTCACACCTGCTTGCCAGGTAGCCATGAACAGAAATTAGTAGGCAAGCCTATCTAGGCATATTCTGTATGTTAAAAACTATCAGTTGAGATACAATTCATTCGGTTATCAAAAGAGTGAAGGTGATGAAAAAAAATTGATTAAAATTAATTTAATTAAAAATAGCCATGAACACTTTTCGATAGGCAAGCTATCATAGGCATGTTCGTTAATGTATAATATTTGATAAAAATGATGTCTCATCTGGTTATCAGATGGGTGAAGGTCGATCTTCACGGGCTCCTCTACTATGAGGCTGTTTGCCCTATGTAATTCATTCTATTAAATATTATTACAACCCGAAAACGCCTTCTAACTGGAACTTCCCAAACAATTAGTTTATTTATTTCTGCTGTGTCTAGTTTTATTATACTTATTAGAACTATTGGTCTAGATCGCGTTTGTAGATAATTTTAAATTAGCTCGTTTGGGAAAACGGGTTACACCGACCGTGGTCACGAATAGACGCAAGTCAGGACTCGATATTAGTAAGTAAGGTCCCATATTTACCCTTTGGGTACAGAACCTTCAAAATGACTTAAATAAGTAGCAACAGAATAATCTAGGTAAAGATTAACGTTAAGTGTTACGTTAAGAAATGAAATTAGGAATTTTATAACTATTTTCACAAATAAAATCATTTTTCAGTTTTAATCGCGTCATGTGTGTTACTTCTAGCATTGTTTCAATGCTCAACGTTTTGAGACCTTTACAAGTCTCTTTTTCACGATTGACTGACGTGAAACGTTGAGCATTGAAACAATGTTAAAAGTAATAAACACCATACGCGACTAAAACCGAAAAATTAGTTTAATTTCAATTTTACAATTTATTAAAAACAGTATTATGTCATTGTTACAGAAGCCGATTATACACTAGACGATTCATTTTGGAATGAAGAAAGCCCAGTCGGTGCGTATAACCTAAATAACATAAATAATTAAAATTTTAGGATCCTTCGCTTCACTCGGGATTAAACAAAATAATCACTGGAATAAATGGTGTTGTTCCCTAGTCCTATAACTAGGCCTTTTTGCGTGACGTAAAACCTCAGAGCTAAATACAAAGAGCTGGACAAGTCTCTTTAAGAGACAAGAAGGAGAAAGGTCGCCTGATAGTGATCCATTTCAAACTCGTCTCTGACGGACGAGCTTCATCAGTTCCAAAGTCAAACTGTTCGGGAAAATACTCACACATCATTAAAAAAGATGAATCAAAATTCGAACGTCGTTGTTAGAATCCTTACATCTAGCTAATAACGGTAAATAGAAAAAAAAATAAGATTCGCATTTTAAAATAGTTCTCACAAAAAAGAGGCACGAAACATTTATGAAGCAATCTACGGAACCCACTCGTCTATAAACTCACACTGTAAACTACATCGTAACTATACGCAAAATACCTACCTATGTAAGGTACCTATAGGTTAGTAGGTATAGGCAGGTACTTCCAACTATTCTGCCTTCAAACGATGCTAAGGAAAATCGCTGTGGTTTTTTTATGTTTATGAAAAAGGCGGTCACAATTGGTTTCCTTTCGTAGCCCTGTTGGAGGAGGTTTGTGAAGCGGTAAGCTAGAAGTTTGTTTCAAATTCAATAGAGTATAATAGTCTTAATATACGATTTTAAACTAACGTGGTAAAACCGCAAGGCGGAGCTAGTAGAATGAAATAAAAAAATAATATTATTAATAGGGCCCGTTAAAAAGACTATTATAACTACAAATCTATTACTATTATAAAGCGGAAGAGTTTGTTTGTTTTTTTGTTTGGTTGTTTGTTTGTTTGTTTGTTTGTTTGAACGCGCTAATCTCAGGAACCACTGGTCCGATTTGAAAAATTCTTTCGGTGTTGGATAGTCCATTTATTGAGGAAGGCTATAGGCTACTTTTGATCCCGATATTCCCAAGGGATCGGGACTTATGCGGGTGAAACCGCGGGGAGCTGCTAGTATTACTATACAACGGGGTATATACCCTGTTGTTAGTAGTACTAGGCATGCCTTTTAAGTTCTGTCGTTTGTATATTTGCCGCCAATTTTAAAATTAGAACTTTTCAAAATTCAAATTTGTTAGAATTTCGAATATCAAAACAATTGAAAGCATTAGGATTAATGCAATTGTTTAGTCACTGGTTCAATTGGTTTGAATCTGTCAGGTCACGTACGAAAATGAATCTTACTAAGGAAAATGTTCGTGCAATAATTTTCTATAACTTTCGAAGAGGCCTCACGCGACTTCAGTGTTTCGAAGAGTTAACATCTGTATTCCATGATGAAGTCCCATGTCTGCGGACCATCGAACGCTGGTATTTGGAATTTGAGCGTGGACATACCACACTTAGTGACAAATCTCGTGAAGGACGTCCAAAATCCGCCTTCACTGAAGATAACATCGTTGCTGTGAGACAACTAATCGTCGAAGATCGTCATGTGACATATCGAGAGATAGAGGCGTTATTAGGCATCTCAGGGACAACCATTCAAAAGATATTGCATGAGGCGCTTGGTGTGAGAAAACTAGTTTGCCGTTGGATCCCGCATTTGCTTTCCGACGATCATAAGGCGGCCCGCGTCAGATGGTGTTAGAAAACTCTTCAGAGGTTCAACCGAGGAGAGTCAAATCACGTCTACGACATCATCAGTGGTGACGAATCTTGGATCTATGCCTACGATCCTGATTCCAAACAACAATCTACAGTCTGGGTTTTCCAAAACGAGCCAAAGCCGACTAAAGTTGTTCGCTCTCGAAGCACTTCAAAGAAGATGGTGGCTACGTTCGTGGCGAAAACCGGTCATGTTGCGACGATTGCACTTGAAGATCGTAGAACGGTTAATGCGGAGTGGTATACCACAGTTTGTTTACCACAAGTCATCGCCGAACTTCGGAAATCTAGCCCAAAGCGACGCATCATCCTGCACCATGACAACGCAAGCTCACACACCGCTCGTCAAACGATTGAGTATTTGAAGCAGGAAAACGTAGAAATTCTTGACCATCCTCCATACAGTCCTGACCTAAGCCCTAACGATTTCTTTACATTTCCTAAAATTAAGAAAACTCTTCGTGGTCAAAGGTTTCAGTGCAGTGAAGAAGCGGTCGACGCTTTCAAGTCAGCCATTTTGAACACCCCCACTTTGGAGTGGAATAAATGTTATAATAACTGGTTCGAGCGAATGGAAAAGTGTATTAAACTTCGTGGTGAATACTTTGAAAAACAATAAAAGGTACTATAAGGTTATATAGTTTTTTTTTCTTCAAACGACAGAACTTTAAAAGCATGCCTCGTAATAATATTATTTTTTTATTTAATTCTACTAGCTGCGCCTTGCGGTTTTACCCGCGATAGTGCCGATCCTGCAGGAATATCTTGTATTGTCATTTGTTTTTCAAATCACTTACACCTGTTGAATTGTTAGCGATTTGTCACTTATTTATTAGGGTTCCGTAGCCAAATGGCAAAAAACGGAACCCATATAGAATCGTCATGTCTGTCTGTCCGTCTGTCTGTCCGTCCGTATGTCACAGCCACTTTTTTCCGAAACTATAAGACCTATACTGTTGAAACTTGGTACGTAGATGTATTATATGAACCGCATTAAGATTTTCACACAAACATAGAAAAAAAAAAAAAATTTTAGGGTTCCCCATACTTAAAACTAACTCTCTCAAAAATTTTATTTGCATCAAACCCATACTTGTGGGGTATCTATGGATAGGTCTTCAAAAACGATATTAAGGTTTGTAATATAATTTTCTCTTATTTTAGAAGTTACAACTGTAACTTCTAAAATAAGAGAATGATAAAAGTAAAAAAAATATATGATGTACATTACCATGCAAACTACAAACGAAAATTGATTTGAACGAGATCGAACCAGTAGTTTTTTTTATACGTCATAAACCGTAAACCGCAATTTACCTTTCATTCAATTCAAAAATGTACGGAACCCTTCGAGTGCGAGTCCCACTCGCGCTTGGCCGGTTTTATTAGGTACCTAGTTTTAATAAAGGACATCTGGTCATTATACTCGACTTTTTATAATGATTTTAAATTAAGAGGGAAGGTCCACCTACTCTTTATCTATACAAACGTAGGCAACTGCTCCCTCCCTGGATTACATTAGAGCAAATATGCTTATGCCAAAAATTCTGTATCTGACCATGCCCCTACGTTATGTTTCTTTTTGTTGGCTTATTTCTAGTATCCAAGGACTCGGATATTGATGTTGGTCAACAAAAACGAAGGGATTGTACGGTAGTTAGCAAGATAGTTAGCTATTCTTCTCTGTAAATTATGTACAAAAGATCCATAATAATTGTTATTACATGAAATATTTTTTATTAAATTTTTAGTGTTAAAAAATGTCCAGATATTTCCTAAATAAAACGCGGCAAAATCGCTTGTAAAAACCGCTTGTAAGCCGGACGCGAGCGCCATCTATCAAGAAAGGCGGAAACCCGACCGTTACCGTTCCCGGACAATTTGTTATGAATTTTTAACCCGCCCTGTATTGTCGCAGGTAACTTGTTATTGCAATTTACTGGTCCCTTTTTGATAAAATTTAATTTTCCGAAAGTACTTCCTGTTTTAATTCCTTTTACCTTTTTATTGTAATGGTTTTTTCGTAACGTTGAAAGTTATTAAAATCTGCTGTTATGAGATTTGACTTGGGAGGTTGCTTGTTTTATTAACCGACTTCTAAAGAGGAAAAGGTTATGTATTACAGTGTAGATCCAGGTTGTTTACAGTAATATAATAAAGAGGAAAGATTTGTATTTGTGTGTGTGTATGTTTGTAATGACTTAACTCAAAAACGACTATACTGATTTTAGAAATTCTTTCAACATTAGAAAACTATATTTACCCTGAGTAACATAGGCTACTTTTGATCCCGATATTCCCATGGGGTCGCGACTTACGCGGTTGAAACAGCGGGACGCAGCTAGTAGTTTATATTTTTGTAGATTGTAGATCACACAACAGATAACTCGGAGGCACTGTATGTAGGTACTTACATAAATGATAAATACGGGACCTTACTTACTAATACGAGTCCTGACTTGTGTCTTCTTGCGACCACAGTTGGTGTAACGTTTGCGGAAATGTCGAGGTAGAGATTTTCATCCTTTAAGGGAACAGTCTACCTACTCTTTTGTCCATACAAACTTTACAAACGTAGTTTAGTGTTTCCTCCCCGGATAAAGATATTAGAAAAACTGCGTTTATTCCATAAGTCTCATAATCAGCCATGACCAATGTCTCTGCGTTTTAATTTTTTTAATTTTCAAATTTATCAGAATTTTATTTCTATTCTAATTAGAAAAAAAATAATAACAAAACGTAAGGGCATGGTCATGGCAAATATAGTTTTTATGACATAAACTTATTTTTTCTAATATCTTTATCCAGGGAGGAAACAGTCGACTACGTTTGTATGGAGAAAGAGTAGGTAGACTATCCTCTTAAGGTTGAAATTAATGACCTACCTACATAGCTATGTTCACATATCACATTGTCTAGAAACTTATTGAAGTCATAATGTATTATGTAAGAAAACAAGTCAAACAATCAATCATCGTTCAAAATTCAATTAACATTCAACCAAATAGAGGTGAAATTCGTATTCTATCCAAAATTAATGTACGCCTTCAGGCGAAGCATTATGAAGTTACTGACTTGGATTTCAATACTTCTAAGTGTACATTTTTCCTCGGTTTTCACGGTGTCAAAATAAAAATAAACTAGTTTTTTCGGTTTTATTCACATTTTTCATCGTCCGACGTGTCCGCGGTTTGCTTACTCGTAAGCAAGAAGTCTGTAAATACCTTTAAAGGCTGGGAGTTGAATTTTTTTCTACAAAACATAACTATTCTATTTAGAAAATGAAAATATAGGGGCATGGCCATGGCAGATATAGGTTATATGACATAAATATATTTACTCTAATGTCTAATGAGAAAACACTCGACTACGTTTGTATGGAGAAAGGGTAGGGCATTCTATCCCCTTAAACACCTTGAAATTCATTACCACAAACATTATAGCTAGCAGTGAAGGTGCTCGTAGCAGCTCTACGAGATCCTCGTAGCGCTCGTAGCGGTCGTAGCACGCCCGTAGCAACTAAATCACTGGGTGTTTGGATTTATTGATTTCATGAGCGCTCCCCTAAGCTATTGAGATGCTAATACTGTACAGGGGAAGGGATAACCGACCTTATTGACTGGTGGTAAGGTCGGTTATCCGTTACAACTTCGTGATGAGTGAATGAAAGCTTGTTGAATAAATTGTTGTGTAGTTATAGCTCGACCACGGTTAGTTCTCTCGCGGTTTCCTGAGTAATAAGTTTTAGGTTTGTCTTTATTATATTTAGTCATGGATTTGACCGAAATCATGCTAACCCCTTTGTTTGCAGTAGTGTTCATGATGGGAAGTGGTCGTTTTAGAAACTGGTCGATCTGGGAAGAAGTCGTTTTGGGAATAGTAATTCTGTGTAAAAAAATCATTTTCCGGTTTTATTTTTATTATCTTTAAAATTGTATCAATGTCCTTATTTTCAAAATCTATACAAATCTTTTTCTTAGGGTAGCACTACCCTGAATCGGAGTTGTGTATTTTAAATCTAAAAATTATAATATGTACTTAAATAGCACTTATTAATAAAAGTAAGGAGAACATGTTTTGTCATTATCCGTGACAAGAACTTTCAAGGTTGACAGACAGAAACAAAAACTGGTAAAATCACTCTGACCTTACTCCCCGTTTATTAATAAGGCTAATAGAACACACTTTATAAACTTACACGATTTCCGTCCATCATTATTATTAGACACGGGTCTAGATCTCGTTATAGATAATCATTTGTTTTTCTAGACCCGTGTCTTATAATAATGAAGGCTAATAGAGACAAGTTAACGTGGTTGTTGTATATCGTATGACATGACAAGAGCTCATTACAATTTATGATGAGTCTGTGTGTAAGTAAATAATGTCGCGAAAAACAAGTAAATATTTTTTCTCCGCCAATAGAGCGACGGCCGAAGCCACTTTTAGAATACAACTACCTAATTAAAAATTGCACATGTCCTTTTATTATCTATCGTGTTGGCTTAGAACCTTGTTTTTCTACAACTAAAAGAGACCTTAGAATTTTAGTGAGTAAATCACTCCTTCACGTAAAAACTACTGAACGGATTGCGATGAGATTTGGTGAGCAGATAGTTGGAGATCTGGAATAATACCTAGACTACTTATTTTAGTCGTCTCCTCTCTCTTCTTTCTCGTCCCCTCGCGACCAAGACCATTGTAACACGTCTACGTTTCAACCATGTTACAATGGTCTTTACCTCTAGGTAAGAAAATTAAAAAGTAAAAATCACGCGATTAAAACCCGGGAAAATGTAAAATTATGAGTTTTATTATTTTTATAATGTATCTTTAGTTTTTAATGTATGACGAAGAATGAAAATAATCTTTTTTTACTTTTATTTTTTCATTAGGGCGGTATAATTTTAATGGTTAGGTACAGAACCCTCTGCGCGAAACGGAATTTGACTCACACCTAACCGGCTTTTTCTTAATCGTCAGATTTAGAGTTAGATTAATCGCCAACTAATGAGAAACATCACCTCGCGTTGAATACAGAAATCGCGCTGGTCCGTAAGTAGTATAACAGAATACATAAATAGTTAGTATGCAAACCCGGTGACGTCACAGAGTGAGTGGTACGTGAAGGTGCGCCACGCATGCTTGCACCCCACGCCCCTTGAATACAACGGTCGGGTGGTTAGCGTTGCGCCGCTCACTGTACCCGCTCCGGGAAAGCATGTATTATTATTATACTCCTTTGTGAGAAATAAAGTATACTTGTATTGTATAAAAGATAATACTTGTAGCTTATTGACTGTAATGCTTGAGGTTAATATTGAAATTAAAATCATTTGTTTCATTTTTCTTGTTTCATACAATACATATTAAGCATTTTAGCAATGCCCTAGATTTCGAGGTATTTCCAGAACTCTTCCTCAGTGGTAGAGTTTAAACCAAAATCGCGGAAACAGAAGAAAATCTAGATTATAATTTGACTGACCTTCTTCTTCTTATCGTATAGTGGTGTGGGTCATCTAGTGTTAGAGTTTCTAAGTTGCCCTAAGTTCTCCTCTGACTTGACCTAACTACAGCTAAAATATTTTTGCCACACCCTATACAGGGTGAACCATTTAAACGGGCCTTCAGGGGGATATCCTAAACTATAAGGGATAGAGAAAAATGCTGAAAGAAGTTGCGTCCCCGATTTTGACAAAAACTAAAATGGCATTGATAGATTTTCGAAAAATTAATTACCCTAGCCAGGAATCGAACCTTGTCTTTTTGAAAAAAAATAAACACCCTATATTATTGTACTGATCGATAGCGTTGCTGATAAATATCAAATCCTGGAAACAAACATAGTGTAGTAAATCAAGACAAATGCCTCATTTTTAATAAAAATATTAATTTTCACCAAAAAAGACATCTATCAGCATTACTGCTTACATCAAACATCAAAGCTCATGATTTGAACTGTTTGCGAAATTTTGAAATCAGAACATGATCTGAAACGATGATAAAATGCTAGTGCAGTCGTTCAAATAGAGTTAGGTCGTTGTAATAGGTACGGGTAACAAACAAGTACTTGTACAGAATACTTGGCTATTTCATATTTTTATTAAAAATTGTCATTTTTCTCGATTTACCACAATATGTTTGTTTCCAGGATTTGATCTCTATCAGCAACACTATCGATCGGTACAATAACAAAGGGTGTTTATTTTTTTGCAAAAAGACAAGGGTTCAATTCCAAAATTAATTAGCCTAGAATTTTTCAAAAATCTATTAATGCCATTTTAGTTTTTATCAAAATCGGGGACGCAACTTCTTTCAGCATTTTTCGCTATCTCTTATAGTTTAGGATATCCCCCTGAAGGCCCGTTTAAATGGTTCACCCTGTATAATATTAAAGCCAATCAAATGACCGACCGCGCCAGGAGTTCTGTCTAGGTATCACGATTCATGAGATTCAATCTGGTGACAGACAGACAGGCGGATAGCGGAGTCTTAATAATAAGGTTCCTTTTTTACCTAGTTAAACCCTAAAAAGAACTTAAAGCAAAAGTTCTTATTACAAAACCGTCGGAATATAAAACGTCATTTTGTCTTACAAACACCAGTACAGTTACAATGTATGTAATCAAATCGTCAAAGCTAGCTCTCAGACGCGTAATTACAAACGGCGGTATTCTGTGACATTGCAAATCAAACATGCCTGTGTCCGAAGCGAACAGAGTAAAGACATCGTCGTTTGTATGCGGAGACAGAGCGGCGTGGCGCAGAATGCATAGTACCGACACATTCAGATTGTGTGCCGCAAGCTGGGAGGAAATGGCGGATTGCAATTTTTAATTTGGTAGGTTTTTCTTCTGTTTTCGCGTTTTTTCGGTTTCAATCGCAATGTGTTTATTACTTTTAGCATTGCTTCAGTGATCAACTTTTCGAGACCTTTACAAGTCTCTTCTTCAGGATCGTTTAGTGTTATTTTTCAAAGGCAAAGATTATCTCCAAAATAAAGTCAAACTCATACAAATTTAAAAGCCATTAAAATTTGATTTCTTTTATAAAAATTGTGGCGTTTTTTTTCAGTGGTTTACATTTAATTGAACCAATTTATTTTTTACCTAGACAATGAAAAATTAGTCTTAAATTTATAATAAAACTAGCTGCGACCCGTGGTTTCACCAGCGTAAGTTCTGATCCCGCGGGAGTTTCTGAAATCCCTTTCTTAGTGGATCTTTACACATCATAAATAACACACTCTTCAAATTTCATGTCTCTAGAACCAGTGGTTTGGGCTCTACGTTGATATATAGAAAAATGTAAAGAACTATACTATATTATATTGTTTTACACAAAGTCACCAAAAACACTACTAAGCATCTGTTTAATAACGATATGTTCTAACATAAAAATTATGCGCATATCCAAATTATATTTTCAACCACATACGTCAAAGTTACAACGTAATCTTATCGAGAAACCATTTTAGATGCTAACTCTGTACACTTTATATCGGCGGCGTAATGACAATCGTCGATGGCACAGGCTACAGGCGTCGCCTTGTACACGAATTTACATGTCAATGCATTCCGAATGTAAATTCAAACATTCATACACGCGGCCACGCGTCTCTCGAACGTGACTCGTCATATAATCGATATAGAATCGATAGCGTTACCGTTTTACAGAATAAGGATGTCACGGACATAAAATTTTAACATGTCGAGATAAGAGGGCGGATTTTTTGTGTATTGTGTAAGTTAAATTTATGATTTTATTGAATGGGTTTTAAGAAAAGTGGGGCATAGAAGTTTAATCTGTCTATAAAATGCTGATGCAACTGAACAATCTAGACTGGACTTTAGAACAAATACACTTTTTTCTATTCTATTCTAACTGACTAAAATTGTGTCAAGCGTATTTTTACCGAAAAATAACAATGTCAAAACAGAACAAAAATATTGTATCTTCTCCGTCCTCTTCGGAACAGAAGTCCGAGTCTCTACGGTACCGGTTAAAGAGCCATTAGAAAGACACTCGAAATTAACTTACACTTCTAGTACTATGTGTAGAGTGTGTGTAGGCATGGCATATATAGCATGGCGAGGCGTCGCCATGGCCTGTATCGCCACGAACATTTTTAGGTTTACCCCTCCCCTATAGATGTTTCACATCAAAAAACTTGCAAACATTTGGGTTTATAATATTACTAGGATAAGCATCAGATAAGATTTTTTTTCATTTGTACGGGATTAGGACTTATGCGGGCGAAACTTCGGGACACAGCTAGTCTAATATAAAGCTCTAATACCTTTGACTAATATTCCAGGAACCAATAGAGTGCTATTTCAGTATACCTATTTCAGTCAATACAATTTATGACTAATGCCAGGCATTTGAACGAAACTTTAGTTGAATCCCATTTCACGGAATTCGATTTTAAGCTTCACTAAGTTCGAAATACAGTACATGATTACGGTAGACAAGTTACTATAACTACAAATTGGTACTATACTTTGATGTATCATCGAAGTTTACGAGTTGTGGCGAGAACACAGCACTGCGGTGCGATATTATATCCTACTGATTTGAAATCAGTGTCAAGATTAATCACAAGATTATCTCTAGCTCTTCCGTGCTTCGGAAGGCACGGTTAAGCATCGGTTAAGCAGCTGGTCCCGGTTGTTATCTCTGATAGCAGTCGTAAGGTCATGTTAGAGGCCTTAGGGCGACCTGAAAACCCTAACATTAGGTAAGCCATCCCACATATACGAAAAGAAGAAGACAAGATTGCCTATTTTAATTTGAAATATGTCTTAGAATAATGTTTAGATTTTAGTTCCGACTGATTAGTGCCAGAACACAGCGTGCTGTATGCAACTTGTTTCTAGTCCTATCGTCTTTTGTTTCTACTCCGTCGTCTTTTGTTAAAAAAAGAAAAAGAACTAGTTGACACTCTTTGAAGACTTGACCAATTGACAATTATTCACTGCTTGACGAATTATCACTAAAATTTGCGGTAACAATACGCTTGACACAATTGTGTCAAATTTGTCAATTGACACAATTTGTAGACTTGACCAATCCACTACATCATCCTTCCACCGTTCTTTGTATGTTTTTGTCTGGAAACTGTACAGTGAACCAAAAGATAGGAAACAATATCACCTAAAAATAAACAACATTACGTCAACAAATAATCAACAATTTCCGATGAATCCGACATAGATTTTGAGTTTAGCTGCTATATCCTCTTAATTCAGATCATAATCGAAATCGAAACAAGACAAAGTTTACAATTTTCTAAGATTTCCTATCATAACCTAAATCGAAATGGGAAACACGAGAAGCCCAAAAGCCGTACAAAATCAAAAACTCTTGCTAACCAGGTGATCGGGTTGCCGCTTAATACCGGCTAAACCGATTATATCTGGTTATACCCAGCCAAAACCGACTCGAACTAGTTAGAGCTAGTTTCAAATCAAAACTAACCGAAGGTAACTCTTTGATGCGGTGACGAAAATTTTGGCCTCAATTGCCTCTGGATGCTTCGAAGTATCGAGTGAATTATTTTGTGAACAGTTGAAATTGTTTGTTGCTACGAGTATTAGTTTAGAGTTCGACCAATGGTTTTGGGGCTTTAAGGACATTCAGGGAAAATTCAGGGTCATTTTAAATCTTCGAAATGATCCTGAGTAAAACCGCAGGATACAGGTAGTATACATAAAAATGTATACTACCTGTATCCTGCGGTTTTACTCGCGTTACAATGCTATATTTCAAAATGAACATAGTTATCATCCAAATTTCGTATAGGTTTTCAGGGCCAACGGTATAGGCTAGGTAAAAAAAATTGCAAGACGTATTGCTCATAAGTGCTCAACGACGACCTCTGTGGCGCGTCGTGCGAAAGCGCGACTGCAATGCAGAAGGTTGCGGGTTCGATTCCCGCCGGGTGCAAGTATTTATGCTTAAAAAATAAATATTTGTATCTGGTCTGGGTGTTCTCTATGTATAATATGTATGTATTTACAAAAGAAAATAAATATAAGTATTATATCCGTTGTCTAGTCACCGTAACACAAGCTTAGTCGCTTACCACGGGGCTAGATGGCCCTGTGTGTTGTTCACAGAATTTATTAATTAATTATTAAAGTGCTAAATATCAAACTAAGCAACAATGCTTGTACTATAAGTACCTACTAGGCACCGGATATATGACATTTTTTTTTTTTTTTTTTGTAATTAAATACCTACTTAGAGGAAACAATTAGAACCAGAAACACCATGGTAGTATCGGAAAGGGTTTTGGAACATAAAATAAATAAATAAATTCTGTTAACTACACACAGCGCCATGTAGCCCCGTTCTAAGCTACTAAGTTTGGGTTACGGTGAACATATTTCCGTGCTCCGAATTCGGTCAGTCAAGCTTATCCCGAGAATGCAGCCCTTCCATAGTCCTTCTAGACTCTAAATTTTATATTTATAGTTTTCCAGACTTTCCCCTAGAGTCGTATATAGTTTATAAATATATCATTGGAGATCCGAAGGTACGAGTAAGCTGTATGTAGGCTTTACGTCAACCCTTATTATGTAAACAGGGGTGACACAAAAGCAAAGGGCAAAGAGCACGGCCCTTGACCACTTTGTCTGCGAAACTGCGGTAGGTAGCCCTAAACACACGCGCTTTAGAGGAGTAAATCCCTGCAGTCACCCTTGGCGGTGAAATGAATAATTTAAAGCATTTACTTTGACAATTTTATTAACTTATCGTAGCGGACTCGTTTATTTTGGATATATAGAAAAATGGGATAGGTTTGTTATGATATTTAACCCATATCAGGCCCAGAGTCGAAATCGACCCATAGTTATTTTTCTTTGAATCGACCCAGATTCAACAACTAATCTTAAATCCCAAATTTCGCGTGTTAAAGGCAAAAACAAATAAGGGCAAATATGGTTAGCAAAAAGCAAGTAAGTAGGTACCTACATACTTGCTTTTTAAAAAAATGCGTTTAAAAACTTTAGTACCCAGCGGGACTCAAACCCGCGAACACTGGTATCCCGTTCCAGCGCGATAGCGATGCAAAATTCGCCGGTAGATGTCACTACGAGGCCTTACTCGAAAGAACACGAGAAAATGCTTTCTTAATTTCGGCTTGGCGAGAGGCTTACCCGTGGCCTTAGATATAAACACAAATAGTAGATACGGTATATTCTTACATTGCGTATTCGAAAAATGAGCTAGAAACACCTACATGCATTTTCATAAAATTATTGTATTTAAAAACATTTGTTTTTAAGAATGATTCAGGGTTTGTAAACAAGCAAAAATGGATGTCAAAAAGATAATCGCAGTGTGATAGCACGTGCTCACGCGGCAACGGTTCGACATACGACTGTGGCTAGTGCGTCAGCTAGACGCAGTTTTATCGTCTCATTTTTTGAGACTAGGAACCGTATCTTTAGTTTTTTGTTTTAATCTAAGCCCGTGGCGTAGAAAATGTAACTATGTTTGTTACAAATCGTGTGAATTTAGAAAGTCTATTTTAATACTAAACTCTATGCTCTCGATACAATTTAAACCCATACATAAACCCTATAAGCAACGTGGGCCAAAAGCTCGTACTACAGCTTTCTCTCTAAATTATTCTCTCTTAACCGGTTTATTGTAAAGGTTTTTAAATAAAACGGTTCAACGTCAAAACTTTTAAAAAAGGATTAGAAGTTTTGGGATAATTTATTTTATCCCGATTTCGGGGATATGGGTCAATAGCCGAGTTTCGGAGTAGGTACATAATAAGAGGTTATATGGGTCGGTTACATAACAAACATTATTATTATTCAAAATTACATAACCCCATCAATTTTCAAGTTAAATGCTTCCCGGAGTGATTCGATCATATCTGCCTGACCGGATTGCCTTTAGAAGGCGTTGCTAAAGCTCAAACTACACGATGACACTTACACTGACACTTTACCTAAAGCAATCTATTGTTTGCAATTGCAATGATGTAGCGATTAAATTTTGGCAATTCTATTATTACATCTTGAAGTAAAACCTTAAGCTTAAACTACACGATGACACTTACACTGACACTTTACCTACAGTAGCCTATTGTTTGCAATTGCAATGATGAAGCAATTAAATTTTGGCAATTCTATTATTGCACATTTAAGCTTAAATTATGCGATGACACTAACACCTACCATGATGCCATGGTTACCATTGCAACGTGGTACAAAATAATAAAATAATCATAATTGCATAAGTTGATAAAAAATGCTATGCAATAGCTTTACCACGGCAGTCCCCGAGTGCCATACGTTTTTTAACGGAGCTCGATATTTCGTTAGTAATTTCAACTGGCTTGTTCACGAGACTAGCGATGATAGTTAGGGGCGTCCATATCGAACTACCCTCTTCCAAATTCGCTTCCTCCATCTAGTCCCTGATCCCATCAAACAACAAAACATGGTAAATACCCTGTTATTTTATAATATTTTTATTGAAAACAACCACGTATGTTTAAAAAATACTGCTGTGTTTCAATAAAATGATAAATCTTTTGCGTAATGTAAGCCCCGCTTTATACCGGTGGGTGGTAACAAGCGGCAGCCGAAGCCCACCAAGTTATGTAACTAATTTCCGAACAACTTTTCCACAATCTCAATATACATAAATATTACAAATTATTCTAAACAGTTCTACAAACTCTACCGATCATCAGCATCTTTGATGTCGAAAAAAAAAATATATTCTCACCGTTTTCGATAAAATTTCACAAGTCAATTAGAAAAGTTTTCCCAAGATATCTAATTTAACAGTTAAAGTTGTAAATCACGTGAAGTTACATTTCAGGCTTGAAGTTTTATTGGTACAAACAGATTCCCGCGGTTTTACCCGCGTAAGTTCCTATCCCGTGGTAAGATTGGGATCAAAAGTAGCCTATGTTACTCCTCGATAATTTAGCTTTCTATTGGTGAAAGAATTTTTGAAATCGGTTCAGTAGTTTCAGAGATTACTCGGAAAATACATACATACATAATTGTTACCAACGTTACCCACCTCTTTATAATATTAGAAGAAGAAGAAGATATAGATACTAAGTTATTTTATTGATGAGATTTCACTCTTAATTGGGAACTGTAGCTATCTTGATTGACTCACTGATAGACAATGCTGTGGGGTTGAATCCGTGAAACTCAGCCGTTAGTTATCCTACACGTGATCACTGGGTGATGCTTCCATAGTACCAAATCGGGATAAAGATCAGCGATTTGTAATGTTATCTCGATTTAGTTTTAAAATGTGTCTGGTCGGAGGTGTGGTAGGCGCTCTGGCTTGCCCTCTGTCAGAGGAAGCTTTGGCGTTTTACGAATTTGATTTTTTTGGAGTTGCGTAGACGCTGAGGTGCGGTGATTGGTAAAGCTCTTTAAATAATAGATTGAAAAAAGAACTCTGAATAATAATTCATTTCATTGCTATTTTCCTATCTTATCTTGTAACCAACAACTTAAACCTAATAACAACTATACCTCAATAACCTATAGGACTAGGATAGGATACCGGCGATTATCCCTTACCCTGACCGAACTAAATCTACATTTCTCCAATCATAACGTTAAGCGGTTATTTTTCATAAGATAAGCATATTACATCTTAAGCCGCCTTACTATCTGGTAAAAATATAAATAACTAATGCAAGACCTTCTCGTTCAATTATGGAACATTTGTCGGCGCCTCATTGACAAGTTAAAACTCAACAAGCTAGGGAACCGAAACAAAACTTCTGAACGAAGCCCGACTGAAGCCCATTTAAAGTTAAGATTGTGTTAAACTAGATAAACTATAGGATTTTACTTTGCCAAGCGGTTTTTCAATCGATGTAGCTTTCTGGTTGAGTTTTATAATTGTCTGAATTGTTATAGATAGCAATTTTATTGACGAGAGTGATGAAAAGTAGGTATTAACTTGGTACTCGATGAGGTAGGGTTGACCCCTCGATTGCTCCCCTTAAAACGGGCTTACTGAAGCCGGGCCCAGGCTCAATCGCGGCTGACCGAGTTTTTTAGGCATAACTTTTAGTGTTCTTTCTACCATATAAGTCTCCACTTGGTACTCGATGAGGTATGATTACCAACTATAGGCTCCTAATCTATATGTCTTTAGACTGGGAGCTGATATTCTATTTTAAGTGCTTAAGCCTGCACAGGGCTTTCATAGAAAATAGTAGAGAGAGTAGTAGGTATGTCCTTATAGTAGTAGTGGAGTATTATTTCTTTAAAATATTTCTAGTTTAGGTTGAAAATACGATACGTTTTAGCTACGGACAGTAGTTCGTTTGAATCATATAACTAAATATTCTATTAGTGGGCGTTCGTAAAAATAGAATTAAAGAAAAAATACATCTACAAAAAAAACGCATGGCCGACACTGAGCGGGATTCGAACCACGTATCTTTTTTTCAATCTGGGAGAAAAGACTTGAAATCCAGTTAGTCTACCAGCGTCGGTGACTCACACCTTGAATTCTTGCATCTATGGTCATTTCTCCCGGATAGAATAAAGGTGCGTAGTTCGAATCCCGCTGTGTTGGTCATGCATTGTGTTTTTGTTATATTTTTCTTTGAAAATGTATCTAATGGAGTTGCTACAACAACGTTCAACGACCATCATTGTGAGAATTAATGGCATTTCCCGGCAGTGTGGCCAATACATAATATATATATTTTTTGAAAGTATGACAAGATGACTCTATTTTGAAAACAGTGAATCAAATGACGCTAAGTAAATTCACAAGACAAAGGATCTCGAATAAACTAGGTTCCCATCATCTTGTAGTCGGTAGGTACCTAACTGCATTAAAAGTTGAGCGCTCCTGTCCTCGTCCTCCATGATTAGTGATTCAGATGGCAGGGCTGCGGCGCACTATCGCTAAATGCAGCGGCATGCATAATGCACGCGTCATCTGCGATGTGCCGACGGCTGTATGCCGACGACGCCGTAGTCGTAGCGTGCAATGCACTGAACTCTGTATATATACAAGTACGCTGGAATTGCTATACCATATAAAATGACATTAGATCTTTGTGCTGATTTGATTTTCACCATGTTGTGCTGTTGTCGCGCGTTTTCTATTGTGAGATGGTGACCATCCATGGAACTAATAGTTCCGTGGACAGTCACTATCACTTTCAATAAAAAATAGCGCAACATGGCGCCGATCAAATAGGCACAAAATTCAGTGCTCGATCTCCTGTCCATTTTTTTTTTTTTTCCTGTCCATGTTGTGGAGGTCAGTGACGGTGTGCAATAGAATTGAGAGTCTCGAGTTGGTCCCATCAAATCTTGATGAGAACCTTCCGATTGATGAGCAGAATAGCATCCGAGAATGCAGTAAATTACTAAGTTTCATTATAGTGGCCAATGTGTGGTAAAAAACCATTTTCTCGAGCTCCCTGTGCTTCGGAAGGCACGGTAATTGTTGGTCCAGGTTGTTTATCTCCGATAGCAGTAGTTAGGTCAAGTCAGAAACCTTGGGACGATCTGAAAACTCTTACACTGGGTAAGCCACATCACTAGGTATACTAAAAAGAAGAAGATCGTGAAATAAAGGCTGGAAAAAGAAGAAAAGAAGGAAATTGACAACATCAGGTGAACCGTTCTTACCCGGATAAAACAGAAGAGCGTTGCCAGTCATCTAATAAAACGTTGGCCGCTTTCACTAGCACCACGCCCCATCCATAAAATATCCCCAGCTTTGTACGTCCAGGGCATTTCGTCCAATCTCAACATTTTATGGCGTTTCAACTGTTTAGAGCTAGTAAACGTCGACAAATGTTGAACAATGACGCCAATTGTAGAGCGAACGACTGACCTAACAAATTAAATCTGTACTTGTAACTGACGTACAAACTTGCAAATTAGAAACTACTTTT
Source organism: Idaea biselata (assembly GCA_958496205.1). Lineage (NCBI taxonomy): Eukaryota > Metazoa > Arthropoda > Insecta > Lepidoptera > Geometridae > Idaea > Idaea biselata. The sequence continues at coordinate 14,893,086 of OY292398.1, read as the reverse complement.
TAAGCAAAATGTTTTTATTTCCTTGTTGTAATAGAACATTTACAATACACTTAAATTTAGGTAGCTTTTTGTCACTATCAATATACCTAGATACAATCAAAACATGTTTTAGGGTTCCGTACCCAAAGTGAAAAACGGGACCGGGATTTAATCTGACTGTACACTAAATCCTTACATATTTTTCGCTATTTTTTAAAGTTTAATACCTAAAGGTTCTTGTAAAAATACACCCAGTATAAGTAAGTAAAACCGAAAGGACTACAGTCTAATTATTACTAGTGATGGGCCGACTAGTCGATAGGTGCCGACTAGTCGTCAACTAACAATTTTATTATGCAATAAAACCAATATTTATTGCATTTATAAGTACAATTCAAGGGTGGATAGACAGAAAAACGTAAATAGACACGTCACGCCTTAAATGTCTCAACATGAATCAGCTCTGTTATTTCTTTTTCAAAAACGGTTCAACCATTTTTTGGAAGTTATAATGACGACTAACCCAAATAACTCCCAACTATAACGATTTGCATGGCCGACTAGTCGGCAATTTTAAAACCGCCTAGTCGGCTAGTCTGCTAGTCGGCAAAAACCATAGTCGGCCCATCTCTACTTATTACTTACGAATAAATATTTTCTCCCCTTTCATTTTCGTTATTTTAATATAACGGTTGGTAAACCTTGGCAAACATTCGTCTAATTTATGTTTATTAGGTAAACCATGCCAAGGTAGGGAAATGGTAATTCCTTCGCGGCAGCGGATTCCTATTTGAATTCAAAGAAAGAAAGTTCTATTGAAAAGAATAATGGTTGAATTAATTTAAATCTCCGACGTAATTAGAGTTTGTTTTTCTCAGGGAAAGTTGTCTTGGTTGGATGTTTATTTTTACTGATATAGGACGCCTAGGTAGGTTTAGACTTAGGTTACCTACCTATAGTATAGTAAAAAAAAACGAAAAAAAACCCATGAGTTTCTTGTGGTATCTTCTCATCGGAGGGCGCGTTCCGAAACCACAGTGAAATCTCGACATTTCTAAACGTTCGTGTAACTTATAATAAAATTCCCTTGTTGTTTTCGAAACACGTTTGTTGTGTGGGAGCCCCTCTAAAGTATTTGTTTTATTTTGTTTTTAGTTTTTGCTGTTGTAGCGGCTACCGAAATACATCGTCTGTGAAAATTTCAACCCTCTAGCTATTACGGTTCATGAGATACAGCCTGGTGACAGACGGACAGACAGACAGACGGACAGACAGCGAAGTCTCAGTAATAAGGTCCCGTTTTTACCCTTTCGGTACGGAACCTTAAAACAACAATGGCCAAGACGAGCGAAACTAAAACAAAAGATGATCGGAGCAAACTGAAGTTTTCAACAGTAACTTGAAAGTACCTACTTACATTATAAAACCTGACAGTATCAGAAAATTCTAACGAATTCCAACGTACGAAGTTCCACAAACTTCTTAATAGTTATTAGAGAAACTATCTACTATCAGAAGTTTCATGTGATAATTGAAACCGAACCCGTGCTCAATTAGTCGCCTATAAGATATAATTAGACCCGCCGACTTGGCTCGCCTTGCGGTTACACTGTAGGTACTTAAACTACCCCGCTTATTGTATTCTAAACAGAGTTGTTCTTCAACTGTTGTTTTCTGTTCGTATGTATTCTATTACTATTTGTGTTAAATGTCACACTTTGTATTATTTACAAGTAATCTATTAAATTACCAAGAGGATTTTTAAAGGTAAATCAAGTGTACCTATATCGTAAGTTTTTTATTAAAATATTTATATAAACAAAATTTAAATTTAAATTAGGATAAGATTTATCCTAATTTTGAATTTCGAACTCTACGGTCCTATATTATGATACTGAGAAATATTTGTCCCAAAAGTCCCTGACACCTTTTAACTTAAGAACCAACAAAAGCGACACTAATGAGGTTAGTAACTTTTGACACATTCCAATTTTGTGTTAAAATCTAATCAAATGCACTAAAGAGTATTTCAGGGTAAATCAGTCCAATATAACTTTCTACCCCATTTACCCATGTTACCCCATAACATGAATTTCAAAAATATACGAAACACGTGTTCAATTAATTCTAAAGACGTATATTTATGCAAAGTTTGAAGTCGATTAGACCAAGGAAACACGTTGTCCCATACAAACTTTGCTACCCCTTTTCACCCCCTTAGGGGTGGAAATTTCAAAAATCCTTTCTTATCGGATGCCTACATCACATAAAAAACACACTCTCCAAGTTTCAGCTCTCTACTATCAGCGGTTTAGTCTGTGCGTTGATAGAACATCAGTCAGTCAGTCAGTCAGGACAAAGAATTTTATAGATATAGAAGATCTTTCATTATTCAAGTATCATTTTTCCTGTCTTCACACCCTGCCTTTTATGTTTCTTAACTTCTTGTCCATCTGATGTGTTGCCTGGAAGAGATCGCTTTAAGTGATAAGCGATATGATTTAAATTGTTTTTCTTTTTTTTTCTTTTTAGTGTAATTGTATTTTGGTGAACAATAAAGAATTAATCTATCTATCTATCTTTATTTCTTGGATTATATAGGAAAGCTGATATTGTCAATTATGATACGTGAGGTTAATATAGTCTGACATTGTTGTTTTCACTTCAAATTGTATTAGGCGTTACTTTTCTGAACTCCATAACACTATGTTAAAGAATAATAATAATTTAGTTTTTAGTCCCGACACCTGACTAAGTGTTATAACTCAGTGTGCAGCTTGCAAAGAGCACCACCCTCGCACCGCTCTTTGCATGTGGCAAAAATATTTTATTCTTTAGTGTTAGTGACACCAAGGGTGGTGCTCTTTGCAAGCTGCACACTGCACGCTGTGTATAACACTAGTCACACCTGACTCAGGACTAAAAACTAAATAGTTATTATTCGTGAACATAGTAGTATTGCAACTATTATGTATTCTGTCAGTAACCTGTTCTAGCTTCGCTACTTTCTCAATCCTCATTTGTCCGCCTGAACAGATGAGCCGATGGTCTATTTTCGAACATCCACCAAGTCCGTTGTTCATAAATCTTCAGGTCAATATTTTCCTTGTCGGCAACGAATCCACATTATATCCACGATGACAAAAGGAAAATATATCTTATGTTTTTCTTATATATCCAGAGAGGATGTTATCAAATTCCGATAAGATATCCTCACATGGATAGATATGAAGTTACTGAATTTTTCTACAGGATCTTTGTGTTTAAAAAGCCTTTTTTTCTTATGATATTGTGTTATTATTTATCCTCAACGGCGAAGTACAGGTTAGAGATTGAGGTGAGAGATTTTTGTGTCTGTTAGGTACATTGTTTTCTTATGTGGCTATGACAATTTTGAAATCTTTTTTTTTATAAAAGACTAGCTGCGTCTAGCGGTTTCACACGAATATTTGGATCAAAAGTAACTCGATAATGTAGCTTTCTTTTGGTGAAACAATTTTTGAAATCGGTCCAGTCAGTAGTTTTTGAGTTCATTCATTACAAACACACACACACAAATACAAATCTTTCCAATCCAGGACAGAAAGACAATCCAGGACAGAAGTGCCTGGCGGAAATTAATAAGGAAAGCCGACCCCACCTAAAGTGGGAAAAAGAAAAGACGAAGAAGAAGAGATTCATAATATCAATCGCGGCAAGGCTCGAATACGCGTCTCTAGGTCTACCGGTCTGTACCCAATCTTAACAAACTAGTGACCGTCGTCGACCATTATTCGTCCTAAATATCCCAAAAAAACCCGTTTTAAAATCCCCTGTTTCACTCTATACATATTCTCTTTGATTTGACATTTGTCTGTCGTATCAAACTCGACTCCAATCTTTCGGGCCATTAAAAATGTAACCTCTTACACGGCAACAGACCAACTTTGCACCTGATTTATTATGAATTAGTCATTAACCTGCTAATAAGGAACAATTTACAGATGTTGCTCGTCCGAGAAGACATTTATTATTGACAAGGATTTGTGTTTTAGGTGTTACAAACACGGATTGGATTGGAATTTATTTCGTTTTTTTGCTACAAATTACTGCCTTTTTGAAAAAATGCTTTAAAAAACTTTAGTACCCGGCGGGATTCGAGCCCGCGACTATTGGCATTCTGAACCAACTCCTTTGACCGCTTCGCCACAGGTAGCTGGGTAGCGGGTAGGTATTAAAGTTTTTGAAAGCATTTTTCAAAAAGGCAGTATTTCCCAAGTGTTTATTAACACAAAGAAATAATGTTTTATTACTTAGAATTTATTTCTGACGTAAAAGAAAATAAATGCAAATATAATGCTACAAAAGAAAGAATGAATTTTAGTTTCGGAGTGCCTAAATTTAGTTTGACAGTAAACATAGTCTCACAGTAAAAAAGAAATGACTTGTAACTGGCAACATTACAATGTCATAATCCTTTTGCCGTAGTCGGGTGAAAAACATTAATCTCCTAACTTATAAACGATGACTAAGTTTATGTAACGTTTGTTACTCTCTGTCAACTTTCAAACTTCATGTTACAGTAAAGGACAAACGTTACATAAAGCTAGTCATCGTTTATAAGAAACCCCTTTCGTAAGTAGACAACCCTATAGCAAAATTTGACACATATCAGACACATGACTTGTCAAAGCCCATTTTCAGAAAACAAGTGAGCTACCAAAGCATCATACAAAATACAATAAAATTCTACAACGGTACAAAATTGCATTCTTTTTATTTCCTATTGTACACAGTTTGAAAGAGTGAGAGTACGAATCGGTAAAAATGTTGAGAGCTAGAATGCGAATACTTAGTTAGTTAGCCTTTGCCGGATCGCTCCCATAGTGTCCTCGAAATTATTTCCCTAACATCCCCAGGCTTCGATTTTTTCAACCAAATACTCTCTAGTACCTAGATCAAAGCTGGAGCATGAACCTCTCGATACGATCAAAATAGTTTCTGTCACTAAAATTGGTAAAGAATTGAAAGAATTTAGATTAGAACACGCGTCGCCTTGTCGACTCGATTACAATTTTAAAAAATCTATACACTAACTTTGCCTGCGATTTAAAAATAGGTCTTAGTACGCCCGATCCCGCGGGAATATTAGGATAAAAAGTAGCCTATGTGTTATTCCAGGACTTCAGCTATCTACACAGTTTCATGGTAATCGGTTCAGCGGTTTTTACGTGATTGAGTAACAAACACACAGACACACACACACATATCTCACAAACTTTCAGCTTCATAATATTAGTAGGATTATTTACATTTTACGCACTCAAAAGAACCAAAATCATTTGCAGTTACCAAATGAAATAACACCTCAGAGCTTAAACTTTACCATAGGCCAAAAATAAAAGCTAAATAAAAAATAACTATTTTTCCCCCGAAAACGGCGAAAAAAACAAGAAAATTAAATCAACCGTGCCAACCCAATCTTGTAAAACCATTTAAAAGTACATTACCAGCTATACGTACGACCGTTCGTAGGTAATTCAAGAAATTCGATACGATCCGTCAATCTAATTACGAAGCAAGATGGCTCGTCCGCTCCAGTTGCCTCCGCACAATGACTACGGGGTGTCCCAAATAGGCACTGAGTTCGTACCGCAGTGACGGTATGTCCCGAATAGATACAGCCGTGGCCACAAGTGCTTTACCGCATCGCGCTTTCGTTTTTAGAAAACCAATTGGTTGGGGTTTTTTTATATCATTATATTTTTTTAAATAATAAATTCAAAATAAGGAACTATAGGCTTGTGATATCAGTACTAGATAACGAATAATCTGTTTAATATGCATACCTGTTGTAGCTATTGCACATACTTTGACGGTCTTTGTACCCAACTAATGCCTAACTGCAATCCAGAAGGTTGCAAGTTCTATTCCCATCGGGTGCAAGTGTATGCTTAAAAAATAAATATGTCTTTGGTCAAAGTGTTTTCTATGTATCATAATGTATGTTTATAACACATTTGCTCGTAAAGGGCCTCTTATTTCACCAATTTCAATATCGTAATGTATGTCATTACGTACTTGTGCGTAATCGTAAAGTAAAACGCACGAGTTTCTTTCTAATAAGGTAACACGTACGGTTTATCATGCTCCGTCTAAAACCAACGGTACTTTTTTAAATCTTAAGAAAAAAAAAGCAAAGAAAGCAAATCAAAAAGTTTTTATGTCAGAAATTGACAACATTAAAAATGCCAACTGGCAACGTAATAATCAATTTCACAAATTGTTCAAATTTTTCTAACTGCTTTAACAAGTGATTAAAGATTTATTCGTTTAAGAAAGTCCGAGTTTTATTTATTTCCTCGCAAATGTGTTATAAAACGTCGTATGACATACGTGCGCTTTGATAATTACAGCCTCTGCTTTCTTGTAGCCCTCGCCTACGGCTCGGGCTAGCAATATCGCCTCGGCTGTGATTTTCAACTTACCGCACTTATATCATAATGTACTATTTTACTGAAAAATTGTAAAATGTGTAGTATTTCCGTTGTGCAGAAACAATAGTACAAGCCTAGTGCTAGATTGCGCTGTGTGTAACGTCGTGGCATATTATTTATATATACAAGAACAGGCAGGACCAGAAACAAGTGTATTTGTAGATCATAAAAGTATTAGCTTGAAGGCGAAAATTGAACTTACCACCTTGGATGCGTACAAAATATCATCAAAAACAGATGTAGTAAAACCACTTTTGACCTCGACAGTACCTACATAGTAACATAGCTGTAGCTACGAAGTGATCCCGACTCTCACGCTCTGATTACCGTCTTGCGGTACCGTGCATTGTTGTTCCAATATTATAATAATAGTTCCTCTTTTTGGAGCAACCTGTATTTCGTTTTTGTCGTTTAATGGATGAGATGATTTGTGGGGACTAATGTTTTAAATGGAAGGGATATTTTTTTGGGTTAGATGATAAGATGGCGCACGCTTATCTAACGATAAAGTACCGACGATTTAAATAAATGAAAATATAATACAATAATATTTTATTTTAAGTGCTTAAGCCTGCAGCACTGGGCGTTATTTTTAAGTTTGATTAATATAAGGTATATTAAAATAAACGTTTGTTACAAAAATTAATGATTTCAAAGAAGGCACAATAAGTTCAACTACATACAGTACTGGTCGTCTCATAAGGATTATGGGTAAAGTTGGACAATATCGTACCGATTGCGTAAATTCTGGTGTTCCTATGTTATCTTACGCACCCACGTAAGTCCTACCCCACGGTTATATCGGACAGACAGACAGACGGACATGGCAAATCTATAAGGGATTCTTCGTGACTGCGAACCCCTAAAAAACATACATCCATTTTTATCCATATAAAAGAAGAATAAATAAATAAATAAATAAAAAAATTCTGTGAACAACACACAGCGCCATCTAGCCCCGTGGTAAGCGACTAAGCTTGTGTTACGGTGACTAGACAACGGATCTAATACTTATATTTATTTTTCTTTTGTAAATACATACATAATATACATAGAGGGACACCCAGACCAGACACAAATATTTATTTTATAAGCATAAATACTTGCATCCGGCGGGAATCGAACCCGCAACCTCCTGCATTGCAGTCGCGCTTTCGCATGACGCGCCACCAGAATGGTAAAAAGGAGAATTTTGGTATTATGTTTGTACTTATAGCAATTATAATAGTACCCTTGTTCTCTCTTTAAACTAAATAATTACGTTTTATTCCAATAAAAGCTAGTAAACAGACGATTTCAAAAGCACCTTTGTTGTCCGATTGTAGGAACCTCAAGACAGAAGCTCAAGAAAATAACTGAACCGCACTAAAACTCAGCTTAAAAATGTTCCACCGTTCTATTCAAAGAAAGGTACCCATAAACCAAGAGGATATCATAACGCTAGCTTAACAAAACCCGCCATTCACTCCTACAATCTAGCCTCCGTACCTACGTTGTAAGTGAAACGGCACTTATGACCTAAATGAGTTTCAATAAAGACGTCCATTGTCGGATTTAAGACGTTGTAAAACCGGGATTTACGTCTTTGACGTGAGGACATCGTTTTATGTACCGCTGCAATTGCATTTTAGATTTTTAGTGGGTTTTTTAATAGTTTGAGCTAGGAAGGTGTTTTGTTTTTACCTGACTGAAAATAGATCGACTTATTGGTTTATCTTTATTTACATTTTATGTCAGTTTTGGCGTTTTATAGGGTTTCGTAGTCAACGAAAAAAACCTTATAGCCCGTATAAGTCCGTATGTCTGATATTTCCAAGGAATCGGGACTTACACGACTCAACTAGTATTTATAATATTACTAATAAGTGATTATTCTTTCCTTTTACAAATCTCCTTTGATCGGGCACTAAAACTTTCAAGCTCAAGAAAACTTAAAAACACTTCTTTCGAACTTAGATTTCAAGTTAAAAATGTTCTTTTCAAAACCACAAACTTTCTAGAAAATTCGAGAAACTATAAACTACCTAATGAATTTATCAAAGAAAACTTGTTCATAGTTATAAAAGCTCGCAGAACTAAGCTTTCCGAATTTCTAGGAATTAATAGTAAGAGGTTATAGAGGTGTGAATATCCAAGACCTAGAAAAAACTTTGAAAAAAAAAACTAGAAAAAGCTTAGGAATATTTTAAAGAAACAATACTTCTGCAAAAACACAACGCACAAACAAAACATGCCCAAGTTCTAATAGATGAAGCAATACTTACGAAAATACAGCGTATGAGTCACCGACGCCGGTAGACTAATTGGTCAAGTAGTACGGGAGTACGACTGGACGAGTAAAGGGCTGGCATCTTACTCAAACCGGGAGGTTTGAGTAAGATGCCAGCCCTTTTGCTGCCCCCATGACCCCATGCTGGTTCGAATCCAGCCCTGCATCTATCGTGCGTTGTGTTTTTGCAGAAATATTGATTCTTTAAAATATTTCTAAGAAAGCCAGGCTAATATTTCAGGCTTAAGCATTCAAAATAGAATATTTAAAAAAAAAAAATACTTTTTTGAGGATTTCTTTAATGCTAAGCACGTGCATGACTTGAACCTGCAACTTTTAAATTCCGTGTTACGCTCTAAGGCCGCGTAAGGCGGGTGCAAAATTTTTAGAAGCATTTTTTTAAAACAGTTTTTCCAAGTATAGGGAAAAAAATATAGCACGACGTTACATACAGCGTAATCTAGCCTTAAACTAAGCACTAGGCTTGTACTATCGGTAGGTACTAGATAATGTATCTCTTTACTACATAGGTATGTATATTTTTCATAAATGCAAACATATTATGATCACCCTGACCATAAACAAATATTTATTTTTAAGCATAAATATTTGCACCCGTCGGGAATCGAGCCCGCAACCTTCTAAATTGCAGTCGGGCCTTCGCCCGACGCGCCACAGAGACTATCCGATATACGACCTCTGTGCCGCGGCGATTACAACCGGAAAAATGAATTTAATTTCAGTATTTTAGGCAAGTTGAAAACTTCCACTGGACGACGACGATGCCTTAAATTTTTATTCTTCCAACCTTTGCCTTTATAGCCAAAGTATAGTTTATCGATCGGCGTTCTCAATAAGAAAACCTATAAAATAAAACGTGGGTAGTGCTCAGCTAGGTACGTTTGACTGCAACACGATTACGTGTGACCCTGCCTCTATGCTATGTTAGTTTATCTATATGTCGCATTTCATATCCTGAAGGCGGAAATAAAATTTTAGTGCCGTTTTATTTGTATGTTCGGGTAACTTAATATTATGCTGTAGTTTCTAGAGTGTAATAGCGATAGAGTTCATAGAGTACTGTGGGCTATTCTTCAATTTCGTGTAGTGGTATGGCTCACCTAGTGTTAGAGATTTCCTTCTAACTTGACCTAATGACTGCTATCAGAGATATCAACCAGGACCAAATGCTAGTAACGTGCCTTCCTAAGCACATAATTAGGCATATACCTACTGTAAATTGTACAAAATCTGTTTCATAGTAGGTAGTAATATTAAACGAAAGGGGGTTGTTTCTAGACGTACTACAACTTTCGGAAATTCGTTTCCTACAAAAATCCTCACCCTTAAAGAATAACTTTGTCGTCCATCCATCCGTCCATCTGTCTGTCAAGACCCTTTCATATTTAATTTTGATCTCCAATTTCAACACCATTACTACTTTAAGTTAAGTCAAAGTAGAATCAGCCATTGAAATCTGTCCCTTACTCCCCAGGTGAAGTGGAGCGATTACTGCGTGAATACAGACAGAACCAGGAGCTGGTCCGCAACATCGGAGCTCACTACTACCAGATCATATACCCGGTGCAGCTGCGACACCACGAGAAAATGGGCATATCAACCAGGGAGGTCAATACGCAGAAGGTGGGTTTCTTATGTAGTGTATTTGTAATAGTTTTACTTTTACAATGTTACCGATTTTTCTTTTGTTTTCGCGATGTTGGATTGAAATTAAACTCGAAAATGAGTGCCGAGTTCTTCAGACCCTTAAATGTTTCGAAACGTTGAGCATTTAAAAATGCTTAGAGTGATAAACACCAAGCAATTAAAACCGCAAAACAAGAAAAATCTGGAATATTTAGTTTTAAAAAATGCCTTCCAAAATTCTGCCGCTTACAGAATTTGACTCGTAAGGTATATTATAAACTACTTGAAATAGGGAGTAAAATCATTAGATCTTGTATACCCCGTCCAAAATTCTGTTCCCCAGCACCGTATGCAAGATTTCCAAAATAACTCTTAACAAACTCGACTTCAAATTTCAAACCATTTAATTACAATATCTTCCGAATGTTATTTTACGAAGTCACACCACACTCAGTCAAATTATAACGCAATTCAAGAACAATTCTCTAAAGTTAGGCTGCTGTGTAACAACAACATTTCGAGTTTTAGAGAGTCGCGGGCAATTCTTTGAAAAAGGAAACTTTGTGAAAATTTGGGAAGTAGCGACATCTACACTGGTTTTGATCTGTGTAACTTTATTTGAATGGTTTTATCTAATGTTCTGAAGGTATTGTTTTTAGGGTTCCGTACCCAAAGGGTAAAAACGGGACCATAATACGGAGACATCTCTGTCTGTCTGTTACCAGGCTGTATCTCGTGAACCGTAACAGCTAGACGGTTGAAATTTTCACAGATAATGTATTTTCGTTGTCGCTACAAAACAAAATAAAACAAATATTTTATTACGAAAAACTAATTTGGGCTGTTAACATCACTGTTTAACTTAGTTAGCTGCAGACGTCTATCTAGGCATGAGCCATTAGTTAATAAATAAAAATAAGTATTCGCCCGTTAACTGATACCACTGCCTGCAGGTAGGGCACTCCCTACCTGCAGTGGTAACAGCTCTTGTGGCGTTACTAGACGCCACGGGAGCCTACTCCGGATTGGCGAATCCCATGTTTTCGGACTGTGGTTAGTGCTAGGACATGACGGTTTCCTCACGATGCGAACTTTTTCTTCATTGTAAAATTAGTAGCATGGGTTAAAGTTGCTTTCGCTGTATAAATCATCTAAATTAGATGTAAAATGCAAGTTATTTCTATATTTTCAACTTCCAACGGTCGGTGACTTATCTACGGATCAACAAATCTAGTCTGCATTCACTCTAAGAGATAAAGCTAGTCGTAAACTGAAGGGTGCCACTAGTAAATCTAGATGCAACCATTTCTTAGTGATTGCTTTCTCCAAATAACGTGAAGGGGGTATATCTCTCTGGCTAGGATGTCTACTCTTGATGGAGTTTTATTGGATGCGACATTTGTATGCATTGAAAAGTACACATTCTGTTTAGTGATTCTTTCAAATTTGAAATCAGATAGCTATGTGAGATTGAAACACTGGAAAGGTCAATGCAAAAGTTTTAGCCGTGCCGTGTAGCCCTGGTGTAGAATAGTGCTATCCCATCGCTTCTTGTGGGTCGTAAAAGGCGACTTAGGGATCTATAGGAGACTAACGAACCTAAAGTTCTCCCCGCACGGTAGTGGATGAACTGCTTGGTCCCAAGAAGGGTTGTTGTCAGGTCCTATTTGCAGTCTGTGACGACCCCAAATAATTTGGGGTGTAAGCGGACTCTGGGCTTCCAGGTATGGAACCGTGAATATCGAGATGAGAGAGTGATTATAAATGCGAAGTTTAGATGTTCGGATGTTTGCGTCTCATTGATAAGTCGCCGGGGAGACGCGTAGCCGTAGCGTCGCGAAATACCGATTACCTATTCTGTGATTATTTTAACAAAATTCGCGAAGTAAAGTGTGTGTGTTTAAAGGTACTGTGTACTTTAAGTGCACGATATTAAATATCTACCTACGTGTATTTAATGTGTCCACTCTTTTGATTAAGAAATTTAATATTTTTGGTAGATTAGTAAAATAAAATATCTGATAGCCCAAAGTTGGCAAGTGATCGACGACAACAGAATGTCAGATCTTTCTATTTTCTATTCATACTTCCAAAAATAGGTAATTATTTTTAGATATCGAGAAAAGAGACGCCATTTTCTGACATCAATTGCGGTGCCCAGACTTTTTCCCTAATTGTACGAAAATAAAGAGTTTTATGGATTTCATTTTTAATATTATAAAAAAAATTTGGTAATATATTTTTCTTCGGTTTCGGCATGAAATCTCAACTCTGTCTACACAGGTACCTACATGGATCACGTAAAGACCTCGGAACGTCAGGTGTTGCAAAATGCTTAATATAATTAAAACAAAAAAAATAGGTTTATTCAAATATACCTAACTTGAAAGTACCGATTAAAACCAAAACATGAGTTTCATTTTCAAGTAAGGTATACTAGGTACTTTAGGTATACTAGCCAAGCGAGGAGAACTCAAGGTTCCGAGTCTATGCTCTGCCAATGCTATACATTCCTAAGAAGATACGCAACCGTCTCCTCTAGGTACCTCTTACCTCTCCAAGTATTTAACTAGTAAACTTCTTTCTAAGTGGGTAATTTCAAAATCCTTATAAAACAGTAGGCATTTCTTCCATTTTATTCGATTTAATCCACCGAAACTCCCTTTCTACGAGAACCAACGTCCAACTGCAAATCAAATTCTTTCTGATCTCATCAATATTTTTTGCGTAGCTTTCGGGTCCTATATCCTTTGGTCAAGCGATCGTTACATACGATATACGATTCTTAGCATGATAATCCCTTGTACCATCTAATGCATAATGTATGGTAACCTACTTTGGGTAAATTGTGATTGGCCTTTGACGGTATGTTTATGTGAGGCTATAAAGCTGCGTTTCCATCGCGAGCGGAGCTGAGACATTAATAAATAAATATATAAATTATACAGCCATTGGAAAACCGACTTTTTATTTGATGTTCACAATGTTGTTCTTTTTCTTTTCCTAACATTCAAAAACTCCAATGATCTCAAAATCAATGAGTTACCAATGATTTAAAACAAACTTTAGTCCAATTATCAAAATAGACATAGAGTAAATATTATTGAAACTAGTGTTACTGTTACTTAACTCGTTAATTGTACCTAAAGATCAACGTAATGTTGCAACTAATGTATCGTATTTTATTTCCTAGAATTTTACAGTTGCTTTCTGGTTTCTTTAAAAGCTGTATAACGGATACATTTGAAAACCCCTAATGAGGCTAATCCTCTTACACACTCTCTAAATTACATGCTTAGACGAAAACAAAAATAGGTAGATACGGTATATTCTAACATTGCGTATTCGAAAAATTAGCTAGAAACACCTACATGGATTTTCAAAAAAAAAAAATATTTAATAACATTTGTCTTTAAGAATGATTCAGGCTTTGTAAATAAGCCAAAAGGCATTCTTATGGATGTCAAAATGATAATCGCAGTGTGACAGCACGTGCTCACGCGGCAACGGTTCGACATACGACTGAGGCTAGTGCGTCAGCTAGACGCAGTTTTATCGTCTCATTTTCCGAGACTAGGTACCGTATCTTTAGTTTTTTGTTTTCATCTAAGATTACATGTCTCTTAGATCAGCGGTTTGGGCTCTGCGTTGATATATAGTTCAGTCAGTCACTTAGTCAGGACTTTGAATTTAATATGTATTGATATTTAAATTCAAGACCGGTTCTAGAAGCACATTAAAGCCTTCGTAATCGTTGATATAGTTTAATTAAACTTGATGTTATAGAATTTTTAAGTATGGCATCCCATTTTCACGGTGTTGGCTGTTCATGGCTGTAAAATGTTTTATGAAGGATAAAATGTAAACTTTTTGCTTGTTGTTTTTGTTTTCATCTCGTTTTATATCGTAATCTAGCATCGCCTTGCTGTTTTACACGCATTCGTCCCGATCCCGTGGGAATATCGGGATTCGTCTATGTTACTTCTCGATTAAGTAGGATCGGAATATTATGTGGGTGAAACCACGGACACAGCTAATCTACACTAATATTATAAAGAGGAAAAAATTGTATTTGTGTGTGTGTATGTCTTTATGTTATAAATAAACTCAAAAACTACTGTACCGATTTCAATTCTTTCACCATTACAAAGCTACATTCACCCTGAGCAACATAGGCTACTTTTGATTCCGATATTTTCACGGGGTCGGGACTTACGCGGGTGAAACCGCGGGACACGCATAAAAAGAGACTTCAAAATCATTTTCATTCACAATAATATTAGACCTCATCTATAAATCAATAAAAACAAACTAAATTGCCAATAAAAAAGAAATCTGACTACAAAAACACGCCCCGTCGCTTTCTATGCAAAATTAGCAAACAAACTGATTTTATTTATAGAGTGGAGCGATTGTGAATTGTCCTCTGAGAAGGAATCTCATTTCTCTTTGGAGTTTGTGTATGGTACAAATCACAGGCTTGCATCCTTATTTTTAGGGTTCCATACCCAAAACGTACAGAACCCTAAAAGCCGGGAAAGAGAAGTCAAAGTCAACATAGGAGGAATTGGGTAAATTAAAAAAGTGAAAGAAGGAAGAGGAAGAAATGAAAACAGTGGAACCGATTGACATATCCGCAGCTAAAGATCGCAGAAAACTTTGTATACTGACCTCCAAACTTCAATATGAAGATGGCACTAAAAGATGATGCCCCAAAAGGTAAAAACTGGATCCATTTACTTAAGACTCCACTGTCCATCACATCAATTTACATATTAGTTGGCGCCTCGACGCTTCTTACAGTTGCCCAACTTCGTACCAATTTGTTTCGCGGTCACATAAGTTATAGGAAAGGTCACACAAGTTGTAGTAAATTTTAGACATGACTTGTCAAAGCCCGTTTTCAGATAACAGACAAGTTTGCATACTACTACATATTTCTACTATGGTCAACTTAGTCGCATTTCCTTCATTAATTTTTTTATACCTTAGAAATCGAAATCACTCGCTACATCTCATACCTTGTATTGTACGAAAAAATCGACGCATTAGCGATCCAGACGTAAAGCAAACAAAATTAGTTGTCTGCAAACGGAGCTCAGTCATGTCTTATTTATCTAGACCATATAATTACTCCCCAAAGTGGAATATAAAGGCATATGCAGATTACGAACCGTTCTTTTAAACCCCTCTTTTTAAAGCCCCTGGGGGTTCGTGGATACTCAGTAGATACTCTGATCGGGGGTTATATATAATTTTGAAAATTATTTAATTAGATTTTTTTTAAAGGGTAAATCGAATTTTAAAATATTCTGAATAAATAAATATTCATCAAATATTCTTTCATGATTTTTTCTCTCGTGTTGCGCAGTGGTAGCGCACTCGCCCGGCAAGCGAGGGGCACAGGTTCAAATCCTGTCATTGGAATTTTTTTGATGATGTATTTCTCCTACTAAAATATTTCTAGTAAAAAATCCTTAAGCAATAAAAACATAATAAATATTAATTATTTATTAATTGAATTTGTATAACTTATTAAATAATATTAAAACCAGAAACTAAATGAAATCTATTGATTAAGTCCATTACGGCCATTCTTTGATATTAAATCATAACAAATTTGTTTCGATTATCTGAATTGCTGATCAATAGGTTTTTAGTTTGATTTCTATTCTATTATATCCTTCTAATCTAATCCTACTTCTACCAAAAAGGTACAAACGAGTATTAGTTATTATAGCGGCAACAGAAATACAATACATCATCTGCAAATATTTAAATCGTCTAGCTATCACGGTTCATGTGATACAGCCTGGTGACAGACTGTCTGACGTAGAGGTCAGACCTAGTAAAAGGGCCCGTTTTTACCATTTGGGTACGGAACCTTAAAAATGTAAGAATCATCGATTGGGCTTAGAGAAAGACATCTTGTCTACAGAACCAACTCCCCATTAGAAGATAAAAAAATATACACAGTACGTTTTCTTTTTCTAACATTCGTGATTTCCATTTCATTTGTATTGTGGAATTATTTGGAGAAGAGCTTCTGAATGTGTTTTGTAAATAAGCGGTCTTGTCGTGGCTCCGTCGAGTCGGTTTATTTAATTTGTAATGTAAAAAGGTTGATAAATTATTTGGAATCACTAGCACCCCATTGGGGCGTAGAGCGGCTTAATTTTATCGTTAAAATGCTACATTTTAGACCGCCTACCGTACAAAAACTATAGTATTGTAGTCGAGTGTTTCGCTTATATTGTACTTAGGACATATGACATTTAAAACTTTTGAAATAAAAACAAAAAAATCATTGAAATAAATAAAAATTGCACCGTTGCACACATCGCAATCTAGTCCCAAACTAAGCAATAGGCTTGTACTACGGGTATACAAGACAACGGATACACTACGTATTATCCTTTTTTTTTAAATACAAGACATCATAGTAAACACTCTTTTTTTTTCAAATAATTTCAATACCAAATTGATACCTAACATTTCTATTCAACACTACATCTACACTAATATTATAAAGAGAAAAGATTTGTATTTGTGTGCGCGCGTGTGTGTGTGTGTATGTGTGTGTGTGTGTGTGTATGTCTGTCTGTATGATTGTAATGAATAAACTCAAAACCTACTGGACCGATTTCAAAAATTATTTCATCTAATGAAAGCTATATTATCGAAGAGAATCACAGGCTACCCGATATTCCCACGGGATGGGGACTTACACGGGTGAAACCGCGGGACGCAGCTGGTTTCTAAATACAGATATAGGTAGGTACATTCAAGTAGATAAATGTATAGATATTTCAACATACATGTATTTATCCACACATAATCCTTCCACATCCTCAATACCTTGAACATTGAGCACACAAAATATTCGCCTACGAACCAATTTAACTTGGATAGAAGTTGTCTGAACTCTGAACTCGCGAAGGTTCTTCGATCGGTCTCGCGTCTTTTAAAGGCAAACTAATTATGCAGAGATATCTTATCAGCGGATAACGTGTTGGGGGTGGGATTTAGTTTATGAAGGTACCTTTTTAGGGTTCCGTACGCAAAGTGTAGGAACGGGACCCTATTACGGAGACTCCGCTTTCTGTCCGTTCGTCTGTCTGTCACCAGGCTGTAATCTTATGAACCGTGATAGATAGACAGTTGAAGTTTGTACAGATGATGTACTTGTGTTGTCGCTATAATAACAAATAATAAAAACAGTTTTTTCTAAGAAGGGTTCGCATACAGCAAACGTGATTTGTTCGCGATAATGGTACGAAACCATTTATGCTAATGATAAATTCAGGACTTTGAATTTTATATTTTGACTGATTAACTAAATGACTTAATGACAGTGACCTATATATGAAATCAACGCAGAGCACAAACCGCTTGTCCTAGGGATATGAAATTTGGAGAGTGTATTCTGTGTGGTATGTAGGTAGAGGTAACTAAGAAAGAAAAAAATTCAAAATTCCTACGGGAGCGGGACTTATGTGAGTGAAGCTACGGGATACTGCTAATAGTTGATAAAATATCGATCCTAGTACGGTTGCATAGAAATGGGCGAGATGGAATTGCATGAAAAAAACGATGAGTTCTCGTAAAAACGACGATTACTCGTAAAATGCAAATTCTTTCATCAAAGCACTAAAAAGGGTCCCTTAGTAATATAGTTTTATACTACCTATACCTATATTAAAATATTGACTCAGTAATACGCTTGACTTGGAAATAAATTTATATTAGTTGGAAAAATCCTTCGCATAAATCCTCATTTTTTTTTTCGATTGAACAGCTCAAGAGTTTCTCGAACAAAAACAACGATTTATCCGTAGAATGTGGAGCTCATTGGCCTAGCTGCACTTGCCGATCTTGAATAGTCGTGCGGGTTATGCAACGCCTGGCGCGGTCATTACTTGGATGGGTGACCGATAATCTGTGTGGCAAAAATCATTTTCTCGAGATCCTCCGTGCTTTGAAAGCAATTTGGAAGGCACGTTAAGCGGTTGGTCCTGGTTGTTATCTCTGCTTGCAGTCGTAAGGTCCAGTTAGAGCCGTTGGTGACTTGAAAACTCTAACACTTAAAACTCTTACATTTATTTAAATGTGACAGCTCTTTATTTACATTTTCCTTTGATATTGACAGTAATTTGTTTATATTTTTGATCTAAGATTCTGAAATAGAGTAAGTATAGGTGAGTCACACCACAGTACGAAAAGAAGAAGAAAATCCATAGAATCGCTTAGTTCAGTTTGGTCGAATCGACCCCTTATGCGATAACATCGGGGCGATATTCTAAAAAGTATTAACCCTCAAAATGAAAACACAAACCTAATTAAACCCACATACGAACACTCGAAGACATCGGGGTTAACTTTGAGTTAACCCCGATTGTTTTCCAACAGATAATCACAGTACAAAATAATAATATTTGACGTAACCACTCAATTTTACTTGAGAAAATTTAATTAAATTTTCATAAGTCGTAATCGCTACGTGCGAAGTTTAGTACAAGTTTATTTCTGATCCCTAATTGAAATGGCGGTAGTTTGCGCACGTGGATTAGTGGAGGGATCGTCACAAAGGTTTGGAGTGGCGAACTTTCGGTCGCGCAGTTTCGGTTTCGGGTCGTGTTCGGGGTTTGCTACTAGTTTAAGATGTTTCCTGACTATTATGTTCTATTTAGTTTCTATAAAATAAATAGTTAATATCCGATTTTAAACTTACATGGTTGCGTTCACTTCAAATATTATTAAATAACGGGGTATTTGCCATGTTATACCTAATTTGTTTTTGACGGAGCTCGATATTTCGACAGTAATTTCAACTGGCTTGTTTAAGAGGCTGCACAAATTAAAACATGGTAAATAATTAATTAATAACGTTATCACATGTCAAAGGCACACATTCAAACTTTATCTATATATTTTTAGGTTGCATATTTTCCTTCATTTATACCTAATTGTTTTTCTTTCTCCTACAGGGCCGGGGCTACGACTACCAGCAGGGGACGAGGTCACGTGCGCGGGTATGTATTCT
This sequence comes from Idaea biselata, assembly GCA_958496205.1. Taxonomy (NCBI): domain Eukaryota; kingdom Metazoa; phylum Arthropoda; class Insecta; order Lepidoptera; family Geometridae; genus Idaea; species Idaea biselata. The sequence continues at coordinate 14,873,672 of OY292398.1, read as the reverse complement.
AATTTTATACATATTATCTATAATTAAAACAACCATTTTAGCTTGGTTCAACGAATTTTAGGTCGTCGCCTCCGAGAACAGGATTTGGACTTTGGATAACTGCAGTTTTATTTTATAGTACTCGAACATCACTTCACTCATAACGCGTGCGATTCTAACGACTATGTATTCTCCTTCTCGCTCTAGCTTAAGTTTAACTCGCCGTAATCTATCACTTGAGTTACATAAGTAAATCATAAGTGAATACTTATGTAATTTATCAAATGCTTATTGAAAACTCACCGCGAAATCCGCCGTGAGAAGACAAAACCACAAACCGAGGATAGTCTACCTACGGTTTTTCCATACAAACGGAGTCAAGCCCCTACATTTTGTGTTTTTTTTTTTCATTTTCTAATTTAGAATAGAAATAAAATTCAGAAAAATTGGTTAATGAAAAAAATCAAAACGCAGGGGCATGGTCATGGCTGCTATAGGACTTATGGCATTAACATATTTATTCTAATATTTGTATCTTCTTCTTCTTGTTCCACTCCTATTGGAGGTTGGACAATATCTTTATCCAGGGTGGAAACAGTCGACTACGTTTGTAGAGTTTGTATGGAGAAAAGAGTCTACCTAGACTTAACTGTTCTCTTAATGTTCTTAAGTGTTAGTGAGAGATTTTGCTTAGATTGCCCCATCACTCACTCTTGAAGTATAAACAGCAAAGCTCAAACGGAGACCGGTTCTGTAAGTAAGATCAGTTACTTAATCTCTGTTGGCAGGTCGGCTGTACTTGTATCTCACTGATTAAATTATTTTAGACTAAACTTTACTTGCCTATCTATTAAAACACACACAATTACACACTATTATTATTTCATTGTCGGTGACTCTCGTTCTTTTACGTATCTCCTCATTTCTGATTCGATCCCGTAGAGAAACCCCGAGCATAGCTCTCTCCATAGCTCTTTGAGCAACTCTAAGCTTATTCATAAGGCCTATAGTGAAGCACCACGTTTCGGATCCGTATGTCATCACTGGCAACACACACTGATTGAAGACTTTCGTCTTAAGGCACTGAGGTATTTTAGACGAAAAGACGTTGCGGAGCTTCCCGGACGCTGCCCATCCGAGCTGGATTCGACGATTGACCTCTTTCTCGAAGTTGAACCTACCTAACTGGACTGTCTGTCCTAGGTATACGTACGCGTCAACAACTTCGAGAGCCGAATTCTCAACCATAACAGGGGTAGGTACAACATGGGCATTAGACATGACAAACGGATTAGCTCTTTGAAGTGGCAGTGGGCAGGACATATAGCACGGAGAGCAGATGGTCGTTGGGGCCGAAAAGTTCTCGAATGGAGACCGCGGAGCGGAAAGCGCAGCGTTGGACGTCCACCAACGAGATGGACGGACGACTTAGTTAAGGCCGCGGGTTCACGATGGATGCAGGCCACTTATGACCGAAGCATCTGGAAATCTATGAGGGAGGCTTATGTCCAGCAGTGGACTTCTTACAGCTGAAATGATGATGATGATGATTATTTCATTTCATTATCATTACAGTCATATCCCATATTCCAATACGAGGAAATGGTGTGTTCTGCGAATGCAAACATTAAAGCGGATTATTATTTCAATAGCGAATAATTTTACCAAGAAAGGAAAACAAATTACAGAGCAAACAATTACATGGTTATTATAAAATGAGTTTTAAAAGGCCAGGCCTTTAAACCATGATTTAGGCATAGTAAATCATGGTTTAACGGTTTTATTTTTAGTGTTTCCTACACTTCAATTACTGATTAATAAAATTGTAGAACTGCTTTTCAAAAATTTGCACCCGAAAGGACTTGAACCTGCAACCCTGACATTCCGAGTCATGTCGCCAAAGTCATCCCGTGGGATTTTCTAATAACCATTTCTTAGTGATACTGATAAGTGATAAACTATATTTTATTTGAACGTAGTTACGAGTAATTATGTATTCTTAGGATACCTACTCACCACAAAGAACACACCTAAGGGCGATCTCTTCCAAGCAAAATATAATCTTTCATCTAACAGCATGTCTTGTCTAACAAGTTTGCAAAAACCATTTAGATGGTCCGGGTGGCATCACTCTCGGGAGACCTTAATTTTTGCTTTTTAATCGGCACAGCAGTAGGTTAGTCATTTCATAATTGAACATAATAATAATCTTCTGCAAATAGATTTGGCAATATTGTGCCGCGTGCCTGACACTAACCCTCCTAAATATCACTTTATCCGCCACTGCGATCCGCAGGGAGTCTTCCTCAGATCCCTTAGTCGCCATTTACACTGGAAAGAACACTTTTTGGCCCACTGGAAGAGATGGGGTAACCCTAATCTATGCCGGGGCTACACGGCAAAAACCGTTCCAACCCTGTTATTGACTAAATTAATAAAGAATACTAAAGCATAACTCATCCGAGATTCTGAATCGTCCATACTGCTAAGTAAAGTGCTACGTTTGATATTTATTACCCCTTTCCGGTTGATTTACGATGATGTTGCCTTAAATTTGATATATCTCAGTGTACCTTTAGGTAGGTATATTTTAACATATATTTTCAGGATTCCGTACCCAAAGGGTAAAAACGGGACCTTATTACTGAGATTTCGTTGTATGTCCGTTTGTCACCAGGCTGTATCTCATGAACCGTAATAGCTAGGGAGTTGCAATTTTCACAGAAATTGTATTTCGATAGCCGGTACAACAACAAATAAAACTAAAAACAAAATAAAACAAATATTTAAGAGGGGCTCGCATACAACAAACGTGATTTAAGGACAAAAAGACGCAACGATACCGCGATGTATTTTTACTACTAGCGCCATTTAGTGATGCAGTGATAGACTTGCGCTAGTAGTAAAATAAGTTTTGACGTTTGCGTTGGGTTCACGGATTGGTTGGTCCAGTGTTTATTTAAGGGTTCCGTTCCCAATTGTGATTATGGTACGGAACCCTTCGTGCGCGAGTCTCGCACTTGGCCGGGTTTTTATCTTTATGCGTGTCGTATGGTTTTATTTGCAAAACAGCTTTATGGAAATACCTATTATATGTTGGAACCAATTTTTCTCGTAATAATTTAATGATGGAAATGTGCGAGTCGTACTCGCTCACAAGGGTTCCGTTACCATTATCATTAAAAAACACTTTTATTTTATGGGAGCGCCACTTACATTTTTATTTGATTCGTATTTAGTATTTGTTGGTTTAGCGGCAACATCACTATTACAGTTCATAAGATACAGCCTGGTGATAGACAGACAGACAGGTTAACAGTGGAGCCTTTGTAAAAGGTCCTGTTTCATCCTTTGGGTCCGGACCCCTAAAAAGACCATAGGTACAAAAGTAAGGTAAGTTTTTCACTTCTCTATCTTGAAACTAACACCAATAAAAATCTTAATAATTTAAACGAATAAAATATGAAATAATCATATTACTATTACTTTTTACTTTATGTCCAAAACTAACTAGGTATACATTTCCAGGTCCCTTCTTCAGGATTGACTGAAGAAGGGACCTGTAAAAATCTCGAAACGTAGAGCGTTGTAACAATGCTAAAAGTAATAAACACCACACGATTCAAACCGAAAAATGTCTTTAATTTCAATACCACATCGCGAAAACAGAAGAAAAAACTATACATTTGACAACTTTCTTCCCAACAAAAACCCATTCAAATTCAAAAATCATTTCTCAACAGTAGGTAACCGTTTGAACACTTGCAGAAAACACGTAACACGTAGCCGTATTTCTTGAAATTCTCGCAAAATGTGCCTCTCAGCTGAAACCATGCTTTAGACTTCCGTCCCCGTGGCTTAATTACAGCCTACGTGATCAGAGGAAAGTCCTTTCGTAATTATTTCTCCTCTACGCTATTTTCCCATTGTGAACGAAAGGGGATCCTGTGGGATTCAATCATGGATGCCATGTACTCGACAAGTTTACATAATGTGTATTTCTATAGGTTAGTATGTCGATTGTGCCTAAATTGTTGTCCTTGTTTCCTATCCGTATATGTTTCGTATATATCCATATACGTATATGGCTATTCTGTTTTGGTTTGGTGGTTTGGAAGTTTGGTGGAGATCGGTTGAGAAATAAAACCTGTGGAGGAAAAGTAACATACTGACGGCCGAATACAGAAACGCTACTCAAAATTTGAGTTCTACTTAAACAAGTAAAGACCTCTCAAATTCAAAAATTCTTATACTATTTTTAAATTTAGAAGCTGCTCAATTACTTAAGTACGCCTCAAATTTTAAGAGGCGTTTCTCTATTCGGCTGTGAGAAACGAAAGAAAATGACAGACGTGAAGCAGATACGTTGCGCCCCGCTGTTTCACCTGCGTAAGTCCCGATCCCGCGGGGATTTCGAAAAACCCTTTTGTATCAGCAGGCTACTATATCAGCTACTTTAGGTTGTGCGTTGGTCCATCTGTCATCTGTCAGAACAAGCTTTTTATAGATATAGATTTTTCGCGGAATCGAGACTTGCGCTTGTGAAACTAGGATTTTCCGTTGACGGATACGTTGCGGAGGACATCATCATTATCAACATTAGTATGATCATCAGTAACTGCAACAAATAATATTATTTATTAACAGACCCAGCCTAAGGCCGGGCGTACTTTGGAAACGTTTCCGTCCCAATTTCATTCGTGCGCTAACGTACGGAGACGTACGAACGTCTATGACTTCTTCTTCTGCTTTTCGTGTGGTGGTGTGGCTCACCTAGTGTTAGAGTTTTCAGATCGCCCTAGGGTCTCTAACCTGACCTAACAACTGCTATCCGAGATAACAACCGGGACCAACAGCTTAAGAGGATCGTCTCCATTCTCTTTCTCCATACAAACGTAGTTTAAATTTTCCTCCCTGGATAAAGACATTAGAGCAAATATGTTTATGCCATAAAACCCATATCTGTCATGACAATGCATCTACCTTTTTATTTTCCAATTAAAATAATAATTAAAAATAATAAATTGAAAAAAATAAAAAGATGCCTTTGATGATCATGATGATCATGACAGATATAAGTTTTATGGAATAAACATATTTGCTCTAATGTCTTTATCCAGGGAGGAAAATTTAAACTACGTTTGTATGGAGAAAGAGAATGGAGACTATCCTCTTAACGTGCCTTCCGAAGCACGGAGGAGCTCGAGAAAATGATTTTTTGCCACACAAATTATCGGTCAGCCATTGAAGTAAAACCAAGCGTTGCTTAACCCGTACGACCGTTCAAGAACGGCAGGTACAGCTAGGCCAATGAGCTCCTCTTCCTTCTTTCCTCCAACGACTATCATGTAATGACTATGAAAGTGCGCAGACTGCATACGAATTAGTCGTACCTACGTAGACTTATTCGTATGCAGTCTGCGAAAACGTATTCAAAGTGCGGCCGGCCTAACCTAGGCCGAACCTGCACCTGGTTATACGGTCAGATGGTATTATTACGTCGATATACATACATAACTGGATAGGTAGGTATGCATACCTACCGTAGCGGCTTGGTTGTGTGTAATTAGTCGCTACATGATAAGGGTTTGGGTCTATGATTAGGAAAATGGTTAAGTTTGATTGTTTTAGTCGTGTACTTTAGCCGACTTTGATTTAAGAGGGTGTTTCCCAATTAAATCATTAATCTTCCTTATATTTTCTGTAATTAAAATTTAGATGAGTGTTGTTTTAACCAGTTTAGGAGTTTTTCAATAATTCAGTTTACGAGTCTTCTTTTTTATACACGATAGATGTGCGTTTGACCACTGTCTCATCTGATGGGAAGTGTAGATATGATCTAAGATGCTATAAGCTCATCTGGAAGATATGGTCTTAGATGCAACACGCTCATATAAAAGAAGAAGACAGTAGAGGAACAAGATCCGACCCGTCTTCCTTAGTCTCCATAGTGAGTGTGTTGATCCAACTAAAATTACATGGAATCCTATGCGCTCGCTTCGCTTGTGCAAGCTTATAGTCACAATACTTCACTTTACGTAACCTATCCGCGTGCTCATTTATAAAAAGGTGACCAATTGCGGTTTCTTGGTGGAAGGCTTCTTCTGTGGCTTGTTACCCATCGGCCTAAGTCGTAGCGCCAAACGGACACGTCCGTGCTCCGATACGTAGACTTGTGCAGCCACTAAAGAAGACTGCTCGGATCTTGTCCCACTGCTGTCTTCCTTCTTCTATACTATTATCATCACTTACTAAGGGGTGAAAAAGTAGTGAAACGTTCTTCTATCGTTTTAAAAAAATATACAATACTTATTTACATTTATATTTATTTTGTGTCGATGGCATTTCAATCGGAAAGCGACCGCTGTGGCCGCAACGTCGGTATCCGATACGCCCGGAGGCGGTCGGGTTTGTTTACTACAATCAAGGTAAAACGATATTTCTTTATAGGCAGGTAGCGGTTTGTTGTCAAGGGCTTGCAATGAAATAAGTATGGATATCTATAAGTATTTGTCTTTGTATAAAAACACTACTAAATAATATGGAAAATAAATAATTTAAGCTAATGTTACGAAATTAAAGAAATACTTATTATAAACGATGGCTATGTCTCTCAACTTTGAAATTTCATGTCACACACTAAAACCATAGTCTTAAGACATTTCTAAATGATCACGTAATTTTTCATATAGGTATTGCTCTGAATTAATAATTATTTTTTGAAATTGAAATTGAGTAGGTCAAAGACAAACGGTCGGTACATAGCTAACTTAGTTTAGTTAGCAGTTGACGAAGCTATGCTATAGTTATAAGTTATAAGCACATAGTTCCAGTTGTTATCACAGATAGCAATCGTTAGATCAAGTGAGAGGCCTTAGGACGACCTGAAAACTCTAACACTAGGTAAGCCACACCACAACACGAATACAACAAAAATATAGTTATTGAGAACCTAAACAAACATACGTCTTTTTACAAATTGGCTAGGCTGTTAACTAAATAGTTACTAAATAATGAAGCAAGTTGACTGCGACAGTCAAATTGACAACAATTTCAAACGTCAATTCGCAACATCTTAGCCTTATGCTCAGTGCTAAAAACCTTCACATTCAAACAACCTCTCACCGAATACAAAATCCAATTTGTCACCAAAAATAAATCATCAAAAGTCCTTGGCAGACGTGACGTTAATTTGACGCGTAAACAAACGTCAAACATCGTCAGCGGTACGTCATTTTCTAGGACATTACGCTTGAGGAGACAGCGAGCGGTTGTGTAATGAAGCACGGACGTTTCTCGCACGGTCCGTTAGTTCGTGTAATTGACGGAATTAGCCAGCGTCGGCTCGTGTGGATGGGGCTCTAGTGGGTGATGATGACTGAAGTTGGAAAGACGATGAGCGGTACAGATTTTTCAATTTGAATTTGGAATTTGTGGCATTTTTGCCTGTAATACAATAATGTAGTGATAAATCTAAAATATCGGCACAGGTAAATTCCTACGTGGCGCTTGTGTTTGTGACTGTGAATGACATGCTAGTGTGTGAAGAGCGACGTTACGCTTATACGTTTATTCACAGACACTGCACTAGCGTAATGTGTAAATGTTTATGAATACATATTTAGACATTTTATTATAGGTCGTACTAAATATGTCAAAATAGGGTATTCAGCTTTTTCTTAAGTTACCGGCCACCTCATTAAATTGTTCAATTCCTGCTAGAGTTGGAAAAAAAATCTAACATATTGACAATTACCTATGGTGAGAACATTCATAATTCCTTAGCAAAAGCTACTGAACCAATCGCGATTAAACTTGGAGTTTCAATATTGATAGTTCTAGAACACCTATAATCCCGCGAATCGTGATTTACGCGGGCAAAACCGTAAGACGAAGCTAGAATCACTATAACTGTATCAGCACGGGACAAAGGCAAAAGAAATTACCTCATTATAACCGGGTAATACCGCGGACGCGGACTGAGAACGCTGTCAATAAGGATGTCTAGCGAATTGGTACGGGTTGCCACAAAGAGACACTAATTGGACGGCTGCCGGCTCAAACCGTCGGAGATACCGCTCGCGACAGCGTTACCCGCACTAACTGAACTAAGCGACGTTCGCTGACTTACCAGTTTGTAGGAGTTTTAAGTTGTAGAAAGAAAGAAAAATAGATAATATGTACGGCGCACAGTTTATGTACGATAGCTTAATCTAATTTTACAATTTTATGGAAATTGAATACACTTATTACCTAAGTTAAATTAATAAATTTGTGTCAAGTGTTTTCGTTCTTCTTCCACTTGTTATGTTGTTGTTATAATATCAATCCAGTTAAAAAATATTTAATTTAATTTAATTAATAAATATAAAGATTTATTTAAGTCATAAAGGCAATTAAATACATGATAAAATTAATAATCTAAAAATTAAATTCACATTAAACAACAAAATAAAATAAAATAAAAATAAAACCTAAATACAACACATAATAGAAATTCTTTATTGGTAAATCTGGATTAATAAATATTGATATGAGTAGGAGTCCTTTTAAAATGGTATATTTTTTTTTGTTTATGAAATGGTGTGTTAATTCGACATACGTGTTTAAAAAAAACAATGTTAAATAAGAAAATCAAAAATAAAAATAAATTAAATTAGAAATATAATTAGCAAATTTAAAGTAGGTAGGTATCTTAAAATATTTATTTCAATAAATCAAATTTTCGGATATAAGTAAAAGTTCCGTTTCCTTATTACTTAACTTTATTAGGTGTACGTTTCACCACGTTTCATCACCTTTGCTTGCACTCCCTACAACACATCTGCAAAATATTCTTGGTCTTATTGAAATACTGCTTTTTGAAAAAATGCTTTCTTTTCTTAAATTCGACCTGGCTGGAGGGCTACCCGTGGCGAAGCGGTTAACGCGTTGGTTCGGATTACCAATAGTCGCGGGTTCGAATCCCGCCGGGTACTAAAGTTTTTGAAAGCATTTTATCAAAAAGCAGTATTTTCGAAGTGTGGATTAACACTAAGAAATAATGTTTACTTATTGAAATAGTTATTTAATTGAGGAGCTTGCGTATCACTCTCACTAATTTTAACTGGCTTTCGGTTTCCAACAATAGCATTTCAACGTTTCTGTTCTATGAGTGTAGTATAAGGTAAATATTTGTGCAATTTCATAAAGGCTCAAAGAATAAATAATTTTCTCACAGTCAGAACCTCAGACATCCTGTCTAACTTTTCCGCTAAGATCTCTGTAATGTTTCAATTTCCAAAAAAAATATCTTTGATGAGCTTTGTAGACATAATATAGCTTATCTTTGCAAAAATATAAAATATTTTCCCAATCCCACTCATAATCACATCAATATACTTGCGCCAAGACAGTCTGGAATCAATCATTACTCCAAGATATTTTATGCACATGACCCTAGTAAGGATAGGGCAACTACAATTACAGAGTGCATTTATATAAATAAGAATGAGAGCCGGTCTCAGTATGCTTCCTTGTGGAACGCCGTGTGTTATTTCAGCTTCAGAACTCTTTATTGTACCGAGTTTTGTACGTTGTTTTCTACCTCTGAGATAGTCTGCAAACAAACTCAGTGCTGTACCCCTTGTTCCTATGCTACTAGTCTTTTTTACAGAATTGGAATTGAGACCGTATCGAATGCTTTCTTTAATTCTAAGAATACCGCAATACACTTTTGGCCTGAATCAACGTTTTTTATTACCTGTGATGTAAGCCCTAATACAGTGTTTTCCGTTGACAGTACTCGCCTAAAACCAAATTGTTGCTTTGACAGGATATTCAATTTGTCTATTCGTCTGAAATTAATCAACTTCTCCACAACTTTTGAGAATGCTGGTAATATAGATATTGGCCTATGATTTCCTATATAAAATTATTTTATTGCCGCATTAAACACTCCTATTTTAATACAAAAAATTACGCGAAGTTTTATAATTCGACTAAATATGTGACTAAAGATCTTTATAAATCTAGTTAGGATTTTGTCGAATCTCGAAAAGATATCCGTTTGAAAACTCATAATAGTCCTTTAGACTTCACTTTGGTCTGTTTCTATCAGCACGAAGGATGAAAGCTGTGTATCGCTGGTAAATGCGACAGCATTTCCATCCTCCGTTGCGTTTCTAATAAACTCTTCTTCTAATGACTGTCATATATATGCCTAGATATTGCTTTTATATGTACAATGTCATTGATTATTAATTGTAACTATGTTAACAACACGCTTTAATTAAATAAATGTTATTTATTATTTCTATTGAAAAGTTGTCCCCATTTACCGACTTCTGATTTTGATTTGTTTTTAGTAGATATATTATTAGTTATTTCCGATTCTTGTTCTCCATTACCACAAATCACCAATTTGTGATCTTTATTATATCCAGGTTTTTAATCTGATGTCCGAAAGGAAAGGCACTGGCTGCAAATTTTTATAATCCTTTGTTTAAATCATTAACTTCTTGTTATTAGCACTGCTATCAAAATCACTGTGAATTGCGATTTCATTTTAACACGATATTTTACATCGCTGATCTTCAATATTACAGTAATCTATATTACTGTAATATTGAAGATCGGCGATGTGTTCTTTACTGTGAAATTTTCATTTTATTTATTTACCTGCTACGAGTAGAATTGCATTGTGTTATTTTGAGAACAGAATTGCAACTTTAATAAACTGTCGTCGGTGTAAGTGATTTTATTAAATGCGAGCTTATCGTTTTTGCGGTGACGCGATGAGTAATTTTTTTTTGTTTTGGTGCAGCTCCGAAATATTTATAACATTTCTTAACGGAATTTCCAGATGATTGTGAAGTATTCCGATAGGTACCTAAGTAAGAACCTATAAATAACACAAATTTACCTACCTACGCTTGAAATGCACTATTAATGCACTGGTTATGTGATAACATATTTACCTAGTGGGAAAATTTTACATAAGGCCATGCCCGTGGGTTTTTCTGCGTAGTTCTCGATCTCGTGGGAAGACCAAGGTTAAAGTTTCCTATATAATTAATATTTTTATATAATATAGTTACCTAAGGTTTTTACTTTATTTGTCTGTAAGTCTAGGCTTAAGTAACATTAGATATTGTACTGTTTAGAGTCCACTAGACCTCTCTTATTCGAACCTTTTCGATACTACACAATCACCAGGGAATTAAACTATGAAATCTATACATACCTATGATAAAATTGTAACTGGGTTATGCCACTTTAAGCAATATGCTTTTTAATAAGCTTTTATGTTTTGGAAGATACAAAAAAAAACATTTTTTATGTATTGCAATTTTGCAATAGAGACTATTTTTATGTTATTCTGGTACTTCGATAGGTGACCGTTTAAGTGTGGATTTTCGAACAGCGGTCTTGCAAGTCGCTCGCACGGCTAGTAACAAAATAAATCGCAATTAAAACGGATCAAACAGCCGATTCGACACAAGTTATACAACAAGAAAATAATTTCAATTTACCAACAGGAAATTTTCCCCATATTTTGAATGTTGTAGGAACGAGTATATTGTTCGATTTGTTCCGTTTTCCTGTTGTATTTCGGTTTTTTATTGTGATCGCGTATAAAAGATATTTTTCTCGATAATAGGTGCCTCGAAAACTCGATAATAATTATTGACTGAAAATATCGGTGTCTTTTGTTGTAGTTGTTGGAGTTAGAATTTAAGCCTCTTCACAGAACTGATTTTTCTCGAATGAATAGATATTTATAAAAGTTATTTGAAACAACAGTGTTACACAGTACGTTCACACGGAGCCACGTTTTGCCGTATTCGGATGTCAGCTTCAGCAAGATTCGGTTTGTTGCCGTGTTTTAAAACCGAATGCATGAGTGAACTCACCCTTAGCGTGCTAGGTTGACTTGCACTTGACCGGTTTTTACTTCTATCGCATATAAAAACAAGTAAATCTATACTAATACTAGCTGACCCGGCAAACGTTGTTTTGCCTTATAAATTATAGATAGTAGCCGATTCTCAGACCTACTGAATACGCATATAAAATTTAGTAAAAATCGGTAAAGCCGTTTCGGAGGAGTACGGTAACTAACATTGTGACATGGAAATTTTATATATAAGAAGATAAAGAGTGTTCTTTGTTTGTGTGAACGCGCTAATCTCAGGAATCGCTGGTCCGATTTGAAAAATTCTTTCAGTGTTGGATAGTCCATTTATTGAGGAAGGCTATAGGTTATATTATACTTTCAAAAAAATTAGGCGGACGAAGTCGCGGGCACTGCTAGTTCTTAATAAATTCCATGATAAATGCTAATGAAATTCAAACAAAGATATTATTATACGTGGTAGGTACGGTCAGCAGGATAATCCACATTTATTTATAGATGTAAGAGTTCAATAACTCGTTTTTAAAAGGAATTAAACGTATAAATTTTGGTGTTAACTGGGTGTTTTCGGTTAGTATTATTCATATTTTCATTTTATTCCAAAGAAATACAAACACAAAATAATAACTCCTGTTCAAATTACTGATATTATCTGTATTATGACGATAGTAATTTAACACAATGTTCACAAAAAAAAAACCCATGAGTTTCTTGTAGTTTCTTCTCATCGGAGGGCGCATTCCGAAACACAGTAAAATCTAGACATTTCTAAAGGTTAATGTAACTTATACATCCTTCCTTATGAATAAATATATTTGATTTTGACTTTTAGAAACATTGAAAAAATAACATTAATTTTACCACCTAATTCAGATTCTTCTTCTGTTTTCGCGATGTTGTATTGAAATTAAAGACATTTTTCGATTTGAATCGCGTGGTTTTTATTACTTTTAGCATTGTTACAACGCTCAACGTTTCGAGACCTTTCCAGGTCTCTTCTTCAGGATAGACTAAGATGTGATTTGTCATTCTAATGTATTAAAAAAGTTACATTGAGACTACCGTCTTATTATTAAAAACTATTAAAATGTTATCAAAAACGTTCCTGTCTACGCAGGTTCCAAAATTGCAATGATAAAATAAAGTAATTAAACAATTATAATTTAACTACTACTAATTACTATTTACTAATTTAACAATAAAGTAAATAATAATCATTGCAATTTCGGAACCTGCGTAGACAGGAACGTTTTTGATAACATTTTAATAGTTTTTAATAATAAGACGGTAGTCTCACTGTAACTTTTTTAATACATTAGAATGACAAATCACATCTTAGTCTATCCTGAAGAAGAGACCTGGAAAGGTCTCGAAACGTTGAGCGTTGTAACAATGCTAAAAGTAATAAAAACCACGCGATTCAAACCGAAAAATGTCTTTAATTTCACCTAATTCATTCACATTTTTCTGTTAACCATACCCAAAATATCCTTCACATGAATTGAGTAAAACAATTCATCATATAACACAATCGTAATGTTACTCGGTCAATCTTCATCCCGATCATTCACTCCTTGATAGCATCCATCAATTGTACGTGTTTAGAAAGCTTTTACAGAAACAAAGAAGCATAATAAGTTACTCTAAAGTATGAAGATACTAGCAGTATCCTACGGTTTTATTCACGTTAGAACCTATGTAGGTAGATACCTAGGTACCGGTATTTAGCCTATGGGTACGGAACCCTAAAAAGAGCGAATGCTCGAGGTGCTGCTCGTTGTTTGACTTAAGTATATAATAATGATGATCCCACCTTTGGCTCATCAATATTATTAGAAACACATGTCTAGATTGCGTTATAGATAAATAAATCATTGTTAAATTATTAATTACCTCGGTTTCTAATAATCATGATGGACGGAAATCGTGTAAGTTTAAAAAGTGTGCCACCTTTAGCTGCTGTGAATGTCGTGTCAGTGTCACTCAATGATTTTGAAACGTAGGTACTTAATTGCTTTTATGTGCATGGAAAATTGGGATTGGATTCTGAGTAGAACAAATTAAATATTGGGTTCTACAGAGAAGCTTTTCAGTGTAGCGCTTTGTGAAAAGGTCCAGCTCCTATACGAACTTTTGTCGGGAAATTCGAATTCTTTCCTCGAATTTTCTCTCCAAAATGGTGGTGTATCCGGCGTTGGCTGCGTAATGTGCACGAAAACTGTGAATTCCTGGAAAAGTCTGAAAGGGGAACCGGTGACTACAAACTTTTCGATCGGGCGATGTCGCGACTGACTATGTAAATAAAATAAAAAACGAAAGATTATGTAATAAAATCCAAGATTTATATTTTTAAATCAAAATGATTATGTACAAATACATACACGTTCTCACTGAATAAACGAATATGACTTAATTATTAATTACTTATAAAAAATGCTTTCCAAATTATGATGCAAAATTGTGCACAATTTGGTTGTGTGCCCAAGTAGGAAACGGTTGCGGGTCCAAGTCCTGCTAAAGTATTTATTTTTGACAAATAAGTTAACAGATACATAAATAACAAATAATAATAACTAGTATTTTAAAAGGTTAGGTTAAATAACTTTACATTTTTGTTGTAAATAACTATTTAAAAATGCTCTCATGCTAGTTCCTCTCCGTTGTTCGTACGGGAAATAAAAATCTGACAACTGACGATTTAGGTCATTATTATTTGGTCCCGAGAAGACTCACGGGACCAAGGCCGGTATAACCCGTTTGCCGAAATGTCGAGGTAATTTAAAAACAATGATTATCTTATCTATGACGCGATCTAGACCCGTGTCTAACAATAATGGTGGTCAGAAATCGTGTAAGTTTAAAAAGTGTGTGACGATTTAAAGTGTTAAGGCTGTGTTACTCCTAAAGGCTAGTTCTATCTAGTGTGTCCACGCGTCGCTCCAATTCCACGAATTACAAAAATATTTAAAAGTCCCAGTTCTACTCTACTGATTTTTATAGAAATATAGTTTTGGAACTAAATACAAGTAAGAGCTTTTTGACGTCGCGTCGTAAAGAGCTTTTTTTAAACTGGACTTTTTTGTGAGCGTTTATGTTTTCCGGGCTTTTCTATGTAATATTGTTTTTTACCTCATATTTTCTAAACTACTAAACTGCTCGCCGGGCTGGTAACTGTTAGGGGGGCAGTCTACCTACTCTTTTTCCCTACAAACGTAGTAGACTGTTTCCTCCCTTGATAAAGATATTAAAGCAAATATGTTTTTGCCATAAAACCTATATCTGCCATGACGATGGTCTTTGACGTTTTTTTTTTTTCATTTTCTACTTAGAATATAAATAAAATTTAGAAAAATATAAATATGAAAAAAAAAACAAAACGTAGAGTCACGGTCATTGCTGATAAAGGATTTACGGCATAAACATATTTTCTCTAATGTCTTTTACCCAGGGAGGAAACAGTCGACAATCACTAAAATTAATTAAATAATTATAAAATTAGAAATCCAAAAATGAGTCCCTAGATATTTATGGTACCCAAAAGGCTGGCTACATTGCCCCTTTGGATAGCAATACCTATTCGTTGGCCAAAGTAGCAGTCAGTCGACTACGTTAAGAAAGTTCGAAAAGAGTAGGTAGACTTTCCCCTTAAGCTAGTGGAACTGCGGGACACAGCCAGCTACTAATAAATAAAACAAAAAGTAAATGATTGTCCATCCGTCCATCGTTATAGGCGCACCAATGATTAGTGGCCACGAACCAAACATTTTTCATCTCTCCTGCCACCACTAAATCAACCTCACAACTCCGCTAAAACCAACTACCCGCGCTTCTAACCCCACTCTAAAACCCACCTTATTCTTCCCGTATTAGAGTCGATTATCGTCCTACAAAACGCTCGGTGTTGCCATATTATTTATTATTTGTTCGGCAGTGGGGTATAAAATTCTGTTTGAATTATCGTCGGTATTATTGCTCTCTTTGTTTTTTCCAAATGACTGGTGAAACACAATTTCGTAATAAATATATTTATTTTTACTGTTTTTTTAAACAAGCTTGTACTTTTAAGTGTTAAACATTATAATGTTAGTATACGCAAGGTAGGAGTTATATGACGTTTTAAGTAAAAAATCGGCCAAGTTCGCCGAGGGTTCGATACCTTTTTATTTGTTTTTAAATGTCAGACAATGTCAGTGCGCTTAGTGTACGCAAATTTTAATTTTTAAGGGCGAATAACATCCCAATTTGTGCAGTACAAAAATATTTATCATCATCCGAACAATGTTTCCGGTTGCATCCCTCTCGGGAGCCCCGGATCCGCTTTCGTACTTGTACTTCGAAAAAAAAAATCTAAATTATTTGGAAATCTCTGATTGCAAAAATCACTGTTATCCGGGTGCATACGTCAATAACCCTAATATTTTAGTAGTTTCTGAAGAATAATACTGAAATCTTAGGGTTTTTGACCTATGCGCCCAGATAGCAGTGTTTTTTGCAATTAGAGATTAGCAAATATTTTCGAAATATTTTTAAAATTTCCATAGTCGTAGATCAAAAGTTGTTCCTTGGGATATCAGGAGGTAGCTCTGATCCGCTTTCACAATTCGTATCCAATAACCCTGTATTACCTATTACGCGCAAAACCGGCGTAGGTCACTAGTCACTCACATAATCACATTTCCAACAAACAATCTAATTACTTACCTGGCTCCCTGTCCCAACTCAAACAAGATTTACAAAATTCGTAAAAGTAACTTTCCAAAGGGCTGGATTACAAGTGAAAAACCTTATATATTTGACTTGAACTACAAACAGACCGGTTGGGGAGCCTTCCTCAAATCTTCAGTATCAACTACCAGAAGTTCAATAGAAACTTGTCAAGTGTTGTTTGCAGTGAAAAGCGTAGAGTCCCTATAACAACTCGTGTGAATCAACTAGACTTCTCTCGTTTGACTAAAATGGTAACCTCGGATTCAACCGTTAACTTTGTTAGTTGCTAATTTTAAAGGTCATCAAAATACATTAGAATTTTGTCGTGCCAACTATTAAAATTTATTGAAACTATTTTATAAGCATGGCTGATATTTATTTATTTATAACACCTACATATTATGTATACCCATGTTTATGAGAAATAAATGAAATGACATAAAAAAGTCTGACTTTAGTCGTGGTTAAACTATTGTTAAAGTTTATGATCTTTAAACTTAAAAAACCGAGGGTAAGAAAAAATAACCCAAGGTTATTTTATAAAAAGTGTTTTAGAGTAATAAGAAAAAGAAAATGAGTCAACCCTAAATAAATTGGGATAACGACAAGAATAAAAAGTCTAAGTTAATGACAGTCCCTACTTATAAACATCCGGAAGTAAAAACAATTTAGTGCATTTTGGAGAAGTATTATTTCTAAATTAAAAAATATTTTAATCAATCGGTCTTTATCTTCGACTAATCGGTAAAATACAGATCGGAAGTTGTTCTTACCTATTCCTTGAAGAACCCTGCTTCGCGTGATTAGTGTAATCGCTAAACTACAACATCATTTTTTAGTCATTTGCAAGTGGTCTAGTTAATTTCCACAGGTTTTAGTTGGTGGCGTATATACCGTAAGGGCGAGTGCACACAAGGTGAACGTTTGAAACGCGTTATAAAGTCGTGTTTACACTGTCCACAGCGCGTGTTTGTTGAGGACATTGACAATGTATTGCTCATAATCGGTAAACGACATGCTATAGGAAAGGATGCGGATTGGTTTTAAGCTAAATGGTTAAAAATACGTCTCTGTTTGACTTTGGGATATTGAAACTTATTCCGTACAAAAAACCTACTCTTTTACAGAGGAAACAGTCAACTACGTTTGTAAAGTTTGCATGGAGAAAAGAATATAGGTAGAATTTCACCTTAAACTCAAAAATACCGTTTTCCTTACATTTTTGAGTCAATACAGTTTTGATTAGGTTAGGTACTACTCAGTCCAGTTGCAAGTTATGTAGTATTAATATTGTTTGCAAAAAAGTTTCGGACAATAATAATTGTAAAACAGAAATAATAAATAAACATCTGGACATAAAATCTACATTTATCATGGTCAAGCAGAAAACATACATGAAAATACACATTACAAAGTAATCCATTTAAAATACATTGATTATATAATAGGGATAAAAAAATTAAATCTAAATTACAATTAAACTTAAAACTACAAATAAACTACAATAAACTACAAATATACTAAAAACGACATTCAGTCGAACCGGCCACCCGAATTCGTTCCCGGCGCAAAGGACCCTAAAACGCACGCAGCATTTCCTCGTTGGATAGCAACGGCCAACTTCTGCACCAGAAAAGAACCCGAGCGGCAGTCCAAACCCCGATCCCTAAGCCGTCGACCGATCTCCCTTACAAAGGTCATTAAATTAATTCTTCAACGCAAAAGAATATGGAGATATATTATTTTGCTGTCAATATTAGAACATACAGTGAATACCTACCGATCCCTCTATAGTAGGTACCTAGAGCACATTGAACTTCCTTAGATTTTTGTAACGAAAAATCTTTTCTTTTCAAAGAAACTTTGGAAATGCTAAAACACAAAACATGTTTGTTGATCGGAATCAAATGGACATCCAGCAAGCGTAATGGGCCGTTGTCTCTACGGGGCACCCATTTTCAGGCCTTTCATACATACTTACTTACATTTTATATTTGTTATAGCTACGCCCAGCTGGTTCACTCGTTTTGTTTAGGGAACTACGATGCTCGTACGAGTAAAATTCAGGAAAATACGTACAACCATTCATAGTGCGATCAATATTTATTTCTGATAGGTATTGTTATAAATTATTAGTATTATGTATGATGTAAACAAAAATTAAAACTAAAAGCAAATCAAAATGTCTACTATTTAATTCTGGTTTTACTTAAATTGTGTTTACTTTTAATAGATTTTATTTCGTTTTCGTTTTTAGTCATTAACTAGAATTATATATTAATGTCACTAGACATTAATATATAATTATATAATTGCTTGTAATAACAAATAACGATACCCCCCTTGGGAGAGATATTTACTTAATATTATAAACTTGAAAGTTTATAAGTATGTACGATAATATGATTTTGTTACCCTTTCACGTAGAAACCGCTGACAGATTGCGATGAAATTCATTTAATATAACTGAACTATCGGTCAAATTGTCGGTCGGTGGCTTCTCTACCAACCTCAGCGAGGTTATCGTTAGCACCGGTTTGGGGTGCATTTGGTGAGAGGGTTTGTTGCTCCGGTACCTGTCTGGACAATCAGTTAGTGTTACTTGGGCACGAGGCAGCTCTCCTTAAGTAAAGTGATCGGTAGGTTTGGGGACACGATCTGTCTATGTATGATACTTGAAGATGTTTTACGGCATCGGACGGTGCGATGGCCCTCATCATACCGAAAGCTAGGTCAGTGAAGGACGCTATATCAAAAGCAAGATATGTTCGTTTTGACTGAGGGTTGTCGAGATGGTCCGGAACTACCATGTGGGACCAAAATTCCTAAGATTTTAAATTACCAAATTAACTTTGAATTTCAAAATGTTGAATTCTCAATATTTTACATTATACAAAAATTATACGAAATAGGCATTACATTATACGAAACTATACCTAGAGGTTCGTTTGTTTATTTCCACGAGCATGGATACTGGCGGAGAATATAATAGTGAGACGGAAACTGAATGAGTTTTCTGACGACTGAGCATATCGATACGACTGATTTCATGCAGCCCTTGCATATAAGGAACACATTACATTACCTTTCAATGGGTAATTTGTATACGAGCTTTATACTATACTTACAGGTAGTGCTTCTAGGTTTTAAGAGTAAATTTACAATGTAGTCCGGTAAAAATATAATAGAAGATTACATTTGTTAAATACAACAAAAATATAGTAGATTTATGAATTAAATATTGAAAGAAAACAAGCCTTTTTTTATTCATGGTTTTTACGAAAAAAAACAGTGTTTTCTGTGGCTTTTTATAAGAAAAACGGTTTACAAAGAACTATTTTGAAAAAACTTATTTGATATTTAACATTCTGGGAAGTCAACAATTTGGGAATTTGACATTTTGGTCCTAAAAGAAAACAAACGTTAAATTTTGACTTTTTGACTGTGGATATTTATTTTATTTCTATCCACCACAAGCAAAGTCCTGCGTTTACACTCGCGTAAGTCCCGATCCCGTGGGAATATAGAGACCAAAAGTATCCTATGTTACTTCTCGATAATGTACTTTCCTATTAGTGAAATTTTTTTTAAATCGGTTTAGTAGTTTCAGAGATTACCCGGAAAATACATACATACATAAATAATAATTGTTACCAACGTTACCTCTTTATAATATTACTCGTAGTATAGACGGAATGGAGCTGGTAATGTCTATTTACGGTGATATGTTATTTGAATGTTTGTCTGTGCGCAATCAAAAAATGTTCCCATTTTATAATCGGTTTAAACTAAACTATCATTCTTTCTCTACAGTCGAAGGGTAACGTTCATTGAACAACAGTTTACCAATGTGAAAACGTTCTTTTGTATGTGAAACCTTATATTTTTCCAATAAGAACGTGTTCATTGGAGCGAATCGGTCCTGCGAAGATGCTCGACTGGGTTTCGAGGTCCATGTACCAACGCACCTGGGTGTCTATTCACCTTACTTCGAAAATACACTTTATTATAACAGTCGAATGGTACTTTTTAGACTGTACCCGGCTTTGATGATAAACAATTTGTAGGTATTAATAATGATATTATTTTGTTAGAAAAAGGACTCGAAGGTGGTTGTTTTGTATGTTTTCTTAAGCAACGTTTAGCTGACGTTTTGTTATATTTGACGGGATGTCGAATTATTTATTTGAGTAGGGAGTCCTTTTCTTCTTTATTTTGTTTGCTTGCCCGTAAAGTGACTCGCAAAGATATCTATATATTTCGGGAAATATACAGGGACCTACCTACCTACTTGACTAAAGTAAACGTACCAGCATTTTATATGAGTTATTTGAATGCGCGCTTGCTTTCAATCACGTAACATCATCATCAACTATCTTATGTAACATCACCAAATTTGGCTGTTTCCTTGTTGTTGGTTTATTAAATCGTCCATAGTGTCCATCCCAAGTACTTTAATTCCAAGAACGAAGGAACGAAAGAAAGAAAATCTGTCATCCGTCCTTAAATCCAGAAAATAAAATTCCGGCCAGAAAATAAAATTCGGACGGATGGATGACAGATTTTCTTCTAGAATTATCTTTAGTTATTAAAGTAGAGAGCCTGAGCTAACACATAGGCTACTTTCATCTCGATATTACCGCTAGATCGGAACTTACGCGGGTGATGCTAGCGGTCCATAAATCACATAAAACGTTCGACCAAAACAACGGACAGTGGTTTAGTTGTAAAACCACTCAACGATAAATCTATTATATTATTTATATGGGTTTTTACCAAAGACAGCCGGTTTTGTAGCGATAAATAACAATCGTAGCTATTTGTTGCAAATTCATTGCAATCGGTTAGGTATTTGTCTGTGTGTTGGTTGGTTCTTGTGTTAGTGAGAAACGTAAGATCTCTAGAACTGTCTGGACCGATTCTATGATGTTTGCTTTGTTAATTTTGTCTACTAGGCCAAAATCAATTATTTTAATTTAATTCAAAACCTACTAATATTTTAAAGCAGAAAGTTTGTGAGTATGTATGTATGTAGGTATGTGTATGTGTTTGTCACTCAATCACGTAAAACCGCTGAGCCGATTACCATGAAACTCGGTATGTAGATAGTTAGAGATTGAATGTTCTAGAATGTTGAATGTCCCAGAATGTTGTTGAATTCCCAGAATGTTGAATCCCTAAACTGTTTAATTCCTAAAATATTAAATCTAAACTGTAACTTTAACTGTACTCATAATGTTGAAGAAAAAAACAAAATGAAGTCTCGGAAGAAAAAAAATCTCTTTGAACATAAAAAGTTATGGAAATTTGAGGTAGTCGATTTTCATCTACGACTCCATGGCCAAACGCTCGAAGCGAACACAAAACTGGGCACATTTATAGTATTATAGGGGGCATTGTAAAGCAACCTATTTATTTTTTGCAACCATTGTCTGATGGCGATACGAAGTGCACCCAATCAGCTTGTTTAAAACACGACAGCGTTATATACCTACTTTTAAAATTGAGAAATTTGATTCGATATATTCAACCGAACGCCGCAATTTAATGAGCATTTAATTTAAATTCATTAACTAGCGGTTTCTGCGGCGAGGACGCAGTATTGCCAGCACGAATAACAACCGTATCAAATAAATAATTAATACTGAAACTTTATATTATGTCAGTTTTACTCACCGGGGCGGCATCTGTCTTTCGAAATACGAGACTATTTGTTCATTAATTATTTCAGGGTTCGGTTTACGTTACGTATTGAATTTTTTAATGTTAAATTGTTAAAACCCACTGACCTGAATTATATGGACAGGAGGTCTCGCACTGAATTTTGTGCCGATTTGATCTGCGACATGTTGCGCTGTTGTCGCGCGTTTTCTATTGAAAGTAATAGTGACCGTCTCCGGAACTATTCGTTCCATGGATGCAGATCAAATCGGCACAAAGATCTAATGTCATTTTGTATGGTATAGCAATTCCAACTTACTTGTATAGTTTCATTTCAGTGTTAAAACCCCAAAATACATGTTTGTTAAGCGCCAAAGCTTCGTTTGACACAGCGGCTATCCAACTAGGTAGATACATGTTCTATCTATATAACACTAGCTGCGCCCCGCGGTTTCACCCGCGTAGATTCCGGTCCCGCGGGATTATCGGGATAAAAAGTAGCCTATGTGTTATTCTAGGTCTTCAGCTATCTATATTCCAAGCATCATCGCATTTGGTTTAGTAGTTTTTGCATGAGTCACATACATACTTGCAAACTTTCGTGTTTATAATATTAGTAGGAAGTAGGATTGTAAACCGCTTATCCTCATTTTTAACACATTCAACCATAATATGAGTAGCATCTTACACTATTTAAACTTTCCCATAAGAAAAGCGAATTTTTTCAACGAATTGTGTCCGGAACGAAGGCGAAAGGCTTCTTCTTCTTTTCGTATAGTGGTGTGGCTCACCTAGTGAGTTTTTCAGGTCGCCCTAAGGCCTCTACCTTGACCTAACGACTGCTATCAGAATATAACAACCGGGACCAACTAAACGTACCTTCCGAAGCACGGAAGTGCATGAGAAAATGATTTTTTGCCACACAAATTATCGGTCACCCATCCAAGTAATGACCGCGCCAAGCGTTGCTTAACGCGCACGACCGTTTAAGATTGGCAGGTGCAGCTAGGCAAATGAGCTTCTCGAAAGGCTAGAACAATAACTTGTCTGCTCAAATTAGACTGCAAAAGGTTGATTATATAGTTTTTAGTAGACACCCCTTTAAAGAAGACTTCAGCAGCAACCAGTCAAACGAAAAACCTACTTAAAAAAAAAACAAACCGAAAACTTTCCAACTCACAAACCTACACGGACTGCAGTTTTAATAAGTGCAGTGCACAAGTCTGTGCATTATTTCGCTGAGAAGTTCTGCAACTCCGTCGAGCAGCAGACTTCCTGTTAAATATGCCGTGTGTGGAAGCACGCTTCGTTAGCGATATGTTTTTATTACTTAGTTTAAATTATTTCGGCGCTTTTATGTTCGTTATTGTTTTTCTCTAGTTTTCGCGAGGTTGGATCTGAAATAAAACTTATTTTTTTCTGTTTTAATAGAGTTGCTTTTGTTATATTTATCCTAGACTTTTTGCTCTCGGCAAATCTTTTCTCTTTATAATCGACTAGCTGCGTCCCGCGCTTTCACCCGCATAAGTCCCGATCCTGTAGGAATATCGTGATCAAAAGTAGTCTATGTTACTCAGGGCTCAATGTAGCTTTCTAATGGTGAAAGAATTTTTGAAATTGGTCTAGTAGTTTTTGAGGTTATTCATAACAAACATACAGACGCACACACACATAAAAAATTAAATATTTTCTCTTTCTAGTATTAGTATAAGTAGATTATAGATATTTAACAAACAAACATTCAAAAACATAGGCTATCATTTAGAATTACGCGTACCTTTCGTGAAATGTGTGTATTTTAAAATTCAATGAAATACGTACATTTTGTTTAAACGTACCGACATTCATTAAGAGTATAAATCAACTTCATACATTTACTCGAGAGAAATATGGTCGGGGTAATGTATGTTGTGTAGGCTAGGTAGATACGCAGTATTGAGCTATATTTTATTAAAGTTGCTTACCAAATGAAGTACGTACTTGATTTTATTTATATGAACACATTATGTTTTTAAAAAACATAACCCTTTATTTGCAGTGTGGTGAAAACAGTTAAGAGGATAGTCTCCATTCTCTTTCTAAATAAAAACGTAGTTTTAATTTTCCTCCCTGGATAAAGACATTAGAGCAAATATGTTTATGCCATAAAACTTATATCTGTCATGACTATGCATCTACCTTTTTATTTTTTTCATTTTTTTATTTTTCATTATTATTTTAATTAGAAAATAAAATAAAAAAAAGTAGATGCATTGTCATGACAGATATAAGTTTTATGGTATAAACATATTTGCTCTAATGTCTTTATCCAGGGAGGAAAATTTAAACTACGTTTGTATGGAGAAAGAGAATGGAGACTATCCTCTTAAACTCAGGCAATGAACTCGCACTCTGTGCTTTATCATAGCAGTGCGTTAACACTAACAACCAAGTACTACTTTACTATGACTAGACATCAACTAATGCACATGTTTACAATAAGACATACAGTTGTGGTCACAACTGTATATATACCTACACAAAAGGTCAATATTTGTCTACATCGGTACATTTTATAAATAGTATAGTAACTTAAATAATATCTTACATTCAATATTCATAATAGAAATAAATTGGTACCTCTAATTATCCAGGACCGGTATTACACTAAATGACACAAGATGACAATACTATTACGATTATATCGACACACTATTGCCATTATATCGAGACTGTGACAAATTTAGTAGACTTCAATAGTATCGTAATGGTGTCTCAGTGGAATTGCAATAGTAACCATGGTAACCAACCTTCTCTGTCTGTCTGTCTGTCAAGTCTGTTAAAAAACCATCCTGTCATTAGAGTTTTGACAACTATCGAGACTCCATCAGTGGCATCTCAGTGGTGTCGCAGTAGTGTGTCGATAGAATAGTTAACATAGGAAACTACTAAATGTGTCAAATACACGTCAAATATGACGATTAATATTCTATCGACACACTATTGAAACACGATTGCGGAGCGTAATACCGACCCAGGTAGGTAGACAGTCGTTTGTCTAAAGATTTTAAAGATACGGTAGCACAACAACAAAGGTTTTTGGCCCACACAGAAAATACTTGCAGTGAACGAACGGTCGATCCTACGGACGTAAACAATATCATCCTCCCTTGAAAAGTAGGCAGTAAGACGCCACGGAAGCCTACTCTGGATTGGTCAATGTCCTATGCCTTTATACAGTGATGAATCTTAGGACATGTCGGTTTCCTCACGATGTTTTCCTTCACCTTAAAAGCGACGTTAAGCGAGTAAGGTACAGTGGCACTCTACAATATAACATAATTATTTCCATACCTACTTAATCCAAAAATAACATCCTGACTCAATTTAAAAAATATCATTCAGTTCCTCTCTAGGTAAAAAAATTGGTTCAAATTTCAATTACCGACATGAAAAGGGCATAAAAGAGTTTGTTAATTATTAAAAGAGGTTATTATTATAAACGGGGCCCACGAGGCGGTGAAATTAATAAACCCCACAGTGAAAAAGTTATACAAATTCGAGGTAAAACAATCAAAATTATTCGCAAAGTGTTGCCAAAATAAAAAGTAGGGACGCCCTTGAGGCGCGTTTAGGGTAACCAGAAAATCTGGCCCAAGGTGGCCATTGCCAGCATTTTGTAGAATACGACATGACCTGCGGTTTCCCTGAACACTGCCGGCTACTCAAATTGGATCCTTCCATGTAAATAATACATATTTTAAATGATAAGTGGTAGAAGTAAATTACAACTATGGTGTGGTGTGAAATCCGTTTGTGAGTATTGCCTATTTTGTGGATATGTCGAAATTCATTTGACATAGCCGACTTTCTCTGCGACAATCAGTCCTATGCCCATGTGGCACGCTCGCTTAGAATAAGGTAAGAAGACCTAAGTAGGAATAGTTTTAACCTGCACCGACCTGCGTATCAGAACTCAGATGAGTGCGGACTCCTACATATGGCCCTATGTGGGTGTGGGACAATACGATCTAGATCAACAAATTTTACCATTTTACAAAAAGAGCATGAGAAATACGAAACAAACATCACCCATTGCACCATTCAAGGAACCATATTATTATTTTTAAACCACTGGAATTGAACTCGTATGGGAAAGTTCTAATTTCGCATGCTTGCTCTCGCTCGTTGTATATGTGGGTGAGCGAGACCGCGCATCTTGTCATTAGCCTTGCGCATACGAAAGAGTTTTCTACCGGTTCATTTTAATTTCGCATACTAGCTCTCGCTCGTTGTGTATGTGCGTGAGCGAGACCATCGACCTCGTCGTCGCTTTCCATCAGGTGAGATAAGGTTAAATGCTTTCTCATGTAAAAAAAAACAGTAGGTACTTAAATGGTTCTACGTATATTCAGAGCAACAGAATTTAAGTACTTTCATAGACCTAATAGAAAACTGACTAGTACACTGTCGGCCGTTGAAATTGGGCCGTCCACGTATACGTTTATTGTTTTCTCTAATGTCAGCATCGCGTCGGGTATCCTGCTATGATATATCGTTTCGCTGGAAATTGCAATTTAGTTGCAATAGTGAGTTATTACACCGCTGTAAGACAGCGACAAATTATAAAGAGACGTGGGAGGAACATAATAATCTACTTTACAGTTGATCGAAATTGTGCTGCTTTATAGCCTTTGTCATATTGTTTTGGGTTTGTTTAAGACTAGCTGAATAATAATAAAAAAAGTATTGCACGACGTTACATACAGCGCAATCTAGTCCCAATCTAAGCTCTAGACTTGTACTATGGGCACTAGACAACGGATATATTACATTTTATAGTTTTTTTTGTTAATAGTTTTTTACCTAAAAATTCTACACGCCTACTTATCTATGTCTATAAAATACTTAGTGCCGACTGACTGACTGATAGATCAACACTCAGCCTAAACCGCTGATAGTAGAGAGCTGAATTTTGGAGAGTGTGTTCGTTATATAAGGTAGGTAGGTACCCGATAAAAAAAATCTATTTTAACTTAGTGGCGTGTGTTTATATAATCGCAACCGTCGCGGTTAATAAATTGTAGAAAAGCCATATTGTTTTCAATTTTGTCTACTTACCTTTTATATTAAAATTAGGTAAGATATTCTTTGCAAAAATACTGAAGCCCGAAAAACAACTTTGTTCCAAAACTTCATTGTCTCCTTTATTTTCGTACTCGCCAACCGCATCAGCTAATTTATTATTTCCTTAATGATTTTTTCTTTCCATTGTCCGTTCTTCCTAACCCCTTGGAAAATAACTGCAAAGTATTTTATTAGCGTGAAACAATACATTTTCTTATCATCGCCTTTTTTTTAAGAGAACAGGAATAAGCCATTATCTTGTCCTGCAATGTACAGGGCGCATTACCACCGAGCAATATATTAAGGGTAAGTGTTCTGACGTTGCTGACTCTACACCGAACTGGGATTTGGCTATTTACTGTTTGTCTTCCTGAACACACGGCGCTGTTGATTTAGTATTTTGTTGGTGGTAGTACTTAATGTAGGTTTTGTATGTATTGTTAACTGTACTTACTTTATGTTAATATTGGCTGGTTGGAGGCGGAAAGTTATTCGACTGTAATGTTTGCTTTCTTAGGGAAAATTCATTTGTTATTTTGTACCAAAACTATTGACATTTTTTTTTAAATCAAGGTTTTTAGAGTAGGTATTTGCCGTGTAGCCCTGGCATAGAATAGGGTTACCCCATTTCTTTCCGTGGGTGTCGTAAAATGCGACTAAGGGATCTATGGAGGCCTAGCAAAAAATTTAAGGTTTTTTTATAAACTGCTTGGTTGAACGGTTGGTGTCAGGGTGCAAAAATATTTTTTCAAATCTATTAGCAGAAGGTATGGTCAATGATGACTTACCTACTGCGCCAACCCCTCTGAAGTGAAAAAATTAATGGATTTTGAGTAGTCAACAGGACCATCACTCCGAAGATCTTTGTCAGATCCCTAACATTTTATTATGACAGCATCTCGGACTATCCAGCTTTTAATTAAAAAAAGAATTATCTCAATCAGTTAAGCCTTAGACTTCGAGTAATAAATGATAAAACCAAAAAAAAAATTACCACGTTGCCAAGGTAGGCGGAGTATTAGGTTATTTTCGTTACGAAAATTCTGCATTCAAAGCTCAAAGCCCGCGATAAAATCTATGCAATAAATGTACACGACGAATTGAGAACATCCTCCTTTTTTTGGGAGTCAGTTAAAACATAACCCTCTCAGTTCCTTTTTGTCGAGTAAAAATAACACAAATTCAAAGCACCACAACAATACACAAACGTGAGTACTCCACTAAAATCTATTAAACTGTGTAAGGCAAACAGTATAGACAAACTTTAACACATTCATAGAAACGACCTTATTCAGTATCGTAGACCTTTTTAGCTAATTAAAAGATGGGTTCGCTTCTCTCGCAGACCTCGCTTAAATCAGCATGCCTCGGAATTAGCTTTCGACATGCTTGCTAATCGAAATACATTAACATTTATTTTTCTTTGCGATTGGGTGTGGCAAATAAATTCTGGTTAGGTTTATGGTATGGGGTTTTCAGTAAAAAAATAATATAATATAGCTAGTTTTATATATGAACTAGCTGCGTCCCGCGGTTTGGTGAAATGTAGCTTTCTAATGGTAGAAGAATTTTCGAAATCGGAAGTTACTCCATAATTAGCTATTAAGCTTCTAGTTATAAGCTCATTGTAAGTGGACTATTGTCTTTTATGAGTAATAAAGATTCTTTAAACCTAAACCTAAATCGGTCTAGTAGTTGTTGAGTTTTTTCATAACAAACATACAGACGCACACACACACAAAGATACAAATCTTTCCTCTTTATAATATTAGTATAGATATAGATAACCCGTTTAGTTTGTAGCCCACGTAGCTCAGTTGAACGAGTGGAGTCCAGTGATAGTGATAGGGCCCAGTACGTTTGTGTAAATCATAAACCGTTACTTCCTTATTAATAACGGTGGAGTAAGGTCGGATTAGTAAGAACATGCTCTGTCTTTTTCCTTGACATAACTTCCTAAGTTGACCGAAACAGACAGAAAACAATGTTGCAAAACTAATTCGACCTTCCAAGTTCATTAATAAGAGAGTTAGGGACTAAATATAGAAAGCCCCTAAGGCACGCAGCCTTATACTCGTAATTTGGTCAAAAAATAGACTAGGTCACACGGCACACACATGCATTTCGTTACGTCACCATTTCAACCTTTCAAGTCACTCCACCCGAAAACCGCATTAAAAAACTTTATTCACAAAACCAAATTATTCCAATCAAATCACAACCAAAAAAGGTCGCTCTAAAATACCGAACCTGATTTTCCTTCGACTTTTTTCCAGGAAAATCACGCTTTTGACCCTTTGGGCCAAAGCGGGTCCCAGAGAATTTACGTAGAATTTAGGTACGGGACTGCTGTTAAAGAGGCATTTATAGTAGGCGGATCCTTACGTATCTACGTAAATAATGCCCCATACATAGCTACCAGTACATATGTGCAGTATTTTAGTTAACCGAAACGAAACGGTAGGTAGGTATCAAGGTATAACTCTTTCGTGATATATTTTTGTAGGGCTTCTTTTGTTTGTTGTTTTATTGCGGTTCGGAGGTGGAGCAATACTGTGATCGTTTTGGGATTGTTGGTTTTAATTCTGCGGCTCGATTCTCGTAAATAACTACATACCAGTTTAAGGACAGAGACAGTGCAGACCGATGATAGAGGCAGTGCAGACGCAACGCAGACACAACACAATTACAAAGTGAACCCAAAATATACTCTCAACTACCACACGAATACAATGAGAGTGTATTTTGAGTATTCTTTGCTATTGTGTTGTAATTTGACACGTGACTTATCAAAGCATGTTTTCACAAAGCAGGCAAGTTTGTTACTATTACCTATTCTATTGTACTACACTTTTTTCTACTATACCTACTGAAGTATAGTAGAAAAAAGTGCAGACCTAGAAAAAAAATCAACGATTGATGAGATAATTAAACGTGATGATCAGAAACAACGCAATGACTGTATTTATCACAGGCTTATTCATTTAGGTAAGAAGTCATACAAATAATAATATTTTTTCCGAGTTATAATTACATATTTATTGTAAATATAACTCTATACAAACAGTATACCATTTTAGTTCACTAAATAAATTAAAATAATTAAAATTAATAATCCAAAAATGACTCCCTAGGTGTGGTACCCAAAAGGCTGTATTATTTTACGTATTACGCACATTATTTATTTCAAAACAGCTATCAAACCCTATTGCATCGGATGCTGTTTGCTGATGTTTGCCCAACGCCGCAAAGTTTAAATCAATAAATCAGATAGGTAAGTTTGAATATTATAGACTGTACAATGTACATCCGATCTAGATAATTTATACAGTACTAGCAATTGAGTACATGCTATTCATAGCGCTGAACTGACAGGAATATTATATACGATGAAATTTTAATGTAGGCTTGCCCAGCAACTACACAGCACTCTAAGCTTAAATAATTAAAATTAATCATACTAAGATTATGCTCAGCATATTATGCTCAGAGGAAATTACTAATCAATACGAAGGAAGGTGAAAGAAGATGACAGCGAAGATAAATCTTCTTTGTTGCACCTAGATAAAAGGGTAAACATGTCCAAACTAATCCAAAACAATTTTGAACCATCGTAAATCTACAGACAAACTCAAAATTACGCCATCAAACTCAATTCACTTCACAAACGTTAAACGGAAGAGATCAGAACTACCGGGAACCTGTTTGCAAACTTGGAACTTATCAAAATAGTATTACAAGAAATAGTATAACAAGATGCTTCAAAGTGAAGTTTAATAAATTGTTCCACGAGAAGTTCTTTTGACTTGAAGATGGGTCACAACAAACGCGTTGATAGAGTGTCATGCGTGCGTGTTTCCCTCTCTCTTTAACATTGCATATATTATTTTAAAATTAAAGAAAACACATTAGACATTAGAGCTACATTAGACGACTAAACAAGCGCATAAAACGCATGCAATGTTGCATTATTTTATCTCATATCTCACAGAATAGGCACATAGTTGCTACAACAGCACTTCACCACTTGAACAGTTAGCAGTTGTATGATCTGTCAAAACGAATTTGCATGTGTGCTCTCTACGTATGCTGTGCAGCTCTTGTTGACGTGACAGTATTTTTTTTACATAAAATAGGCTTGCATTTGACCTGACCTCACCAAATGAGAAGCGGCGTTAAGGAAGATAAGATGTATAATGGTTGCCTAGACGAAACTTATTCAATTCACTCCAGACTTGAAGACTCCAAGATTGTTTTTAAAGGGGAATATCGACACGGATAGAGAGTTCCATTTCGCAGCTGCACGTAGGTACGAGAAAGACGTAAACGCGCGTGAAGGTGTATACGCGCGTAAAATGTATGTCACGCCACGTAGACGCACGTCACGCGTTTGGTGTGACCCGGGTTGTATTGTTGATGCCATGCCGCATGCCGGTAAGATTGTAGCCGTCTCTCTTTTGATCTCAACTTCGAAGCCCGGTATTGACATCTTGCGGATTACTAAGTCGTGCCCCTGAATGTTTAATATTGAGATTTATAATGAAAAACGTAAGAGGTTGTCGTTTTACCTTTTTTTATGAAAACGTCTGGGAGAAATATGTAATCATTTTTGGGAGTTATGAATTTTTGGATGTTTTTAAGGGGCTTCTAAATCATGTTATTTTTTTGTTAGTAATTGATCGTTTGTTTGACAGGTGACGTAGGAGTCTGGGACTTTTGAATGCCCTTTATCATACTAAGTTTTGTTTAATGTGGCACAAAAATAGCTACAAATAGACTTAAATATAAATTGAGTATAAAATCTTTCTTTTTCTTTTCGTATAGGTAGTACCTAGTGTGGCTCACATAGTGTTTGAGTTGTTAGGTCGCCCTGGCCTCTAACTTGATCTAACGACTGCTATCTGAGATAACAACCGGGATCAACTGCTTAACGTGCCTTCCGAAGCACGAAGGAGCTCAAGAAAGTGATTAAAATCATTTAAAACCAAAAAATGATTATAATTTTTAGTGCAGTTATAAACAAAACCAATACCTACCTATCTACCTATCTATCATTCTTGTATCTATCTTACTTTGATGTATACCTACTAATTGTATTTGTTTTATTGTGCAAATAAAGTATTAATCTATCTATCTATCTGTATACTTATCATCGTATCAACCAGTGAACGAAGCGTTGACCGGTGGCGCCCCCCCACTCCTATCACTAATTCTACCCATCGTTAATTGTTTATTAAAGTCCGACCCTTGTCCGAGCTTGGAATGTACTCATAATACGAATTGACAGTTCGTATACGAAAATAATGGGGTTTGTTCGATGGGTCAAACACAAATATTAGCGTTAGATCTTTCGTATATCCGATAAACCGTTGTGTGGAGGTACAGTCAGGCTGCAAAATTGGTTAATGATACATTTTTGATTTCGTCCATTTTGTTGCCAACTTTACATTTTTCAAAATCGGTAGGTATAGATAAATCTTACTAATCTTACTAATATTATAAATGCGAAAGTAACTCTGTCTGTCTGTCTGTTACGCTTTCACACCTAAACCGCTGAACCGATATTGATGAATTTTGGTATAGAGATAGATAGGACTTTGGAGAAGAACATAGGCTACTTTTGATCCCGTTAATCCCGCGGGATCGGGATTTACGCGGGTGAAACCGCGGGCGCAGCTAGTATTATAAATGCGAAAGTAACTCTGTCTGTCTGTTACGCTTTCACGCCTAAACCCCTGAACCGATATTGATGAATTTTGGTATAGAGATAAATAGGACCTTGGAGAAGGACATAGGCTACTTTTGATCCCGTAAATCCCGCGGGATCGAGACTTACGCGGGTGAAACCGCGGGAGCAGCTAGTAATAAATATTGCACGACGTTACACACAGCGCAATCTAGTCCCAAACTAAGCAATAAGCTTGTACTATGGGTACTAGGCAACGGATATAATACATAATTATACTTTTTTAGTAAATACATACACAACAATTAGCGTTAGATCTTTCATATATCCGGTAAACCGTTGTTGTGTGGAGGTACGAAATTGGTTAATGATACATTTTTGATCCCATTGTCCGTTTTTGCACGACGTTACACACAGCACAATCTAGTCCCAAACTAAGCACTAAGCTTGTACTATGGGTACTAGGCAACGGATATACATACTACATACATATTATACTTTCTTTTATAAATACATACATTATTATACATAGAAAACACTTGGTATGTATGTAGAATGTAGGTATCATAAAATCGATTTCAACCTTAACAGTAGATATTGCATCAGAAGGAAGACAGTTGAAACAAGTCACTGAAGTAACGCTACCTCAAATTCAATGATACTTTGACGTTTTAAGCGTCATTCATCGACAGCATCTTAGCACCCGCAGCGATGGTCATTTCAATTTTACGGTAGACGTACCAATATTGTCAGCGCTGCAGTGGCTTTTTATATTATGTTTGAGACATCACCTCTAGGAGGTACCCAATAATATGTCAATGGTTTGTATTTAGTTTTTTTGCTAAATTTGCCTTAAGGGCCCTATACCTGCTAAACTTAAAATCCATGTCGGGCGCATCGAAAATTGTTGATTATTTCATGACGGAATGTCGAAGAACTTTTTTTTGTGTATGGATTGTACGCGACATTGTTTCCGATATTTTAGTGCAGTTTCCATACAAATATGTAGAAACGTATTGAAGCCTATCGACATTTAAGCCAAATCATACATTTTTTGTCTAAAATTTGGATAGGCTTTGCACCAATAGGAGGTTCTTGTCTTAAAACTACACCAAAATGTAGGAAACAATGTCACCTACAATCTGTGCACAAAAAAAAAGTTCTACGACATTCCGTCATGAAATAATCAACAATTTTCGATGAGCCCGACAGGGATTTTCAGTTTCAAGGTCGTTGGCGTTGTTATTTCTCTTAAGGTAGGGTCCGTGTTTTATCAGATTAGACCGCGCCACACCAGACGGACAGGCCGTGGGAACAGTACCGTCCGATGAAGCCTGTCGTCGCGCTTGACGATAATCAGTCGCAAAGGCCTCGACAGGTGTGGCGCAGTCTGGCCTGGCCTGTGATATAACGGGCCGTAGTACCCCAGCTTTAGGTATAGTGTTGTCAGAGTTTAGAAACTAGGTCACACAAAATACCTAACAAATTAATAATTATACCTATTACCACCAGCAATTTATTAATATTAATTAATTTACCACCATATTCATAAATTATACTCGCAAGTCTCAGATGAAAAACACACCACAATCTGCTAATGGGGGTGTGATATGGCTCAGGAAACGTCATTCATAAATATATCTAGCCACTTCCGGTCAGTGTAACGACTTGTTATTCCATAGGTTCTTATAGCATATTCATATTAGAGAAACTTAAGAAGAGATTTTTTGAAGTATTAATTAAGATATTATTTTAATATCTTTTAGCACGGTACGCATATTTTTAGATGAGACAAAATCTCTGGACTCGCGACACCGTTACACGACGCTTGAATTTTTAAATACATAATTTGATTTTACCATATCTAATCAACGCAATATTAGCACAACGAGATATAAAAGTACAATTGATGCGGTATTCACGAGATATTGAAATAACTTTAGGTAGGTACTCTTCTAAAAATGTCTAACGCGTCAAATCCGTATTTTTTTTTACAAGACATAGGCTAGCATTTAACCTCATCTCACCTGATGGGAAGCGACGATAGGGTCGACGGTCACACTAGACTTTAATACTAGTGAGTCCCACTTCGTGGAAGTACATCCGAGAAAAGTTGATGGGAACGCGCACCCTGGATGGGTGTGACATTTGATACTATCCCTCATTGTCTTGAGATTTTGACCGTGCCTTGTTACCTCCGGTCTAAGTCGTAGTCCCAAGAGGACTCGTCCGTGTTCCGACACATAGACCGGTGTAGCCACTAAGGCAGACGGGTCGGACTTTGTTCCACTGCCGTCTTCTTATCTTCTAGACAAGCGTGCGATAAGATAGACATCTTAGACTGTATCACCATTTTCAGACAGGTTAGATAGTGCGCTCCTCTATCGTCTAAAAAACGTTTTAGTACTATACAGTATTAATTACTGGAAGAATTCGTATAGACCTAAAACCAAATTTCTAAAATCCAGGAGCATTGAAGTGGGATTCGAACCCACAACCTTCGGAATACTAGCCTGGCGTACTATCCATTGTGATAATAAATAATGTAAGCTCTACAGTATTCTGTTTCGTTTTGTATAATATAATTTTCTTTTTATTTACGAGGAAGTCTCAGTAAAAATACACTTTTATTAAGTAACATAATTTACTTTTTTAAACAACAGTACAGTAGTCCCAAATGCTATAAGTACATTCGAGTAAAAAATAAACTCTGAAAAACTTGATATTTAAACAGATGGAAAACACTTCCACAGGGGAAGGAAAAAAAACATAAACAAAGGGAAAATAATTAAAAACGTTGCGTTGCGTTTGAGCGATACTTTGTTTTGGGACAGTCTTTGGGGATCTTTTTGTATTGTTACTGCGCGAATGTTGCACAGGTTGTTGCAGTACGTGATACTGCAACATTAAGATTGAATATAGGACGATTTCTTAGATACGTTGTTATAGATAGACAACTTGCAGCACAAGACATAAGAAAAGAACCAAAAACACGAAGAACTTAAAAAATGGCTAGTCAATGGGCTGTCTTACGGCTGAATACAAATATTTTAAAGACAAGGATGACATTGCGTGAATTTCTAATACCTTAAGTGTTAGAAATATCTACGTTGTTTATTATTATTAATTATACAAATCAACGAATATACGAATATTAAAATAAACAATTTAATGTCAAATGACTTAAAGTCAATAAAAACTACTAAAACTACTCTGTTAAGTTTTGTACTCTATATTTTGAGTTTTAAAACAGTATTGATCATATTTACTTTCTAGAATCAGCTTTTAAATTCAGCCACGTCGCCTTTAAGGTAAAAAAGAGCGTAACAAGCGCACTCTACCTTTTACCATACATATTTGATAATAAAGAGCATGTAGTTATCCTTTTGTGTCTTTGTGCCATTGTTTCCTTACAAAGACGCTTCTGTACGCGAGATTACTCATTAGGGAAGAGCTGTTGAAACACTTGACATGGTTCGTATTAAGTTTTAAGGTACCTACAAATATTATTTAATAATGGAATATCGCTATATGGGACTGGCGAAATATTGAGCCCCGAAAATTAAAACCAATTAAAACGTTGAAATTAAACTCATGTTTCGGTTTTAATCAATCCTGAAGAAAAGACATGTAAAGGTCTCTCGTTGAGAATTGATGCAATGCTAAAAGTAATAAACACGACGCGATTTAAACCAAAAAATAATAATTCATAATTCATTTATTGCGAATAAGGGTAGGAATACAATTTTGGTGTTGCAGATAGTTAATATACAGATCACCTTACTCAGCCATTTGGCATGCAATGTGTTTTTATAATAATAAAAACACATTTTTATAAAAACACAAACACAAATATTACATAATTCTTCTCATTCCAACAATTACGAATAACATTAATTTCATTTGCAATATTATTTTAATGTCATAAATGTTATGTCATGTGTAAAATGAGTTTAACTTCAATCCAACATCGCGAAAACAGAAAAAATATATAAAATAAAACATGATAAATATCCTGTTATTTAACAGCCCGTTTATTTTCCTGTCCTGTTATTGATTTAATATTTGTAGTGAAAACAACCCTGTTTAAAATCGTAAAGTGTTTAAAATTTAT
This sequence comes from Idaea biselata, assembly GCA_958496205.1. Taxonomy (NCBI): domain Eukaryota; kingdom Metazoa; phylum Arthropoda; class Insecta; order Lepidoptera; family Geometridae; genus Idaea; species Idaea biselata. Next base: position 14,836,523 of record OY292398.1, on the reverse strand, counting down.
GGAAAATGAATTGAGACTAGTCCTCGCCGATATTTACAGCTTTTGTCACCTTTTTGCTGACGTTAATTATCACTCATGTCCGGGCCACAGTTACAGGAAACGTCAACGCCTATCATCGTGATAATAATTGCAAAAATTATACGATTTTAAACTTACATGGTTGTTTTCACTACAAATATTGTTAAATACCGGGGTATTTACCATGTTTTAATTTGTTTTTGAACGAGCTCGATGTTACGTGGTAAATACCCCGTTGTTTTATATTTTTATTGCAAAAATTGTTGCAATAACTTTAATGCGTTTATGGAGTGGCTAAATCAACGTTCAATGACCATCATCGCCATAATTAACGGCATTTCCCTGTAGTGTGGTCAAGACATCACAAGAGCAAAACAAAGCATTAATCCATGCGTGCATAGGGTCGTTTGTAAATACGTCTTTGTCATAAACGTGTATTAAAACTTATTTTAGTTAGTTCCTATTATAATAATGTTTATTTTTTGTGTTTGTTACAGACTGGCAAACACTTTCACCGGACTTCACTTCTCATCAAAGCTTTTAATCACAAGTTTAGACTGGACCTCGAGCTTAACACGTAAGTAATAACAATAAAAAATATAATATTAAGACAGGGATAATCGCCTCTACTTCATAGTTTGCGAGTAAAATTGTTATTGAAAAGGGCCTCTGCTTGTTGGCTTCAGTCCCGGACGCTTTTTAAAGGTCTGGGTGCTCCATAGTAACCAAATATCTAAAATGATGACTTTAAATCCAGTAAGGTTTTTGAGTTTTTGAAATCGGCCCGGCGATACAGGATACACATTCTGATAGTAGGGTGACAGTAGAACCATCGTATTATCGTATCGAAACGAACCGAAGTAACCCTCCAGTACTTTCCGAGTTAATTCATTACAAACATACGACACACACACACACAAATACAAATATTTCCTCTATATAATATAAGTGTAGATAGAGCCCCTACCGCCGGCTTTAGCTTCATATTTGACTTTGTTTTTAGTGAATTGTAAACAGCAATTTTCTATAATAAATTAAAACCGATATTTTTTTATTTACTTTGTCACTTGTTTATTTAGATTTTTCCAATTAAATTGCACCGTTTGTGAACCTTGTTTGCAAACTGAATGTTTGGATAACTCGAAATTGGACTTGTTTACACTAAAATAGATGAATTTACTTTCAATAGCTTATGTCAGTTATATCACATACACCGTCGAGGTTTTGATTTCCTCCGTTAGAAGCGCTTTTTAATTTTCCATACAATTTACATCCTGTTTAATGGGTATAATTTAATATGACCTAAATCTTAAGAGGACAGTCTACCTACTCTTTCTCCATGCAAACGTAGTCGACTGTTTTCTCCCTGGATAAAGAAAAATTAGGGCATAGTCATGGCTGATACAGCACTTTATGGCATAAAAATATTTTTTCTAATATCTTTATCCAGGGAGGAAACAGTCGACTACGTTTGTCATGTTTGTATGCAGAAAAGAGTAGGTAGAATGTCCCCTTAAGGTAGGTTTTAGGGTTCCGTACCCAAAAGGGCCTTTGACTAAGACTTCCCTATCTTCTTCTTTCTTAATCTTCTTCTTATATATAAAATTTCCATGTCACAATGTTAGTTACCGTACTCCTCCGAAACGGCGCGACCGATTTTTACCAAATTTTATATGCGTATTCAGTAGGCTACTATCTATAATTTATGAGGCAAAACAACGTTTGCCGGGTCAGCTAGTCTCTCTATATGCCTGTTTGTTTTTCACTAGGCTGTTTCACATGAACCATGATAGCTAGACAGTTCAAAATTTTCACAGATAATGTGTTTCTGTTGCTGCCATAACAACAAATACTAAAAATTAAAAATTAAAATATTTAGAGAGGACATACAACATACGTATTTTTTGTAACAGTGGTACAGAACTCTTCGTGCGCGAGTCGGAATCGCACATTGCCGGGTTTTTTCAGACACATTTTAAATCCTTTTCCACATAATACAACAAAACCCTAACAAAAACTCCTTTTCTGAAGTCAGTCAAAAATATCAGGCAAAGTAAACTTTTACCGTTTCATTCTACGCAGAAGAGAGACTCGACAAATCGCAACACTTTGAGAAAAGGTAAAACAATTTTCACTCGTAAAATAAAATAGGGGCAATGCCACGCAAACAAATCGATGGAACAACTCGACAAACAAACTTGGGACGCTTTCTTGAACACCATAAATGAAATAAAAGATACAGGAAAGATGATAAGCCAACTTCGTGAAACGGAACGTTGCTATATACTCGTAGGTACTATTCGTTTTGATGGGTAGAGACTGCGTAATACCTATCGTTCTCATAAAATTGCTTGTAGGTAAGCATTTTTAACGCCTTGAGTGTGATTCAGTGATATCTACTCATAGGTACCTACTTTGTTTTTTATAATTGTCCCACGGAATCGGGACTTACGCGATTAAAATCACAAGACGAAGTTAGTAAATGCACCTACTAACTAACTGATAATCATAATGTATCAAAATATGTTTATTTATTTGGTTATTATTAACATAACAATTAGAATCGTCGGTAGGTACTCTAATGTGTCTTCGGAACACGACCTCCAATGAGGAGAAGACACAAGAAACCCATGGGGTTTTTTTGCAGTGTTCATGTGTTTCACATTGTCTCATATTTACTATTAAATAATTGTGGAACTGGAGCAATGATAATCCATACTTACTACAATAATCCTTACTAAAATAACAAGCGCGAAAGTAACTCTGCCTGTCTGTCTGTCCAAAGTAGTTTGGATACTTGTAAGAAAAAACACTATCACATCCACAAATACACAACTCGCCCAAAACACCCGACCCGGCCCGGGACCCGCCACCAGAGCTCTAATGAGGTATACATTCTTTACCTAATGTGGTATACTATTCATTCTTTCAAAGGATATTTACCTACAGTATAAATAAATTAATAACGTATCAAACTAGTATATTACGAACACAAAACATGTAGTATGTACTTAACCCGCACCCCTTTACAAATTAAATCCCAAATACAATATTACATTTGATTGAAACACTCAAAAGCCCTCAGAAAACAGCACAAAACCCTTCAGCCACAACCTCATTTGTACAATTGCAAAAACTTCACTACAACATTAATCATCCACGTTTACGAACCCGATACAAAGCGAAGCGAACAATGGTTAGTCCAGGCGTCCGCCGCGTATTTATGCAAGAGAGAAAAAATGAAAAAACCGGGCAAGCGCGAATTCGGCTCACTCGCCGAGGGCTCCGTACGTATTTTGTCGCTGCAATGTTTCTATGCTTTTTACTTTAGACTAGCTGCGTCCCGCGTTTCACCCTATGTTACTCCCTACCCTAGTAGCCTATGTTACTCGGGGTGAATGGTGAAAGCATTTCTGAAATCGGTCCAGTAGTTTTTGAGTTTATGCATATCAAACATACAGACCCACACACACACACAAAAATACAAATATTTCCTCTTTATAATATTAGTATAGATAGATAGATAGAACGCTTTATTATGCTTACCAAAAATAACAATTATAATTAATAAAACAAAAGAAACTTAAATCTAAAGTGGCACAATAGGCGGCCTTACCGCTGAAAGTGGTCTGTTTCAGGCAACCTTTATTTTATTTTCATATTGCTAAAAACACTCGCGTTGTCATTATGAATCTAATCATCATATGCTAAAATACATCGAAACATTCAGGCTAGAGAGTCACAAACGAAAATTGGATACCTACATACCCACCCACATACATACTATCGAAAAATATTACCCTCCTTTGGCAGTCGGGTAAAAGGATAATAAAATTGAAGGTAGATCTTTTGAAGGGACCTGTTAACGTTTCAAGACCTTAACAGGTCCCTTCTTCAGGATTGACGTTGACGTTGAGCGTTAAAACAATGCTAAGAGTAATAAACACTACGCGATTAAAACCGAAAAATGTCTTTAATTTCAATACAACATCGCGAAAACAGAAGAAAAATCTAGTACATCTTTTGTTTTCTTCAAACACTTGCGATCTTCCAATATTATTAACTATCAAGTGGTCAATAACTGTAGCAATCACCCTACATCTACAAAAAACACAACACATAACCTATATTTTCCGATTTCTACTCTTTCGACACAGAACCCTAGAAAAATAAAAATGGGGTATTTTTACAGTGCAAAAATTTGATTCGGGCACAAAGACCGTCGTGTTTACCGACAACGTATGGAGCGGGGTAGGTAGTAACCTACCTACCACGTTTGTTTGAGCGACCGCTTTTAATGAAGTTGTCGCGAGCCGCGAGTGCCGCGAAAACGCCTGTTATGTGCAATTTATGAAACGGGAAAATGAGACAATGTTTTTTGTTCAATTTCGTTGGTGAATTGTGGAATAGATAGTATTAACTAGAAATAAAAATAGATATAAGTATTATATCCGTTGTATAACCACCGTAATACAAGCTTAGTAGCTTACCACGGGGCTAGATGGCGCTGTGTGTTGTTCACTAAATTTATTTATTATTTATTTATTTGACTGCGCTGCTGCTGGGAAGATGGATAGGTAGCGAATCTTAATTGAACGTAATCTTAATTATACAAAACATCTTTGATGCACAGGCGACCTCAGTGGTGCGTTGTGCGAATGCCCGACTGCCCGGCTATGTATAAGGTTGCGGGTTCGATTTTGGTCGGGTGCAAGTATTTATGTTTAAAAATAAATATTTGTTTCTGGTCTGGGTGTCTCGCTATGTATAATATGTATTTATATTTACAAAAGAAAAATAAATAGTAAATAAATAGTATGGTTGGCCACACAGTTGCATTTCCCAACCCACCTTTTGATCCTTAATCGCTTGCCCGTACAAGGGGGATAGGTACCTACTCTTTTCTCCACACAAACTTTACAAACGTAGTAGACTTTTTCCACTACAGTTTTCCGCCCTGGATAAAGACATTAGAGAAAATATTATGTTTATGCCATGAAACCTATATTATCATCCATGACCATGCCCCTAAGTTTTGTTTTTTTTCACATTCAAATTTTCCTTAATTTTAATTCTATTCTAATTCGTAGGGGCATGGCCAATGGTCATGACAGATATAGGTTTTATGGCATAAACATATTTACAAACAATCTACTACGTTTGTATAGAGAACAAGTAGGTATCCTTTCCTCTTTAGAGAAGACGAAAGGTTACGAATATAATCCCCAAATTGGAAAACGTCGAACGACGTGCGCCCCACAATGAAATTACCCGACGATTGATTGGGCTCAATCGAAGCATAAATTAGCAAGTGAGATTCATGTAATCTGTGAATAGAAAGATTTACCGCCTTTATGACACCGCTTTAGGGTTCATTGCGCTTACTTACTTGAATGGGCGACACTTTTAAAGTATAAGAGATAGCTGTGTCCCGCGGTTTCACCCGCGTAAGTCCCGATCTCGTGGGAATATCGGGATCAGAAGTAGACAATGTTACTTCTCGATAATGTAGCTTTCTTTTAGTGCAAGAATTTTTGAAATCGATTCAGAAGTTTTTGAGTTTATACACAAACAAAAATACCAATCTTTCCTTTTTATAAAATTAGTGTAGAAGACGTCTATTCGGTTTGGTATCGGATTTATCTTAAGTAAGTCAATTTACCCCTAACCCCAGCAATGACCGAAGATTGTAATAAATGGCTATCTAGTATCAGGAGGGCCGACCCCAAATAGGAAATGCGCCACAGGAATGATGATGATGATGAACATCATTTAAGGTTGATTTATTCAATGTGCAGATATCTGTCGAGAAAAATCAAACTTACCTGTCGCCTTTTACGACAGCCACGGGAGGAGATGGAATGGCCCTATTCTATTCCAGGGCTACACGTCTAAAAGAGCCGTGTAACCTATAGAATAGGGCTACCCCCATAAGCCATACGCTTCTCAATTCATTTTATTAGTTTACCTAGTAGTTTATCACAACGTCACATAAGATCACATAAGTTGTAGGAAAATGTAGGAAATTTGACAAACGCTTGCCAAAGCCCGTTTTTAGAAAACAGGCAAGTTTGCATTATTTCTTTCACCCATGATTATTCCAAATATCGCACCCTGCATCCACAATTTAAATTAGGAGCGCAACTGTCAAAACAACGTAGGCATTCTACCCGGGAGCCGTCGAGCCCCCAGGTAGATAGGTGGGTAGATACAAGGCCGCCATGTTGTGACGTCTAGCGCCCCCAGGGACACGACCGATTGAAAAACAATACAGGCCTATAACGAGGGAACTTGCCTGGTTTATGTTAATACAGTTGAACGAATTATCAATTGGGTGCAGAAATTTGTTATAGGTAACTTACTGACCCGGTGAACTTTGTTCCAGGGGCAAAAAAAGTTTCCTATGTCCGTCTCCTGGCTCTAACGTGACCTTCTTTAATATAGATAGAAGATTGATAGATTTTCGTTTTACAATTAATTTTAAAGTTCGTAAGATATGAGATAACAAAGATTATAAAACAGAACTTCTTCTTTTTCGTGTGGTGGTGTGGCTCACCTGGTGTTAGAGTTTTTGGGTCGACTTAAGGCCTCTGACTTGACCTAACGACTGCTATCTGAGATATCAACCGGGACCAACTGCTTAACGTGCCTTCCGAAGCATGGAGTAGCTCGAGAAAATGATTTTTTGCCATAAAACAGAACTAGCAAAACATAACCCTTGCTTTATAGTCGGGTAAAATCCCGGTAGTATACTCTATTTTTTTTCTAAACTTATCAGTAATAATTTAAGCAGAAAGTTAATAAAATTAAATAAAAAATAAATAAATTTATTTCCAAATTAATGTGTACAAAAATTACTTAAAGTCAAAGTTAGTAAGTTAATATTTCAGCATACCTACCTACGTATATTATTTACAAATCTTTAAATAAAAATAAAATGGCTTGGGTCAGATTAAGAGGGATCAAAGGGAACTCGTCTGCCATCCGCCTTAGGATACCGAAATCACCCCAATAAACCCAAAACAAAATGACGTGAAAAAAGAACACAACAAACAAAAAAATACCAATTCCCAAAATTAAAAATGTAATCTACTATCAAAGCTGTAATCTGCAAACGAATCAAAATACTGCGTACCTATAGATACCTATGTATAAATACGTAGGTACCTCAGTAAAATATATTTTAATACGGTCGCTTGTAAAGTGAGTCTGTCACTTTCCCCCTCTCCCGTTCTCCATATAAAGCTGAGACGGATAATCTTTAATAATAAAACATTTTCGTCTGTCTCAGCGTTCATAATATATTCAGAACAAGTGGTCTTCGGGTACTACGTAATGAGATGAATTCAAATTAATGCCAGTCCTTATCTTTAACAAGACGAGGATTATATTTTGCTTAGAAAATGTGAATTTGTTTAAGGGAACACACTGAGAAATTTAGGTGTCTTACGAGTTGTTTTTGTCTTGGGAAAAGAGAAGAAAGTGATCTCTCTGTCTGTGCAATAATTGGAGACATTTGTAACTTGAACTTCTACTTTCTTTTTTACGGGCATCTTGTTTTCAACTGGAGAGCGTTATGGAAGATTCGTGTATTTTTTTAAATTATGTTACCTTGTTTTTTAAATAAGATCGTACATTTTTTTTATTTATTCACCGAAAATGAACAATAAGTGAAACTCGTAAATAGCACCATTCATAGTTGATGTGCATTTCCGATGAGAGCTAAAAAAGGATTAAAGAAATCTTTAACTATTCACTCCTAGTGATAGGTAGGTAGGTAGTAATAGGTAGATAGGTACTAATAGGTACTCATCAATATCGATAGTGATTCACTCGCATTGAACTGTCTAACTCCGAGCGACGTTTTGAGAGTTAATACCGTGCCTCATCATCACAGATATGCCTGCGCAAATGCGCTCAAAACTTAATAAAAACAAATTAAAACTTTTAAAACCTGACTTCTAAAATAATAACAAACCAAATAAGGTAGGACTTATCTATTATGCATTCTCGGATGTTGATCATTCCGAAGGTTCTAATCAGATCTTCACCAAGGCTTTAATTTTTATGGGGCCAACTCGGGAGTCTCACTGTTAAAATAATAAAAGAATTATCGAAATCTGATTTCATATGCCGAAGTACGGCGTGGACATTTATACATACACACATACAAACAATATACGGGTCGAAATAAGAACCTCCTCCTTTTTTAGAAGTCGGTTAAAAATGACGTGTCATCCTATTGTTTCAATCAAAATTTGTTAGCAACATAGTTACGTAATCAGAGGCCAGTGGTAATACAATCGAAACCGAAAAAGGAGTTTATTTTACTGTAAAATATAATTTCAGAAGTGTTGTGTTAGGTAAGTCGTGAAACACTAGTCGTAAGATGTAACATAAACAGTTAGTAAGCAAACAGAACTGCTTACTCAGCTCAGTTCACTGTTTACTGGAAACAACACTAGTCTAAAACTTTCAAGGTAAGTATTTCGATACGTTTATCCGTTTCTATTTCTGTGTTAGTGTTTTGGTATTCAAAGGTTTTGTCGTGAATTTGCAATCGCTTACGAAATTTCTATTTCAATTTTGTAGATTTTTCTTCGGTTTTCGCGATGTTGATATTATGTAATAAAATTCATTTTTTGGTTTTAATCGCGTTGGTATGTGCACTAAAATGTAGGAAATAATGTTACAAATTTACAATCCATTCACAAAAAAATACAACAACATTCCGTCATGAAATAATCAACAATTTTCGACTTGGGTTTAGCTCGTATACACAATTTAATGCTATTTCAGTTTTCAGGGTTACTGAGATGTTTTTTAGAACTTGGCTGTTTTTTTTAAATATACTAAAAGCAACGCGTAATCGCGTTGTATAGCCGAAAAAATGAGTTTTATTACAAAATTCAATTTAGCTCAAAATGTCTTATAATGACAACAATAAACTCGTCGAAATTTCTAGATAATAATTTGTACTGTAATGGGTTCACAGGGTGATGTAAAAAATTAATAAGTTTATGAATGTAGAATTCTAGACCTATGCGTTTAATTATTTGAATGTTTTAGGGAATTAGAGAGACTTACAAGCATTCCATTTGAATCAGGTAGATTGAGATTTATTTAGGTAATATATGAATTGAAATTAAATAATATTCCTAGGTCTTTTTTTAAGTATTTCCTACTCTTGAAAAATTGGGTTTTTGATAATAAAAAATACTACAGCCAAATAAGCTGCAACTTCAGTGTATTGTACGCTACCGCTTGCGCCACAAATGCCCTTGTGCAGAATTTTAAAGACCATTTTTTTTCTCTTTCAATTAAAACAAACAAAAATTATCCTATCTAATAATAAAAAAACACCAGTAATTGAACCTAAATCTCCACTGAACACCGGGTCTTAGATTCACGCATGAAACCAAATTTCAATATCACAAAATCCTATATAAGTAATCGACCATAAATAATTCAAACTGGCCCGGATCCTCGTGAGCTTAAAAACGTCATCCGGGTGACATAACTCATTCTCGATTCGCCCGGTCTAAATTCCCCGGGCGTTACCCCAAAATGTATAAAAATGTTTACTTTAATGTACAGAGGGTGTCCATTTTTTAACACAAGTGTGAAAGTGGCACATTGTCTCCTCACGACTAAGATTATTGTACTTTTTAAATTCACACGATTTGTTAACATAGTTACATTTTCCCGGGTTTTTTTCGCGTATTATTATTTATTTTCTTACCTCGACGTTTCAATCATGTTACAATGGTCTTGGTCGCGAGGGGACATGCGGTAAAGACCCGGGAAAATGTAACTAAGATTATTGTAATATAGTATAGATAATAATACAGTAGAATCGTCGAGGTAAAAAAATAAATAATAATACGCGATTTTCCCGGGTCTTTATCGCGTATTATTATTTATTTTCACACCTCGACGTTTCAATCATGTTACAATGGTCTTGGTCGCGAGGGGACATGCGGTAAAGACCCGGGAAAATGTAACTAAGATTATTGTAATATAGTATAGATAATAATACAGTAGAATCGTCGAGGTAAAAAAATAAATAATAATACACGATTAAGACCCGGTAAAATGTAATTAAATCGTGTAAGTGTGAAAAGTTTACAAGTCTGTAATTGAACCGTTTATTTTCCTAATATTATGTCACATTTCATTTTGTCAATACAAACCAATCGATGTACCTACCTAATTTTCAATTTAAATAAAATGGAACTATGCTAGTAATCAAATGGAATTTCAATAAACTAATAATACCCTTTAAAATCTCCAAACGCGACTACAGAATTAAAAACAACAGTTTTGTATTACCTCATAAATTGTGGTAATAAAAAGGTACTCGTGTATGATCATAAGATCACTTTCTAGTCCCTCTGTCTGTGTGTTACTACCAATTTTTCCAGGAACGAGTAGACCTACGCAAGTTAAAAATGTATACCAAAATACTGAACTCTATGATCCCTATTATTGTTACTCTGAGTAAGTAAAATGAGCACCCTGTAAGTGCCATAATAACCTGGAGTGGATTTCCCCGGGTCGGTACCTAACGTTAAGGAAATAATAAATAAAACACGGTGAGAAGTGTTATCACAAAGCCCACATGTTTTCCATGATTCCGCCAAATATTCCTTCGCATTATTTATTACTACTTTCTGGGAATTTCGCGAATCTAATTTAAGGTTATTTTTACATATTGGAAGAAGGGACCTAATGTGACGTGTTGTAATGTGGTAAATATTTTGATTCTTTCGTGAGTGTATTTGTGAGGATCTGGTGCATTATATGGAAAACATTAGATTGCTCTTGCGGTGAACGAAAACATCACGATGAAACGGCTTAGTATTAATCATTGCCCAGATCCCACTGTAACCGATTCACTACCATGACATCACTTTAACTCAAGTTTAGTTTTCATACTTAGATTTCTTAATAGTTCTTTCTAATCTGGTGGTTGTCCTTGGCTGCATTTTATAGTGCAGACAGGGATAGTTGCCGGCATAGTGTCCTCTTTATATTTTGCAAGTAAAATTGTTATTGAAAAGGACCTCTACGTGTTGGCTTCATCGCCACGCACACCTTCCAAAGGTCCGGGGCTCCATAGCCGCGTGATACTAAATGATAACAAAAAATAATAAGTAATCGTAGGTGTTCACTGTCTAGCTTACCACAAGGCAAGTGAAGATGTGGTCTTAAATCCTCATTTTTCGAGTAAAATCGCGAAGTGAACCTAGTGTTTAAATAACTGTCACTGTAAATGAAATGAATACAAAACTTATAATGAAACTACATTGAATAATAATGAAACCCACATTAGCAGTGCGTGATCATTCATTTGGACACTGACGCAGTCGTCGACGTCATCAATTTGCGAAAATAACAATACCATTATCCATTAATAAACAGAAATAAAATGATTTATTATGTTTCACTTTAATTAATGAATAAAACGGCTTATTTTTTTTTTACAAAGCCTGACGTTTTTAATGATATTTGTGATGTTGATTTATTGTAATTAAACAAAAAAAAACCTAAAACAATGCACAAATTGTTTAACCCCCTATGACTAAGTTTATTTGACTCTAATCACTGTCTCTTAACTTTGAAACTTCATGTCGCATTATGAAACAAACGTTACATAAACTTAGTCATCGTTAAAGGTGGTTAATTATATTAAAAAAGGGGGATTGAATAAATAAATACTACGTTCTTGAACAAAAAAAACCTTAAAATATCGTCTACTTAACCGTAACATAACAAAATTATATAGGTAGTACACAATAAAATTTCGAACGACTATTGTTTCTTTCATCTTCTCTTGTATTTGCCAGTTTGACAGCTGTCGTCTGAAATGAATAACTCAAAGAGTACAATTTTGTTTTTAAATAAAGGTTAGGCCGATGAGTGCTTGCCTCGAAGAAACCTATTGGCTATCAGACTTCAAGATGGCGACGACGTAGCGGTTTGTTCCACTTCATATCAGTTTGCACACGAAAGAGGGGTAAATGGGTACGTACCTACCTGTGAAACTTAGTACCCGAAAAAAGAACACACCGCTGGATGGGTGACAGTTCTTTGTATGTGACCCTCTGAAAAAAATTTTTCGAGCTTCTCCGTGCTGCAGCAAGCACGATAAGCAGTTGGTCCCGGTTGTTATCTCTGATAGCAGTCGTTAGGTCAGGGTCAAGGAGGGCTATCTGAAAACTCTAACACTAGGTGAGCCACACACACACACACACACACACACACTATACGAAAAGAAAAAGAACTTACAAAGCGAAAGCGGTATAGTTACGAAGCAAACATAACCTTAAATTTGGAATTCCATAACACATCAATCAGCCAGCATTACCGGCGAATGAATATGCGATAAGCAATAAAAATAAATCAACACCGAATGAAACGAATTCGGGTATTAATATTGGTATTTTATCGATGAAATATCGTTATTATCAGCCAAGTAATTAACCTAAGAAATTGCCTTATTATTGAACATTGTTGAATGAAATATCTATTTACAGACCTGTGGTACAAATATTATTGAATACCGGGATAATTACCATGCTTTTTGTTTTGACAGAGCTCGATATTTTGCCAGTATTAAAATTGTAGACCTTAAAGAAACAATTTTTATAGTTTGGCGTCATCTACGATTTCTCACCACTCACGTGTTGACTACTAGACCAATGGGTACCAATAGTGTACTCAAAATATTTATGTAACACCCTCACGATCAAAGCTGTTGTTACCCAGTAAAAACGTCGAAAAAGGAATAGAAAATACGCGATTAAGACCCGATAAAAAGTTACTATGTTAACAAATTGTGCCAATTTATAAAGTTTTAAAATGATCATCCCTTATGGCGAAAAGGTCCTCAAAACTTACTTCTAAAATTAACTTACAAAATACAACGTAATCTTAACTCTTAACTTAACTCGGAACTCGCTTATGTATCACCCTATCAAGGTTAATTCAGCTTCTTATCTTGACTTAAAGGTCCAGGATCCTTGATGCCCTCAAGCGTTTCTCATTATTAGCCTTATTTGCAACAGCGGAAACAAGGAGGAAAACTTTCAGAATATTTACTAGGTTATACTCTTGGCTTTGTTCGTGAATTTTCAGTTTTTCACTCTGATTTTCAAGAATCTTATTTAGTTGTTTATTGAGACTAATTTTAACACATTTACAGTTACACCCTATATAAAATTTGTCAAAAAATATTTGAAGTATTATTATCCTACTAGCTGTGCCCGCGACTTCGTCAGCGTTTTTCGGATTACCTACCCATCGCTGTGCAAAAGTCTACACTTGAACGGACGACCAGGGAAGTCTGTTGCTGAGCAGAAGAGAATCATGGCAGAGTCTATTTAAGTGTAGATTTTTCACAGCGCAGCGGTTGGTAACGTGTTGCATGCTTATTCACATTACTTAGTATACGAAGTAGCCTTTATCGAAAATATAAAAAAAATCAAAACCCGACTTCGAAAATAAGGACAAAACAATAAAAATAAGCTCTCCTACATACAGTGCAACCGACTTATCTGTTATGTAAGCTAAAGTCGGGCAGCTTAACTACATGATATATTTTTTTTTACGTGGGTAGTGCGCCTTATGCACCGTCAGGCCACACTACCATAGGTTTATAATCTTAACCCCCATGGTGTCCCTCGCTCCACAAGGGTCGAGGCCAGTGGGAATTCCTCATGGACTACATCCCGACAACGGCGGCCTTTCCAAGCCTCATCTCTGCCTCTGCCCGATAGACAATCCCTCTCCATCTCCCCTCCCTCGGCACGGTCACGCCACCGTCTTGATGTCCCCAAAGCCGGTGATAAAGTTCACCACCAGAGGCTGAGGTGATTTTTTATAGTGGTTGTCTTCCACGCGGCCCCTTTCTTGCGGAAAGGACCCCCGAGCCCGCTGACGCGGGATTACGGAGCCAGGCCAGGCAAGCCAGGCAAGCCCGGTTTCCCACGTCGTACGCCTCTTAGCTTGCAGCTACTGAGTCCCCTCACAACGGCAAGGTGGAGGGTAAAACGTAACGTCGTGTTACGTTTTACCCTCCACCTTGGGACTCGGGACTCGAACGCGCAGCCCTCGAATCGGAAACCATCACTCGGCTCGGCAGGCCACCGTTCCTTAAAAAGGGAATGCTGTGATTCGAACGCGGAATCCTCGACTCGGAATCCACAACTGCCATCGTGCCACGTAAACAACATACAATCTGCATCTACCCAGTAAAACTGCCCGATTACAGCTATATTTTTTAATCATTTTTATTGCATTTTCGACTGCCACTAAAAAATATCAAAATTGTAACCGTAACTTTAATCACTGAGGGATTTTTGAGAAGGTTTGAGATGGTTTTAGGGGGTCCATCAATTTGTACCTAGTTCTTTATAAGCCGATTCTATTGATGGAAGTCCAAAAATTAGTAATTTACAGCATTATGGGATGCTATTCTGCTTATCATTCCGAAGGTTCTCATCAGATCTTCACCAACAATTTATGGGACCAACTGGGGACTCTCACTTTCCAAATAAAAAAAGAATGATCGAAACCGGACTTTATTTGCCGGAGTACGGTGTGAACATATTCACATACAAAAAGCCAACAATATGCGGGTAGAATTAAGCGCTCCTCTTTTTTTTGAAGTCGGTTAAAACCAGCAATTATAAAGAATTTCCGTATGTCCGAAGGATCCGGATATGTGGAGAGACATAGGTATACGGTATTTTAGGAATTTCCTGCAAAAAAAACTGGATTTTCGGTTTTTTTTTATTTTCGACCGGATATCCGGTTAGTCATGTGTTGATTCCACACAACATAATTCTTCAATACAACATTCAAACTAATTAGGTAAAAACAGAAAAAACACCTTATCCGGATAACCGGATAAAATATCCGGATAAAAAGTACCCTATATGTTAATCGGGGTCTAAAGCTATCTGCATACCAAATTTGGTCAAAATCGGATTAGCCGTTTCTGAGATTAGCGGGCACAAAGGCACACACAAACAGACAAACAGACAAACAGACAAACAGACAACCAGAAAAATAGAAAAATAGGTTCTACTGCGTTAATAGATACCCCTACAATTTATCTTTTTTTAGGGTTCCGTACCTTAAGGTAAAAACGGGACCCTATTACTGAGACTTCGCTGTCTGTCTGTCTGTCTGTCCGTCCGTCCGTCCGTCCGTCCGTCCGTCTGTCCGTCTGTCACCAGGCTGTATCTCATGAACCGTAATAGCTAGAAGGTTGAAATTTTCACAGAAGATGTATTTCGGTTGCCGCTACAACAACAAATACTAAAAACAAAATAAAACAATTATTTAAAAGGGGCTCCCATACAACAAACGTGTTTCAAAAATAACAAGGAGTTTAGTTCAATGTGAGGTCGCTTCTGATTGGTCAGGACAAATCGAGTTGGTCATGGAATTCAAAATGGCTGCCCTATCTGTCAAATATACCAGTCTGCCTTACTTACCAAAGAGTTTCTTATAAGTTTCAGATTTTCTTTGTGCCAAGGTTTTTTTTTTTATTGAGTGATTCGGTCGTTTGATGGGAGTAGAATCGAAGATAAATATTTCATATTTTCCTATAAAATTTAAAAATTGGTTGTTGTAAACCATTTTAGGGTTCCGTATCCAATTGTGATAGTGGTACGGAACCCTTTGTGCGCGAGTGTCGCACTTGCCCCGTTTTTTTATATCTTCCAAAAACAGACACCGCTAAGTTACGATTTTATTATATGTATAGATAGATGTTATTTGTCAATACATGATTTAATAACTTACTTTAGAATTTCTATCAAACTTATCTTTGGAATACTTTACTTTATCCTAATTAGGACTAGGGGCATAGTCATGAGTCATGGCTGATATAGGACTTATGGCACTTAGGACATATAAACGTATTTGCTCTAATGTCTTTATCCAGGGAGGAAACAGTCGACTACGTTTGTATGGAGAAAGAGTAGGTAGACTGTCCTCTTAACCTATATCGCAGTCCCTATACACAATTTTAGTTCCAATTTATATGCTCCTTTAAAAGCATATAGTGTATAAAAGAAAGAACCAGCTGTAACAAGGAAGCAGGTCCCTCATTTATCTAAGTTCAACCTAACTTTTTATTACGACCGTTCGCACACAGTCTCATGTGGTAATCTCACCCGAGATACGTGACTCTTAACCCAAGATTAGTAATGATAAAGCCCACTCCAGGCGAGCTCTCAGTTAATATGATAATCGGTGCTGAACTATGGAGGGAAGGAGATGGTAGGATGGGTATTGGGTGTGTCTCGATATTTTGTACCGATGGCGACCCTGTATAGATATTTAAGCTGGTTTTGTGATAAAAACTATCTGACTTTTGATTCAGATATTCCCACGGGATCGGGACTTACGCGGGTAAAACCGCGGGACGCATAATATTTATCCCTCAACCAAAGAACTAGTCTATAACTTTACCTATTATTGGCACCAAGTGCATATTTGCAAATATAACTGCATATTTGCAAATATATCTGCATATTTGCGACGCGACGCGCGGATTCGATTCCTATGAACGTTTTATCATCTCACCGCTTAGACACCCTCGTTTCGTCCGTTCGGTCAATAAAAGTTGAACATCAAAAGCATTGGATAGCTATTTAGAGGGTTGAACAAGAACATTTCCGGTCCGTAATCACAAGACTGCCCGAAACCTCACCTAGGGCGGGCAGTCGGGTACGCTTCACTGACTTTCAAACGACAGCGACACTCTTGCTCATAGCTCTTTGATTACAAACGAAGTGCAAACTAGCTTTAATATAATTGAAAAATAAGTACCTAATCCTGAATATTGAATGTAATTAAATCCCGCAAATGTCGGCGCGTCTTGTCGGGGCTTCTGGTGATCCAGCGCTGGTAGTTTTTTGTCCCAGCGGATTAGCCTAGCTGCCAAAGTTTTAGGCACCATGCCGGTATGTTTCTTAAACCGTTTGCGATAAAACTTGGTATGCAGATAGCTGGAGATGTAAATTAACAAATAGCCTACTTTGATACTACACAAATTACAAACAGCAGAAAACCAAAAGAAACTGATATTTATTATTAAGCAGAATCGAAACCGCAACCTTCTGAATCATTTTGGTATTCGGCCGATACGCCACAGAGGTCGCTTTTGTAGGCACGAAGATAATGTAGATTAAGAGGCCTTACAACGTCAACGACCTTGAAACTGAAAATCCCTGTCGGGCTCATCGAAAATTGTTGATTATTTCATGACGGAATGTCGTAGAACTTTTTTTTGTGCACAGATTGTAGGTGACATTGTTTCCTACATTTTGGTGTAGTTTTAAGACAAGAACCTCCTATTGGTGCAAAGCCTATCCAAATTTTAGACAAAAAATGTCTGATTTGGCTAAAATGTAGATAGGCTTGGATACGTTTCGACATATTTGTATGGAAACTGCAGTAAAATATCGGAAACAATGTCGCCTACAATCTGTAAGTACACAAAAAAAAGTTCTACGACATTCCGTCATGAAATAATCAACAATTTTCGATGCGCCCGGCATGGATTTTCAGTTTTCCGGCACAGGGCCCTTAAATCAAAAAGCTATCCGTTTTTGATGTAATGCAGCCCGGATCATTAAATAACTGAACCGAACGCTTCATTGACTTTACAAGTTATAAGAACAAAGCGATTTTATATTTAGGTCTCCCCAGGATCCGTCACAAAAAAAAACGCTAATGCGTGGGCTTGTATAGAAAGCTATGTGTTGCTTTTTTTCGCGGTTTCACACCTACGGGAAAACGCAGGCGTATAATCGCAGTGCGTACTAATACGCTCTAAGTCAAAAAACTATAATATATACTTCTATACTAATATTATAAAGAGGAAAGATTTGTATTTTTGTGTGTATGTATGTTTGTAATGAATAAACTCAAAAACTTCAAAAATTCTTTCACCATTAGAAAGCTACATTAACCCTGAGCAGGCTACTTTTGATCCCGATATTTTTACGAAATCGGGACTTACGCGGGTGAAACCGCGGGACTCTGCTTGTAAACACTATTTAACTTTAGTAGAGAAGAACCGATCAAGTTTCTCAAACAGGAATGAACTGATGTAGGAGTGAATTTCAAAGTATTTTACCCAGTAGAAGAACGTAAACCCAGTGTTTTTTTTAGTCAGTGCGCGGATTTAGTCAAACAACTACAAGTATAAATCCTACTAATATTATAAATGTGAAAGTTTGTATGGATGTTTGGATGTTTGTTACTCTTTCACGCAAAAACTACTGAACCGATTGCAAAGAAACTTGGAATATAGATAGCTGGATACCTAGAATAACACATAGGCTACTTTTTATCCCGTAATTCCCGCGGGATCGGGACTTACGCGGGTGAAACCGCGGGGCGCAGCTAGTAAACAATATTTAATTTTAGTAAATATTGTTTACTACCGATCAAGTTTCTCAAATAGGAGTGAATTTCAATGATGAACCTCCCGTAGTTTCCAAATTAAACTGAGTTGCGTCAGGTTTGGAGCAGCGATTGCAGCGCGCCGCGTCATCACACCGATAGGCCGCGCGGCGTCATTTCATTGATTTTGTTGCCTTCAAATTGTCGGAATAAAGCGCTTTTCAGCGGATTTCATTAGTGAAACACGTACTAGTATTAGTTTTGTTTACGCTCGCTGATTTTGAGCTATTTGTGTGAATGTACGCTGATTTGTTGCTTGAAATTGCGTTTGGTCTATTATGTTAAATACATTTTATTATAGTGATAATTACAGTTTTTAAATTCACACGATTTGCTAAGATAGTTGTTTTTAAATCTAGCTTTAACCGCGTATCGCGACCAGATTGGGATGAAAATAGGAATATAAATGTCTTAAGACCCGAAACGACATAAATATAAGCAAACTACTAAACTACTAACTAAAAAAATTAGGCGGGCGAAATTGCGGGCACTGCAAGTATCGTTATAAAAGTAAATATTAAAGTATTTAATTAAGCATTGCTTTAAACAATGTAGGTAAAGTACCTACAATGTAAAATTTCGATTACATTAGCAGAGAAACTAAAATGCATAGCGAAACGGAGCAAAGTCTTATACGACTATACTTATACTTACATATATGTTGCATTTTATAGCGCAACATTAAAGAAATTAGTTTATACCTACATTGTTAGGTTTTATAGATGTTCGTGAACTATCTTTGAAAAGTACCCCTACTACACCCCCCCCCCTGTCACCCTACTATCAGAATGTGACAGTACAATCATCGTATGACAGTGTCGCCTACAATCTGTACACAAAAAAAAGTTCTACGACATTCCGTCATGAAATAATCAACAATTTTCGATGCGCCCGACATGGATTTTCAGTTTTTCAGAATAGGGCCCTTAATTACAGAATCCACAACACTTAAATATAACAAATGATAATATTTACACTTAGCTTACTATCAATAACTGATTGTCATTCTTTACATCATCACTCTTAACATTTATACAAAACTGTCCGGCAATAAAGTCATAAACTGCTCAAAAGCGTACCTTACAAATATAAAAAAAAATAAAAATAGTCATCTACATTCACCCTTAAAAGCATGGTACTTTTATAACCAACAACGCAACCCTTTTAACAAAACCTCCACCTATCAGGTATTCAATATATACCCAAAAACGACTTACGCTAAAACCCTCCATACGCAAAGCAATAACAACAAAAAACAACCACTTCTTGATAAATATCAAAGAAAATTATAACATAAAAGCTTCGAATAAAAAACAAAACTGCCACCAGGAGCGAACAACGATAACAAACAAAATCTTAAACCAACAAATACAATGTACGAAATAATAAACAGACATTCTACGGAAACGAACGTTTCGTACTGAGAAAGGAGCTGACGAGTAATACAGTTGGTGATTCTGTATGTGTAACCAATATTGGATCTTTCGGATACGATTTATTATCGTCATCTGAGCGATGTTCCCGGTTGCATTCCTCTCGAGCCCGGGGTCCGATTTAAACTATTACTGTAAAACGTAAAAAAGAATGTTACCTAATTGGATCACGCGTCATAATATCATGTCAAAAAATCAGCAAGCCATTCAGATATGCTAAGGTTTTAACTTTTAAGAAATTGTAAATTTAATTTAAAAACCCTTTCAAATTTCATGTATCTAGGACCAGTGGTTTGGGCTCTGCGTTAATATATAGGTCAGTCCGATTTTGAATTTGACTTACAAAAAAAAGTATTACATGTAGTATATCCATTGTCTAGTACCTATAGTCCTAGCCTAATTGCTTAATTTGAATCTAGATTCGACTGTATGCAATATTTTTTCAAAACATTTAAGTAGGTAAAGTATTTATTTTTAATGTCAATATTATTTAGTGCTACGCAATGAATCATTCTATCGTATTGGAGTTACCGATCGCGTTAGAGAATCGCTCGATGAGACTATTGCAGAGTTCCGTTCCGAGCCGTTCCCGGTTTTAATAATGTTTACCGTACGCAAACCGGGTGAAAACTAAAAAGCGAGTTACGCGGAATACGTACAGCGAAGGTAGACAGCTGATTTTATATCGGCCGACAGATCTTTGAATAATTCTACTGACAAAAAGAAGATAAATGCTTTAAATTCATTTTTGTTTACAATCAATATAATTAATGTATAAGTTATCGAAATTTGTTGCTAAATAATTTGCAACTAAACACAACTAATATGGCTATAACTAAGTTTTTTAAATATCATAAAAGCAACCTCAAACGTAGGAAGTTAATCAATAAGTAGTATAATAGCACCTCATCTTATGAACCAAAGTCTTCCGGCGGATTTGCATCGCATCTTCACGCACGTCGCATATGTCTATTCGCGAAAAACTCAATAACTAAAAAACTTCAGCTCTCTACCATCAGGGTTTATACTATGCGTTGATCCATTAGGCCTGGCGCACATTATGAGCATCGTCACGGCTGAGGATTTTAGTTGGCAAATAGCATTATACATTAACTTCATGGCAATATAGTAGAAATTTCCATGATATATGGTCGTAGTAACAAAAACTTTTTGTTACTACAACCATCATAGTTCCCGATAGTGTGCGCTTGCATGTAGGGATGCCGAAGGATCCCTTTCCTTGCCGGTACTCATAATGTGCACCGGGCCTTAGTCACTCAGACCAAAGCCTTTTATAGATAGACTAGCAGATCCCCACGCTTTCACCCGCTTAAGTTCCAATCCCGCGAGATTTTCCCAAAAACTCTTTTTTAGAGTGGATACCTACACACTTTGTGGTGTGTAGGTATCCACTCTAAGAAAGACACTCACTCTCCAAATTTCATGTATCTTTAGGAGCAGCAGCTTGGGCTCTGCGTTGATATAAAGATCAGTCAGGTCATATAATTTTATATTTATAGATAAAGATTATCAGCGATATTCCCACGGGATCAGACGCGAATAAAACCGCGTGGCGCAGCTAGTAATAACTCTACTCTTTAAGGAAACACAAACTATCGGCAGATCGAAAATTTGAAGACCAAGTTCAGTATTTGATGGAGCTGGAACAATTTGAATCGTGGAGGTTCCGTCCGGTTCGTTATGGTTTTTAATCTATTTTTAATGTTCGTTTCGGAAATGGCGCTTGCATTCGAATTTACAAAGAATTCTTACATTTTTTGAAGTTGGTGGTCACCAAACATTCTGAAAAGGTACCATTGAGATAGTATGTTTTGGGCCAGGGTCTAAAAGAAAATACCTACATAATGATGAAACAAGTAGGTACACATACATATTCATACAAAAACATCTTGTGCCACAACTGTCTGTCTATCACTGTTTTTTTTACAGAGACACGAAAGACACCTATCTATAAATATATAAAAATGTGAGCCGTCACGGGACGCCTGGCAGATGTGAAACATCGACTCGCTACGTATAGTACATTTATATTCCATCATACTTATATATACGCGTGGCAAGGCGTGTCGCCAGGGCCTGTATCTCCACGCGAATTTTTAGGTTAACCATCGTCTATAGATGTGTCACATCAATACAAAGTTCTGACTGGCCAACTGAACTTCTTAATGACTGACTTATATATCAAGGTAGAGCCCATAAATCGCTGGTTCTAGAGACATGAAATGTCGTGTGTCTGTTCTTTCTTATATGTAGGTATCGACTAACAATCAACTTTTTAAAAGCCTTACAGGATCGTGACTTACGCGGAAAAAACCGAAGGACTCTACTAGTTCTTAAATATAACTTGTACGTGACTGGATACCGTATACTTAGTGTATTTTTCTTATAAACTTGGAAACTACAACACACTTTACGTCAGTAACAAACCTCGGACCTCGTTTGTCAAACCGAAAGGCGTGGCCAGAAACTAAACATGGCGAACTAATTAATACAATTTACTGGCTATATTGAGGGCTGTACAATACAAGTTGTATATTAAATCAATAATTATTAAAAGAAAAATATGAACTTCACACAGCGCCATCTAGCTCTACGGTACCTAAACTACTAAACTTAACTAAAAATTGAGTTCTCCCCGCGATTCCGGTGCCTACGTTTAAATATTTTTGCAAGTGATTTGATACCTATCAGTAAATGACTGAAAAATAAAATCTTAAAATCACGAAATCGAAGGATTAAAATAATAATTGTGATCTTTTTTGGCATATCGACAATGAGGAGGAACACTAACTCTTTATCCCGGCAGAGGGCGTTAGTCGAATGATCTTAGGTTTGAATTAAGAACTGACAAACAGGTGTTTTTTACAACTCTCGGCGCCAAATTGGCCATATCAGTCTCAGACTGAAAGAAAAAAAAACTCTGCGTTTTCGTTGGTGGGGGACCATCATCAAAAAAAAAAAAAAAGATCATCCGACCCCAGCGCCATCTGCTCACAGCTTTGCGCGTGCCACCCCATTGTTTGAGTAAAATATCATCACTACTGACGGCATCTACGCCATACAGACTATAGTAGAAAAATACGAACGAACTTCCAAAAAGTATTTTTTTCGCAAACAAATGTATTTCATTGCTTCAGCATTCTAATATTTTAGCAAAATACTATCAGTGTTAATATAAATAGCTCGTGCTATTAATACTTAATCGAAATCAATTCAAAATATTATCTCGGGTGCCCTTTCAAGAAATCATTCATAAGCATAACACTATCAAACTACCCTCATAACAATAATTAATCAAGAAAACAAAACAGCCTCTAGCGAAACAATACACCCAAGGGCAACAATTTACATTTCAATCTCGGGCCCCGTAGATTGCCAAATTTGTATCGGCACACGATGTTGGTTTAAAGTCTAATACTTAGTGAATTCGTTGTCTAGTACACATACCACAAGCCTAATTGTGCTGTGTACACTTTAATCTAGGGCCCCATAGACTTCAACAGTAAACCAACATATTGATATGTATTTCAGTCGAATACGTAGTAAATCCGTTGTCTAGTAGGTACCCATATCACAAGCCTAATTGCGCTGTGTACACTTCAATCTAGGGCCCCATACTTCAACAGTAAACCAACATATTGATATGTATTTCAGTCGAATACGTAGTAAATCCGTTGTCTAGTAGCTACCCATATCACAAGCCTAATTGCGCTGTGTACACTTCATTCTAGGGCCCCATAGACTTCAACAGTAAACCAACATATTGATATGTATTTCAGTGAAATACGTAATAAATCCGTTGTCTAATAGGTACCCATATCACAAGTCTAATTGCGCTGTGTATACTTCAATCTAGGGCCCCATAGACTTCAACAGTAAACCAACATATTGATATGTATTTCAGTGAAATACGTAGTAAATCCGTTGTTTAGTAGGTACCCATATCACAAGCCTAATTGCGCTGTGTACACTTCAACCCAGGGCCCTATAGACTTCAACAGTAAACCAACATATTGATATGTATGGTACGTTTTTTAATTTCAGTCGAATACGTAATAAATCCGTTGTCTAGTACCCATACCACAATCCTAATTGCTTAGTTTGGGGTAGACTGCGCTGTGTGTAACGTACATTTAAAATTACGTATTAATCTTACCGCTATAATAACAAATACTACAAACTTCAAGCCTAGTGGTTTCGTTTGGGGCTAGATGGCGATGTATGAATCATCCTGCAATATACTATCGCGACCTAATATACCACGCACTCTACGCAGATTGTGATATAAGGCTTGAGTGGTGATAACCCGTAGGCCGACAGAGACCTATCGGGCGATCGAAAGTTTCTCGTTCGCCAAAGGCTGCATGGAAATTAATAATTATAGGAGTACCTACATTGTTCTTAGGTATTACTAAATTCAATTACACCCGCCGATACACAGTGTTATCGCGATAAGTGGTATTAATTTATGACCTGTCTCACTCCGGTGTTCAATTTAGGTCAATTTATTCTAGGTTACTAATAACGAGCTTACTGTGTCGTAATGTAGTTTAGTTCCCATAGTACAAGCCCAGTTGATTAGACCTATATTTACTGCGCAGTTTAGCGACTCATCGATTAAGGTTACGCAGACAAAACCGCAAGACAGCAAGGCATTTACTAATATTAGAATCGTAAAAGTTTTTGTGTATGTAAAAAAGTAACAGCCGAATACAAAAACACCACTTCAAATTTGAGGCGTACTTAAATAATTGAGCAGCTTCTAAATTTAAAAATGGAATCGGATTTTTTGAATTTGAGAAGAGAAGGCGTAGGTAGACTGTCTTCTTAAGAAACAGATAGTTGAAGATCGCGATTAACACATATGCTTTTTAAACACGATGACTGAACGTTGTACTACTACTTACTAGGCTCCTTTTCATTCCAATAATCCCGAGGTATCAAGACTTTACCGGGTAAAACCGAGGAGCCCTACAAGTCCTACTTCCTACTTAATCTTATATATAAAATTTCCATGTCACAGTATTAGTTACCGTACTCCTCCGAAACGGCTTGACCGATTTTTTTGAAATTTTGTATACGTATTCAGTAGGTCTGAGAATCGGCTACTATCTATAATTTATAAGACAAAACAACGTTTGCCGGGTCAGCTAGTCTTATATATAAAATTTCCATGTCACAGTGTTAGTTACCGTACTCCTCCGAAACGGCTTGACCAATTTTTATGAAATTTTATATTCGTATTCAGTAGGTCTGAGAATCGGCTACTATCTATAATTTATAAGGCAAAACAACGTTTGCCGGGTCAGCTAGTATTATATACGCGAAAGTTTGTATGTATGTATGTATGTGACTTTGTTACTCTTTCACGCAAAAACTACTGAACCGATTGCGATGAAACTTGGAATATACATAGCAGGAGACCTGGAATAACACATAGGCTACTTTTCATCCCAATAATCCCGAGGTATCAAGACTTTAGAGGGTAAAATCAAAGAGCCCTGCAAGTCCTACTTCCTACTAATATAATAAACACGAAAGTTTGTATGTATGTGACTTTGTTACTCTTTCACGTAAAAACTACTGAACCGATTGCGGTGAACCGACTTTAAATATACATAGCTGGAGACCTAAAATAACTACTTTTTATCCCGATATTCCCGCGGGACTTTAGCGGGTGAAACCGAGGAACCCCGCTAGTTTACCATAAAACACTCCGAGCACACAACAAGCCGGTGCGCGGTGACTTCAAACTTAAATAATTAAGCAAGTTCTCGTTGTCACCAGGACAACCAGCTAGTACCGACGGTTGACAACATTATGTTTATTTATCTCCATGTAATTAGTTACTGCACACTGCATACTGTTTCAACTTTTCAATTAGGTACTGGCTGCGTTCCACCACGGTTTCACCCGCGTAATTCCCAATCCCGTGTGAATATCTAGATTGAAAATAGCCTATGTTACTCAGGGTGAATGAAGCTTTCTAATGGTGAAGGATTTTCTATAAATTGGCGCAGAAGTTTTTAAGTTTTTTCATTACAAACATACAGACATACAAAAATACAGATCTTTCCTTTTCATAATATTAGTGTAGATAAGAAGCTCATTGGCCTAGCTGCACCTGCCGATCTTAAATGATCGTGTGGGTTAAGCAACACTTGGCGCGGTCATTTTTTGGATGGGTTGACCGATAATTTGTGTGGCAAAAAATCGTTTTACTGAGCTCTTCCGTGCTTGGGAAGGCATGTTAAGCAGTGGTCCCTTTTGTTATCTCTGATGGCAGTCGTTAGATTAGAGGCCTTAGATCTGAAAACTCTATCACCTGGTGAGACACATCATACGAAAAGTGAAGACAGTACTGAATTCCATGGAGACTACGCCAGAATCGTCTAATCCCGGCAGACTTGAAGATCTTTCTTCGGTTCTTCAAATTAAGCTACGAATTCCAAATTTAAATTTTTACAGCGCTTAGATAATATCAGGGGAGCGGAGTTGGCATTGAATAATGGTAGTGTTTCGATCGATCTTGAACATTCATAATACAGAATTGGCGCCACTCTCAGGCGACGACACTTGATCAAAACCTTTGTTTTTGAATTAGCATCTTATATTCTCAAAATAATGGTATTCTTCGTAATTACGGTTAAGGAAAACATCGCGAGGAAACCGACGTGCCCTAGGACTTACGACGGTCCTATGGTCAACTTAAAACTATTATTTTAATGTGGTTTCGGAAAGTGCCCTTCGTCAAGAAGAAACCACAAGAAAGTCATTGGGCTTTTTTTTGTCATCATGTGTTAACTTTCAATCTTCAAAATACAGGTATCTATAAATTGAACACTAGCAGTTAACAATCATGTCCATAGATTATTTTTATCAAAATATGAGGACGTATTATAGTACGCCTCATTACACAATTTAAGTTTAATATATTTGTAAAAGAAGGTATATAATTAGGTACCTCTATGTTGGATAGTCGCTCCGAGGCATTTCATGTGCAGAGACTGTCGGTTGTCATCCAGTGTGGTAACGCGGCTTGCTTGGCAGGTTTGTTCCTGGGATGTTGGGAGCCCGCTTGTTTGGCTGATTTACGTTTTTTTTTTGCCTTTTAAGTATAACATTGATTTTTCTTCTGTTTTCGCGATGTTGTATTGAAATAAAAGACATTTTTCGGTTTGAATCGCGTGGTGCTTATTACTTTTAGCATTGTTACAACAATAAAAGTAAATAATAAAGAAGAAAAATAATAAAGTAAAAGTTAAATAATAAAGTTTGATAATAAAGTAAATAATAGTCATTGCAATTTAGAGTCTGCGTACACAGGAACGTTTTGATATCTTTTTAATATTTATTTTTTTATAAGACGGTAGTTTCCCTGTAACTTTTTAATACATTAGAATGACAAATCACATCTGAGTCTATCCTGAAGAAGGGACCTGGAAAGGTCTCGAAACGTTGAGCGTTGTAACAATGCTAAAAGTAATAAACACCACGCGATTCAAACCGAAAAATGTCTTTAATTTCAAGTATAACATTGTTTTTATTTTTTTTGACATGCGTGTTTTGAGATTTATACTTTGAGATTTAGATTCAATAAAGTAGCTGTACATATTCAAAATATTACGTTTTGTTACATCGATCTCTAAGTAGGAAGTTTAATTCTCCATAGTTTAATTCTAGAAACTAGAATTAAAACGAAAAAAAAGCAGGTAAGTATATAGAAACAAAAGACGATTAAAA
Organism: Idaea biselata; assembly: GCA_958496205.1. Taxonomy (NCBI): domain Eukaryota; kingdom Metazoa; phylum Arthropoda; class Insecta; order Lepidoptera; family Geometridae; genus Idaea; species Idaea biselata. The sequence goes on along the minus strand of OY292398.1, from coordinate 14,808,819 downwards.
TACAAAATGAACATTTAAAAATAATTATTTTTTTTCTTATATCCTCGCGACCAAGGCTATTCTAACATAGTGGGAACGTCAAGGCACGAAACTAAATAAAGAAGCCGGTTTTTCATACTATGCATCGTGGAAACTATTCTCAGCTATAAAACTCAACTTGTATAAAAAACTGGCGAGCTAAGCTTAACTAAGTTTAGCGGTGGACGATAGAGTGGTACCTAAGTGACGGATAATTTTCGTGATCAATTTATTATTAATATACTAGTCCTACCTATACCTATACCAGTACCTATGCTAGTTATACCTATATCTAAATAATAGACCAAAAAAGTCCAAAACTCAACTACTCAAATACCCTCTCGTAATTCTTGAAAAGCCCCTAAAAACAAAATACCTAAAGCTTACAAATTTAAAAGCGAACTTACAATATAAACCGCACGTGTGAACTTGGGTTGTGGCGTGATTTACGCGCCGCGTGTGGAACGAGCCTTAATGGCTTAATTAAGCCCGTTTTACACGATGGCCGCGTCACGTCCCAGATTTTGATATTGTTATTTGTTGTATGTGCGTTGTAGGAACATGAGGACGGAGATTGTATTTGTTGATGTTCAACCTCTAAACATTGTTTCTAAGTGTTTATCACACTTACCCTCTTACTTATAAACAATTACTAAGTTTATAAAAGGTTTGCTGATACTCTCATTAGTTCAAGGAATATCAAAAATTGTAAAATCGATTACGAAATACGAGATAGGCTACCGACGATCGCATTCCGGTCTATATAGCGACGCGCCTCTGTCGTGACTTATCGGTACGCGTATAGTCTTCACCCGCGTAAGTCCTGATCCCACATAAATATCAAGATAAGATATGTATTTACATATTATGTAAATGCCTATATAAAGTAGAATATATGTTTGTTGTACCAATGATTTGTACCATTGATGGTACAAGTGACACAGCTTTGTACCAGTACCATTAAAAGTTAACCTAATCCAGACCTCCAGCTATCTCCATATCAAGTTTCATCGCAATCGGTTCAGTAGTTATTGCGTGAATGAGTAACAAACAAACTCGTTCACTTATATTATGTTTATGTATGTATTTCCAAAAAAAAGTATAATATGAAGTAGATACATGCGTTATGTAGTACCCATAGTACAGGCCTAGTACTTAGTTTGAGATTAGATTGCGCTGCGTGTAACGTCGTGCAATATTTATTTATTCATATTTATTTACTTACACACAAACTTTCACCTTCACAATATTAGTAAGATTTAAATTTAAAACCATTACATTTTTAATGTCACAAAACGAATTTTCATTAAATATTCATAAGACTGCCTATTTTCTTAATGTCTGCCCCGATGAAAGACGTTGTAAACGCGAAACCTGGAAACTGAGAAAATTCCGATTTCATTGTTTCATTCTACCGCATTTTTATTTATTACATCGTTCGGGAAACGCAGGAAATAACGTCATAACTTTAAAAAACCTTCCGAATTTCACATAAATTTTGCGACCTTTTAGGCAGTTGGACGGTGATGTATAGACGAAAATTTAGGGAGATTTTTCTTACGACTTGAAGATTTTCTGCTGTATTTTGCGGGTTAAGTTTAACTGCTGGTTAGGTGCTGAGATTTTGTGGTTACTATTACGAGGGGTGCTGGAGGATTAGGGCAATGAATTTGACAAAGTAAAATGCAAACATTTTTTTTATTATTAATTATAACTGGGTTTTAAATAAAAAAACTCGTTTTTTTTTAGAATTCCGTACCTACGTCTTAGCAAATTAAGGAACCTTTATATGATCAACTAGCTTCGCCCCGTTCTTTAGAAAATAGGTGGTGAGAAATAGACGTAGAAGCAATCTATACTAATATTAGAAAGAAGAAAGATTTATTGTTTGTTTGAAACGAAACTCCTAAAAAGATTTCACAAATAGAAAGCTACATTATCGAGGAGTAATATAGGTTACTCTTGATCCCGATATTCCCACGGGATCGGGACTTACGCGGGTGAAACCGCGGGAGTCTGCTTTCATGTATCTAGGACCATCGGTTTGGGTGCTGCGTTGATATATAGATCAGTCAGGATTTCAAAATTTTATAGTATATATTTCCATTTTTTTTAAGAAAAGGTTCCTAGAAGTCTTTACAAATTCACAAAAACATAAAGTCGCGGATGAAACAGCGAGACGCTGCTAGCAAATCTATAAAACAAAACAATCTAAACTCAATCTTAGCCCTAAAAAAATAGGGTCCAAAACCGTATGCAAAACGCGAGAAACTTTGACTTATTGAAAACAAGTGAATAAAGATATAAATAAAGAATTATGTACAAGCCATAACTCGGATGTCAGCGGAACCACATTCCGGTGTTAGAATGTTGTCGTAAATAATCTTTATGCATGAAAAATATGTTCTCGGTAAACAGTTTACCGCCTTCTCGTGTCGGACCGTTCATGTTTATATTTTTTTCTGTATGATATTTTAGTATTATTTTTATGATTGTATTTAGATTTTTCAGACCTAATATAAATATTAGCCGAGCCCGCGACTTCGTCCGACTATATTTTTTTAAACATATTAGAGCATAAGCCTTCCTCAATAAATGAACTTTCCAACACTGAAAGAAAGTGTCAAATTGTACCAGTGGTTCCTAAGATTAGCGCGTTTTGAACGCGCTAATCTTAGGAACCACTGAAATTGCACTGAAGGAAATCGCAAACAAACAAACTCTTCAGCTTTATAACATTAGTATAGATAAATAAAATATTGCACGACGTTACAAACAGTGCAATTTATCCTCAAACTCAACCCAAGAATTGTACTATGGGTATGGGGACTAAACAACGGGTATATTACGGTATACCTACCTACTATATATTATTCTTTTTAAATACATAAATAATGATAGAATAGAAAACAGAAATAAGAAAACACCCAGACCAGAAACAAATATTTATAAGTTACCTTTGGTTACCTTGAAGAGATCGCCCACAGGCCGATAAGGCCGCCAGTTGTGCCTCTTTAGTTTTATGTTTTTCTTTGTACTATAAATTTAATTTGTGTCTTTGGTACAATAAAGCGTTAATGGATCTATCTATAAGTGGAAAAGAGAAGGTAAACACCTTCTGCACTGCTCCCACCAACGAGTAAAAAAACTGTACTACACTAAAATAATTATAGTAAGATTCACTCAAATAGCAGTAACATTTGTGTCTTTGGTACAATAAAGCGTTAATCTATCTATCTATAAGTGGAAAAGAGAAGGTAAATGCTCTCTGCACTGCTCCCACCAACGAGTAAAAACGAGTAAAAAACTGTACTACACTAAAATTATCATGGGATTCACTCAAATAGCAGTAAATCTAAACAGTGAACACAAACGTCTACGACATTATAATACGCTACGCTACAACGTAGCACCTCTACAACTGCTGCTACGAGTTCTTGCAAACTTACACAAATTGTTAGAGACTGTCTTTGAATAATTCCTCTTCGAGATCTGTTTTAAGTTATTCTGTTCTGTTCTGTTTTATCAGTTCTTTAAGTTTAGTTTTAGTTATAGAATACTAGCTGCGTCCCGCGGTTTTACCCGCGAAAGTTCCGACCCTATGGTAATATCGGGATCAACTGTCCTTTTCCAAGGTTCCATCTATCTCCGTACCAAATTTTATCGAAATCTGTTAAGCGGTTTAGTCGTGAAACTTAACAGACACTTGAGTTACTTTCACATTCATAATATTACTAGCTGCGACCTGCGGTTTCACCCGCGTAAGTCCCGATCCCACGGGAATATCGGAATATAACGCAGCCTATGTGTTATTCCAGGTTTCCAGCTATCTACAAACCGAGTGTCATGGTAATCGGTTCAGCAGTTTTTACGTGATTGAGTAACAAACACACACACATACATATACATAAACTTTCAGCTTTATAATATTAGTAGGAAGTAGGTTAAGATACAGAGTGATGTCATTCGAAAGTTGTTCTAGATGTCTAGACGAACAGTTTTAGTTCGACGACTTTTGAGAAGGTAACTTTTTTTAAATATATGTATAATCTTTGTTCCAGGCAACTTCTTGCACCAAACCTGAAACAAACACAATACTTAGCAAATGGAGCTGAGAGCGACATTAGAACGGTGAGTCATCATTTATTGCCATTCCGGTGTCAACAGATGACGTAATCCGTTGACACCGAAATATAGCAGACCTGTTTTCATATAGCCTTATTAATAAACGTGGAGTAAGGTCGGAGTAGTGAGAACATGCTTTGTCTTAATCCGTGACAAGAACTTTCAGCATCAGTTGTCAAGTTGACAGACAGAAATAAAAAGTGTTAAAAATACTTCGACCTTACTCCACGTTTATTAATAAGGCTATTAGATCTTAGGCTTAGCACCCACTGCGATAGGGTAGGTCTGAAACCACAAAAAATGCAATAATGCTTTCTATACAAGATGCTTTCTATACAAGCCCACCTATTAGCGTCGTTTACCCAATTACCCAACTGCCGAATTAGGTTTATTTAAATGACTGATTTTGAGTGGTTCTGCCTTTTCAGCTATTCGTAAACCGCTTGCGTTTAATCGCAGTGTACGCTAAGCCTTAGACCAGCATAAAGGCGGACTCCATTGGATAGCAAAACCTTTATGTTATGTTTTTTTATACATATGTGTGTATGATTTTAATTATAAAGAAAAAACTTTCAAATACAAGAAACAAAAACGTCAGATTATACTCTGAAATTAAAAAAACGTACTATATTCAGCAGCTACCCTTCAGAAGCGTTTAAAAATGTAGGAAATATCGAATTTTTGTCGTGTATATTCGCAAGGTATTTGGTAGTGCTGTCAATTGGGGATCAGAAGTTGACCAGTTCCAAGTAATCCGGCTAAAGTCCTCCATTCGGTTCGCATTCGGCACTTACCGGATTCCTCGCATAGATTCCGGCGCGCCGCCAATTTTATGCCCTTTGAAGCGTTTTTTGTTCTATTTCTGTATTGATTTCATTTCCCTTTGAAGTTTTGTTGAGGGAAATTTAGATTTAGACGTTTGAGTAGGAGTTTTTTGGAGTGAGTTAAAATCTATTTGAGTATATCGAAACATTAATGCCAGTTCTTTACTTTATTACAGCACTCGTTTATTTAGGGTTTACTTGTTCATAAAACAAAAATCTATGGTATATTTTTAAAGAAGAAATTTGACTACTGATTTAAGAAATATAAAATGTTTTCGATAGTATCCAAAATCTTGAGTTTAACTCAATATTTATTTATCTATATCTGACTGACTGACTGATGGATCTACGCACAGCCTAAACTACTGATAATAGAGAGCTGAAATTTGTTGAATGTGTTCTTTAAGTGATTTTAGCATCTAATAAGAAAGGGATTTTGAAAAATCCCGCGCGATCGGACTTACGCAGGTAAAAGCGCGTTAGATGACAGTTAGTTAGGGGCACCCATATCGAACCCTCTTCCTAATTCGCTCGCTGCGTCTTGTTCCTACTAACCTACTACTAAATAATTTAAACATGGTAAATACCCCGTTATTTAACAATATTTGTATTGAAATGGAACAGAGTTCGAGGGCGATTCCATTGAAGAGAGGCGTAAGACAGGGAGACGTGATATCTCCGAAACTCTTTACGGCCGCTTTGGAAGACGCCTTCAAGCTTCTGGAATGGAAAGGACTGGGTATCAATATTAACGGTGAATACATCACTCACCTTCGGTTTGCCGACGATATTGTAGTCATGGCAAAGTCGATGGAGGAACTCAGTACGATGCTCGAAGGCCTCAATCAAGTCTCCCAGCGGGTAGGTCTTAAAATGAACATGGACAAGACGAAAGTCATGTCTAATGCCCATGTTGTACCTACCCCTGTTATGGTTGAGAATTCGGCTCTCGAAGTTGTTGACGCGTACGTATACCTAGGACAGACAGTCCAGTTAGGTAGGTTCAACTTCGAGAAAGAGGTCAATCGTCGAATCCAGCTCGGATGGGCAGCGTTCGGGAAGCTCCGCAACGTCTTTTCGTCTAAAATACCTCAGTGCCTTAAGACGAAAGTCTTCAATCAGTGTGTGTTGCCAGTGATGACATACGGATCCGAAACGTGGTGCTTCACTATAGGCCTTATGAATAAGCTTAGAGTTGCTCAAAGAGCTATGGAGAGAGCTATGCTCGGGGTTTCTCTACGGGATCGAATCAGAAATGAGGAGATACGTAGAAGAACGAGGGTCACCGACATAGCCAAACGGATTAGTTCTTTGAAGTGGCAGTGGGCAGGACATATAGCACGGAGAGCAGATGGTCGTTGGGGCCGAAAAGTTCTCGAATGGAGACCGCGGATCGGAAAGCGCAGCGTTGGACGTCCACCAACGAGATGGACGGACGACTTAGTTAAGGCCGCGGGTTCACGATGGATGCAGGCCACTTATGACCGAAGCATCTGGAAATCTATGAGGGAGGCTTAAGTCCAGCAGTGGACTTCTTACAGCTGAAATGATGATGATGACGTATTGAAAACAACCATGTAAGTTTAAGATCGTATATAATGTATTCTATTCAATACAGCTCCCTGCATACGAGTAACCTTTGACAAGCCTTCATTCTTAAGTCCCAAAGTTCCCACGACTGTTTCTCGAGCTATGAATAAATTTAAACCATACGAGCCTCTGAAGTAAACGCGAACACTTCGAAAACCACTTTACGGCAATGCAACATGTTTTAAACAGCAACGAACCTTTTACACATATAATAATTTATATATATATATATATTTTGACGACCTCGGTGGCGCGTCGTGCGAAAGCGCGACTGCAATGCAGGAGGTTGCGGGTTCGATTCCCGCCGGGTGCAAGTATTTATGCTTAAAAAATAAATATTTGTGTCTGGTCTGGGTGTCCCTCTATGTATAATATGTATGTATTTACAAAAGAAAAATAAATATAAGTATTATATCCGTTGTCTAGTCACCGTAACACAAGCTTAGTCGCTTACCACGGGGCTAGATGGCGCTGTGTGTTGTTCGGAGAATTTATTTTATTTATTTATTTATATATGTCGCAGTCACATCAATTAATGAGAGACGGAAATTGCTTTAAGAACAATGGTTCATTGATAAGCGATTCGGTAGAGTCGTGACATCATCGAATGCCGCCTTTTCAGACAGATTGACTAGAGACGTCAACTTATATAGGCGCGTGCACTCGGTGAAAGCGTTACGAAACTGCTTCTCCGTTTCTATACCTGATAGTCTATTTATAGCATTCCTTTACCTCCTGACTAGACTGTTATGTGATAATAATGTAACTTAGATACTCCTTGTTTTGTGATGGATAGACTGTAAAGACTGTGTGTGTTATAAAACGTGTTTTATCATATTTGCACTATTTTACCCACTTGCGCCCACACATAATTTCTAAAACGTCTGAAAAGCATAGACATTACTGATGATACTCCGATATATAATATAGTCAAATTATTTATTTCAGCAACAAGGCCTAGTCCAGGATCCCTGGTACATTTTTGCAATTCATTACTATCAAGCTAATTTTTAAAAGCTAGTGAATTTAGCAGCTTCTAAAAATCCCTATATATATAGGGCGGTGTTGGTCTAGTGGTAGATACCCCGGCTTTCATTCTGAGAGTCGTGGGTTCGAATCCAGACCGACCGCGCACCAATGTCTTTTTCTTTAAGAAAAAGGTATGTGCGCTAATAACATCGCTCTTACGGTGAAGGAAAACATCGTGAGGAAACCAACATGTCCTAGGACTCACCACGGTCCGAAGACATGGGATATTCAGTGTTTTCTATGTATCCTATGTATGTATTTACAAAAAAAAAAAAAAAAAAAAAAGTATAATATGTAGTATATCCGTTGTCTAGTACCCATAGTACAAGCCTAGTGCTTAGTTTGGGGCTAGATTGCGCTGTGTGTAACGTCGTGCAATATTTATTATATTTTATTATTTATATTAATAAACTAGCTGCGTCCCGGTTTCACCCGCGTAAGTCCCAATACCACGGGATTGGGACTTACGCGGGTAGTCCCACGGGACTATCGGGATTAAAAGTATATGTTACTCCTTGATAATGTAGCTTTCTATTGGTGAAAGAATTTCTAAAATCGGTCCAGTAGTTTCGGTCCAGTAGTCTCTATTTAATATTAGCATAAATAACAGGGTATGTATTTACCATGTTTAAATTTGTTTTTTTACGAAGCTCGATATTTCGCCAGTAATTAATTAGGAGGAACACTAACTTTTTATCCCGGCAGAGGGCGCGAGTCTATTAATCTTAGGTTTGAATTAAGAAATGTCAAACATGTGTTTTTTACAAATCTCGGCGCCAAATTGGCCATATCGGTCTGAGACCAAAAGAATTAAAAAAAAACTCGGCGTTTCCATTGGTGGAGGACCATCATCGAAAAAAAAAAAAAAGATCATCCGATGCCAGCGCCTCTGCAAACAGCTTTGCGCGTGGCACCCCATTGCAAGTGGCTTGTCAAAAATTCCCATTCTAATTTTGAATTTACTCGCTTTAGCTTTAGAAGCCACTCAAATATTGAAGTAGCCCTCAAATTTTAAGTATTAAAACATACGTTCAAAGCCACAAAAAGTCGTACAAAAAAACGAAATTCAAAATTAATAAAGAATCTCTTCTCTGGCACTATTTACCAAGCTATCCAACTGGGCAATCCAATACAAAAGCTAATTAAACTTGACGATGGACTTCTTTCTAAGAGATGGATAGATAGGTAGCATTGTACAGTAGGTAGGTACAGCCAGTGAAGAAAGACTATACCTACCTTCGTTGTACACAGGTTTAAGTATTTTATTAGTTCTCGAATGGAGACCGCGGATCGGAAAGCGCAGAGTTGGACGTCCACCAATGAGATGGACGGACGACTTGGTTAAGGCCGCGGGTTCACGGTGGATGCAGGCCGCTTATAGCCGAAGCATCTGGAAATCTATGATCTGGCTTATGTCCAGCAGTGGACTTCTTACAGCTGAAATGATGATGATGATTTTATTTTATTGGGTACTATTGCCCCAACATATGCTAAGGCAGTTCCTCATTGGCAGCAGGCACACACATTTTAAATTCAAGATAGTTTATTCATTTAGGCCAATGTAAATATTACATGGTCACTTTGACATGTCGACTTAAGACTATGATTTTAGTGTGGTTTCGGAACGCGATGAGAAGAAACCACAAGTAACTCTTGGACTCATTTTCTTTCTTTCTTTCTTTATGTTAGTATTTGTTGTTTTTTTTTATAGGTATTTTTTATTGCTGTTCTTTCTTTTGTGGGATTTGTTGCTGATAAATGTTTTCTATTTCTCTTCTATTGATGAATTATCAAGTCCAAGACACATTTTAACACTCAAACCATTATATTGATCCGAAAGTTTGTTTGTTTGTCTCTTTACGGTTAAATGGTTCGACTGATTTAGATGTAAATTTGCAAAGGGATAGATTAAGTGATGGAGAGTAACATGAAATACTTTTGATCCCGATAATTCCGCGAAATCGGGATTTACGCGGCTGAAACTGCGGGACTGTGTTAGTTTAAAATATATTGTGGTAGGTACAAGTTATATACCTATCCGTAATCAATATTAGTATTAGTATTTACAATAAATAAATCTGCGTATACAGGAACGTTTTGATACATTTTTAATGGCGTCTAATAATGTTTCGTTTTGACAACATTGCTAATAGCACAGCTAGAAGTGTGAACGCTGTTCTGAATCGCGCTTTCGTTGCATTTCGGTATTTTAAATAATAAATAATTATAACTCAAGCGGTATCTAACATTTCCGACATATTCAAGTTAAGCAAGTATAAGTATAAGTACAAAGTAAGGAAGAACATCTCAAAAGATTTATACATAAAGTTTTAAATACTTACCGAGTAGGAAGTTCGGAATTAAGTGGCGAACTGGTTTGTTTTCCACAAAGAAAACTCTGCTTCAAGTAATGCAGTTCTTATTAATTGCTTCTAGAATTTTCTAAACGCGATCTAAAATAATAATAAAATAGACATGATTTTTAATAAATAATCTCGCTGTGATATACGTTTAGCGCGATAAAATATTTACATAATAACTTTCCTTTGCTGTTTTTATCTAATACTATTCCATAATATTCTATACTGTTTTATTCTATTCTATAATATTCAATACTATTCCATAATATTTTTTACTATTCTATACTGATATTATAACTGCGGAAGCAACTCTGTCTGTATGTCTGTCTGTTACGCTTGCACACCTAAACCGCTGAACCGATTTTGACGAATTTTGATATAGAGATGGATAGAACCGTACCGAACCGAAGGACATATGCTACTTTTGTTTCCGTAAATCCGTTGGATCGGGACTCGTGCGGGTAAAACCACGGGGCGGCACTAGTATTATTAATATACTTGATTACTTCTCGACAGATTAAATTGAATTAAAATATTATAATCATTTTTCGGTTAAAAAACAAAATAGGTACGTAGTAAGTACCTACCGATTTAAGAGCCGACTCTATCGATCCTTTATCCAAAAATAAGTGATTTACAATTTGTAATAACATGTTTTATGACAGTCTCATTAACAATTGTAACAAAGTTCAGTTCAGTACCAGACCTCAAAACTCCCCAGTCATTAAAATCGATCTTCAAAAACGTTCCGAAACTCAATCAAAACATTTTCAACAGTTTATTTGTTTAAATGACGAATCGGTAGAATTTCTGTCAATAACAAGGAATAGCTATCTACAAATTACAGCTAGGCTAGAAAGGTTATTTATAAGGGACGAAATTAATCTGGAATGGACTTTGAAATACAATTCAAATAGAATTTTCTTCGGTTTCCGGGATGATGAAATTAAACTCATTTTTCGGTTTTAATCGTGTTGCTTGCCTTGTAATGCCTTACGTTTTAAGAGGATTAATCGTCTGCGTTTTTCCGTAGGTCTGAACCCGCAAAAAATGCAACCATAGCTTTCTATACAAGCCCACGGATTAGCGTTTTTTTAAATGACTGATTTTCTGCATTTTCAGCTATTCGGAAACCGCTTGCGTTTAATCGTAGTGCGTTCTAAGTCTTACATCCATCGAAACACCGATCGCGATGTAAGATCTACCAGCCAATATCGCGAAAACCAGAGAAAAATCTCTGACCCCCTTTTTTGAAGTCGGTAAAAAACTGATTTCAAAGTTTTGGTTAGGTAAACTACGGTCGAATTTGTTTACGTTTGTTACGTAAGGAACTAGGAAAGGAATTTGATGTAATTTAAGTTGCCCCGGGAGTAATTGCCGTCTGCCGCCGTGTCGGCTCCTAGGTTTTATTTAACGTTTACCTGCCAATATAATTTTAATTTAGAACGTGAAGTTTGTTAATTTAGAAATTAACGGCTGTTTGTTCGAATAATTGGATGGCGGATGGGCAGGAATTGAGAATTATATCATTGTTGTTGTCATATTTTTGGTAATAAAACAGGGCTATTAATTAACGCGTACTAAGGTCGTTATAGCTGGAACAATATTGTTTCTAGATTTTTCTTCTGTTTTCGCGATGTTGTATTGAAATTAAAGACATGATGAATGTCTGACGAAGGGAACTGTAAAGGTCCCGAAACGTTGAGCGTCGAAACAATGCTAAAAGTAATAAACACCACGCGATTAAAACCGAAAAATGTCTTTAATTTCAATGTTGTTTCTGTTATGGCGCGTTAAGCTGTTGGTCCCGGTTGTCTCTGATTTGTTATCTCTGATTCGATAGAAGCCTTAAAACACTAGATGAGCCACACCACTATACGAAAAAAGTTGTTACTGACTGGTATTCTAGATATCTATAATATAAAACCCTGCCAAATACAACACACGCGCACGAAGGGTTCCGTACCACAATCAAAATTGGGTACGGAACCCTAAAATCAACACTGGACCAACCAATTTATGAACGCAACCCGAAGTTTACAATTTATTTAACCATTGGCGTCAGTCTTTCTCCAGTTTCACTAGATGGCGATAGTAGTCAAAATACATCGCGGTATCGTTGTGTTTTTCTGTCCCTGAATCCCGTTTGTTGTATGGGAGCCCCTCCTAAATATTTGTTTTATTTTGTTTTAGTATTTGTTATTGTAGCGGCTACCGAAATACGTCTTATGAGAAAATTTCATTTTTTCACGAATTTCAACCGTCTAGCTATTACGGTTCATAAGATACAGCCTGGTGACAGACGGACAGACAGCGAAGTCTCAGTAATAGGGTCCGGTTTTTACCCTTTCGGTACGGAACTCTAAAAATAAAATCACAAATGATAAAACGGTGATTCGTTCGATTCTTAATTGAACTGTAAAAACTTGTATCTCCTTCACGCTCGATTTCAATCGAGGACAAGTACTACAGAACTTGAATATCGAGTTGAGGAACTAAGTGGCAAGTACGTACAACGGGTAGTTCCCATTTGTTCTACGTAACGTCGTGACACTATTTTTTATATAATATTTATGTCACGGTCTTTTCAATAAAATAAACATGAACAAACCTTCTAATTAATAAGAAGGTGGTTTTAGGTGGTCCATCAATTTGAACTTAATTCTTTAGAAAACGATTGGATTAATAGAAGTCCAAAGGACCTTTTAAGTCTCTGGCATAGTCGCCGGTCGGCCATCTTGATTTTTTTTCAATTTCTTGTCGCACGATAATACCTATAAATTTATATAAAGGAGATCAAAACAAACAGAAAATTTTACGATATATGTTTTCCTAAAGTGGCACGTTTCGAAGATATGGGTCAATACAGTTTTAAAAGGAAATTGTTCGAAAGTTATCTAAAACGACATGTCGCGGATGGATTCGTGGCAGGTGGCAGGCCGCCAAAGTGCAGACGCACGTGGCATCCTAAACTAAGACAAACATACGGACTCACACACAAAAATACAAATCTTTTCTCTTTAGAATATTAGTATAGATTGATGCAGTAATGTTACGTGGAATGAACGGGAACAACCCAGCAAGCAAGTACCAAGTAGCACTAAAGTGCGAAGTACTAGTCTTTGTTTAACGAATCCGAGTTAACGACGACGCGACGCGGACGCGACGCGGACGGTACCAACTCTTGTTTCATTTCAATTATGCTGCGAGTGAAGTTCTTAGTTTTTCAATTATAAAATCGGTGCTCCTTGACGATGATTACGTCGTTCCTTTTCTGGATTATTTTCTGGTATAAGTACTGCTTTAAATTCGTGCTCATACAGTGTTTATTTTTGTCGTAAAATCGGATATGCGTATAAATGGCCTCACTACGCGGTATACCGAAGACCATGCGAAGTGAAGACGTAAAAGTAGGAAAGCGGACCCCGGACTCTCGAGAGGGATGCAACCGGGAATATTGTGAGCGATGATGATGATGATAGTGTTTATTTTTGTGTTGGGTTTCGGGTTACTCGAATTGATTGCTTCGGATTTTAGTTTAATAATATTAAAAAAGTAAAAAGAAATTCGATCGAAAGAAAAACAATCGACAATCGAAGTAAAAAAATCGAGAGAAAAACAACGGACGATCGACGCAAAATTCTTGACAACGTTACGCAATTTTATTATTTATTTTTATGGTTGGTGCTATTTAGTGGCAATAGCACCAATGTTGAAAACGAATCAATATATCGTTGTGTATAAATTTTTGAAATGACGTTTATTTTATGGGACCCCCTTTAATATTTGTTTTATTTTGAAGCCTAACAACGAACATTTTATAAAATCTGTCAGTCGACAAACTGTAAAATTTAAAATCAAATAACCAACACACTGCATAAATCATTTTGGTATAAGTTTTATAGATAAACTCAACTTCCCCAGGCTTCTTACCTGGAATGTAGTAGTAACAACATAACATATCATGTACTATTAACAACAAAAGTGGCTGCCCAGTTAGCCAAAATATTAAATTGAACCGAGCGCCGAGCGTGGAATAAGCATAATAGACACACATTGATATAGGTATATCTATAAATATCAAATATGTGACAAATATTATTTAGTGTTCTGTGTTGAATTCAACCATTCAATAGGTAGTAGGTAGGTAACAATTAACAATAAAGCCATAATTCTGTATTTCCCGGGTCTTAAAAAAATCACTTGATTAAGACCCGGGAAATACAGAATTATGAGTTCCAATCGTGTTAGTTTAAAAAGTTTAACAATAAAGTCGTAGGTATCTTTACTAAGTGAACTTAGATTTACCTAGCTAGCAAAATTAGACCTTACGGTGGGCAGGCAGTAATGTTGCTGACTGTACCTAATACCTGCTTAAATGAAGTCAAACTTTAGTTTACACGTAAGTACCTAAGTGCTCACAGCAAAATGTAACATTTTGTGAGGTGGTATTACAAGGTAATTCCATATAAGTTTGATGAGCTGTTACGTCTATATTGTGGATAGTTTGTTGGCGCAACTTACTGAAATATCAGAGAGCTTTATTGTGTTACAACAACAAAATGAATAGCCTAATGTAGGCAACTTTAGGAAGCCGGAACATTTCGTCGGCGTCGTGGGATATAGAATATCGGGCTTGTTGAACTAAAACAGCTTTATTATTGAAATTAACCTAATTTTTTGGTTTTAATCGCGTTGCTTTTATCTAGATATACTAATATTATAAAGAGGAAATATTTATTTGTTTGTAACGAATAGACTTCGATACTACAGGACCGATTTCAAAAATTATTTTACTAATAGAAAGCTATAATACCGAGGTGTAACGCTACTTTAAATCCCAATATTCCTACTTGGGATTTACGCCAGTGAAGCCACGGGACGAAGCTAGTGTTATAGATTAAAGCAACGAGATTACTAAATAGGGCGTAAGTACGACCTTGATAAAATGCTAAATATAAATCATAAATATAAACTATGTTACTCAGGGTGAATGTAGCTTTCTAATGGTGAAAGAATTTTTAAAATCGGTCCAGTAGTTTTTGAGTTTATTCATTACAAACATACAGACACACATCCACACATACACACAAAAATACAAATCTTTCTTCCTTATAATATTAGTGTAGATTTTATGAACACCCTACGTTTCCAGGTTCTTTCAGACGTCTTCCTTCCGTCTTCCTACTTTCGCTTGTAGGTAACCAAGGAGTGGGCCAACTATTAAATTAAAAATAATACAATCTAGTGAATACTGAAACACTTTTTATTTGAGGCCTGGTTAAATAATTAAGCAGCTTCTAAATTCATTTTTTCCCGCGTTTTGAAATATACTTTTTGGATTTTTTGACTTTAACATCTGAAATTAAAGAATTTTTTCGGTTTTAATTCGCGTGGTGTTTATTACTTTTAGCATTGTTTAAACGCTCAACTTTGCACATCTTTAACATTTGATTAATAGTTTAAGTAACTCTCGAAGTAGTAGGTAACTATAGTGAGTTTCAAATCTAAAGCAAAAAATCGATAAAATATATCGATACGACACGAGCTGAACAACGTACTATCGATAGTCAGAGAGTTTCCCTCGCATTATCGCGTTGATGACCGCGTTCTAGGGCTGCTATCACTCAGGATTTCATGTGACCTGTCACGCCGTAAAGCCGATCGTGCACCGCCTACCAAACTAAGTTAGTATAGCTTAGCTCACTAGTTTTTTAAACAAGTGAGCATATCTGTTATTGTTTACGGTGGACGCACAATGACGTACATGTATTAAAACTGGCTCAAATATGAGGCACGAAGCGAATTATTGTTCAGCTATAAAACAACAACATTAGTAATATGAAAAAAAAGAATAACAACAAAAATGACACTTTGTTCGTAAAATTGACCATGTTTTTGCATGTTGTTTTTTTTTTAAATAAAATTTTATTTTACTTCAGTATTTTACAATTTGTGAAATCGCAAATTAAGTTAAAATGAAATATGTACCGAATTTCTACATAAACCCTAAGTACAATATTAAAAAAAAATCATCCAGTCGATTATGTGTCAACCCTACTCTGAATGAAGACATTTTAGAGTCCCGTATAGGCTTCTTGTATGCAAACGTTAGCAGATAACGAGCTACTTAAAGACGCTCGTAAAATTGTATCGACTATGGCCACCGCACTATCGCTGTGCACAGGAACTTATTATAATATGATTGTACGTATTATGGTTGAAAGTTGTCTAGAAATCTTTTTTTAATTCTATAATTTTGGTGAGATTCGGTCCCGCTATTTGAGGATCATGAGCATAGCCGCGAAATATTATTTTAATTTAAGGATGTATAACTGTATAATAAGACAATAGCGTGACAGGGATAGTAATATCGAATTTCAGGTGTGTAAAAAAAGGACGTAAGAGACTATACGTTCATCAGTCAGTCTGCATAAAGCTTTGTATTGATATAGATTTGGTATTTTTGTCCCTGAATATACCTACAGATAAATAACAGAACATGATAACTAAAGATATATTTTTAATACGCAAATATAATTTAATAATTTTTGGCGTGTAGCTGCGGCTTAGAATGTGGTGACCCCATCTCTTCCCATGGGTGTCGTAAAAGGCGACAAAGGGATCTGGGGGAGACTAGCAAATCCTAATCTTAAGTGGCGGATAAACCGCTTGGTCCTTAGGATGTTTGGTGTCAGGCAAGCGGCCGACCGCTTAATTATTACCAAATCGATTTGAATGACTTACCTACAGCGCCGACCCCAAATAATTTGGGGTTAAGCGAACCCCGGGCTCCCGAGTGAGATGCAATGCAACTGGGAACATCGCTAAGATGAGAAAAAGATATTTGATACACGCAAACAAAATTGCGTTAAATCCACAGTAGGCAAAATCAACGAAGGTACCTAACGTTGCGTTTGACACAAAGTAGGTGCCACCTCAAGTTTATAGTTTTCATATCAAATGATTTATTAGATAGTTGTCGTAGACAGAGCTCGAAGTTTCCGAAGCTCTATCAGAAACTATTGCTTGTTCACTATCACTACTGAAATCAAGTTTAATTAATTGTATCGACGATATAATATAGGTAAAATAGTCTAATATTATGAGAAATATTTTTCAAGGAGAAATACATCCTTTAAAAAAAAAGGTCCCATGACAGGATTCGAACGTGTGCCCCTAGCTGGCCGGGCGAGTGCACTACCACTGCGCCACACGGCAACCCACATGGTGAATTTATAATTATGATTTTTCCTTGTTTTGTTTACCGACTTTGGCTCGGTTTTAAAGCCATCTACCAGAACAGTTTTACAACTATTGACTGGCTGACTATTGAATGCCTTGAGCAATAAAAACATAAAGAAAATATTAATAATGTTATTCAAATAATTGAAATAATTTATTCTCAGACAATTGTATCCATGATGTTAGTGATATAAATAACTAATCTTAAGAATTTTGAAACGTCATAAATTTTACATATGGTTCTAGTTAATTAAATCATGCTAAAATAAAAATTACTAAAACTAAACAATAAAATATAAAACTAGTAAAATTCAGCCAAACAGAATATTCAAATAGGTATATATTCTTTCGACACATTCTTTCATCAAGACATTAAGAAGATCGTCATTTCACATCACTCGCTCCCTTAAGAACGCGGCGACTGTTACCATTTCCATACAAACTTAATACAAAAATAAATTATGAAAAATTTAATTCAGTTTTCCAGCGTAAATTACTAGTTTACATCTCATTTACATCTCATTTGTTTTATATTATTCCCAATTGAAAGTAATTTACGCTGTAAAAATGAAAAAAATGTTTCTCCGTTTTATTTCATTTCGAATGAATATTTTGGAAAACTTGTGGTGGGGGCCCTATAAAAATAAAATCTCAATCCGAATAATATCGATATTAAGGTAGAAAACTAAATTTGTTATAATTTATTTTGGTATTAAGTTTGTATGAAAATCGTAACAGTCGCCATGTTCTTAACATGCAAAATTTTCAAGTTTAAGGTATGCTTAATCCACAAGTATCACTACGAGTGCACAAATCTTTCTAAAAGAAAAGGTCGGACCACATCTCGCGGAAAGCGATCCATCTAGAGAAAACGTGTTATTCTTAAACACGTACCTATCTACGTAATTTATATGAACGCAAAGTGGGACTAGTGGCGATAAATCAGATGGTTTTCACGCCATGGACGTACGTTAGGATTACCGCTCGCTCAGATACAGAGGAAACTAGTTCTATCCGGTTGCAGAAGTGATTTTTAAGCTGATTAGCAGTCGATTTATTGAGTTTAGACTTCTAATATTGCGGTGGAATGGCGACGATAACATTAAAGTTTAACTTAAGATGTAGTGGGTGTTTGTACCTACGTTAAATTTCTTTATGTTGGTATGTAAACATTTATTGGTTAAAGGTTTTGGGTGCTAGTTGTCACGATCTACGAGCCTATTTAGTAGGTATTGCCAAACAACTTCGCCTGTGTAAGTAAGCTTATGTAGCCAGTAGTATAGAAAGAAATAAAAAATGTTAATTAGGACACACACACAGCAACAAAATATATTGGTATAAAAACAAAAAAACAATTTCACAATACATTAAACAAACCAGAAAGCCATGAGTCAACTCTAAAAGGGTCGGCCTCAGCAAAAACCTGTGGCCTGCAAACATACTTAGTTGCGCCGTTAGTCTTCCACCCAGGCCCATAGACATGTCGGGAGTGGTTCCACTACTGTCTTTCTACATTCACTTGTGCCTAATAAGCCACAGTGGACTGATATTTTCTAGCTAAGCAAGCCACAAGTCCACAATTAAACAACATCATCACTATGCCAACTCTAACCTCATGGGGAGATCGCTGTTTTACCAAACTACAACCTTGGAGTCTAACAGTGAATAGGTTTCTTCTATGCAAGTTGTTGTCATTGTTGTTGTCAGGTGATGTCAAATGCAAGGATACAAGTATAAGTATATTCTAAGGTTACCTACCAAGTCCAAGTACCAAGCTTAAAAATATTTTATATTCTTTTAGCTAGGTAGAAAACCTCAAGTCTCAAATGTCGTATAAAATTAAATCTACTGCAAGATATGCGTCTCTAAGGCACTTAAATTATCGATAAAACGTATCCCATCTCTAGCCGTCCCCGTCGAGTCGTGTCGTCGCTGAAAAGCATCGACAACTCGCCTTGTTTATGCTACTTTCGAAGTGCGGGCGTCGAATTCGCAGGCTCCGATTGACGCGCCTACACCTTCCAAGAACGAAATAAATTGCATGGATGGTACATTCGAGAATACAGGGCTGTACTGTAGTGTTTATTTTTTTCAAAGTCAAAGTCAAAAATATTTATTCATTAATAACGATGTATAGGTTACATGAACGTTTAGAAATGTCTAGATTTTACTGTGGTTTCGGAACGCGCCCTCCGATGAGAAGAAACCACTTTCTTTTTTTCAGTAGGTATTATAGTTTTTATTAAGTATCACGATGTCATGAATAAACACCATCCACTTGTCTCAAGAAACCAATAGATGTACATTTCGAATAAACAAAAGAGATCGACATATTACTAGTTCATAGCTTTTCATACAGCCGGCAAGTACTCTATGTATTGTTTGCCACCGAGTGGTTAAGATTTAGTCGCACGGCGTTTTCTTTATTCTATATCAAGCAGTAAGTCACGAGCCCGTGGATATTTCAAAAAAATCCTTTTTAGTAGGTTTCTTCAGATTATAAGAAACACGTCTGGGGCCAGCCGTTTAAGCTGTTCGTGGATGTATAGTCCAGTCAGTCAGTCAGTTAGTCAGGACTTTGAATTTTAAATGTTTAGATTTTCCAGCCCGGCGCTAAAGCTACCACTCGTACTGCAGATGCTATAGTTTTGCGCTTTTTTTTCTAAATCTTATATGTCGCCGCGCTGGTGACAGCTGCCAAAAACGTGAATGCTCAATTGCTCACATACATTTACATAATTATGTTTGATTTATGTGCGCTTCGTTCTCTTTCAATATGAAACGACAAATATTAAAAAGATGTATCAATATCCATAAATTAGTTGAATAATTGACCGAGCGAGCGAAGTATAAGTCTGATTATTTTTTCTTTCATCGCGTCCATCAGTATGTTGCTTCTTCTCTACAGGGCATATTTCTCAATCGGTCTCTACCAAACTTGGTACATAGGTACCTTGAGTTACGAGTAATAGATTTTATTGTCGCAGAGGGTTTTTGATTCGTGGGGTATTTATTTAGCCCACTACGGGGGTCAATCGATATGTCTGAGAAATTCGTATGCATTTGTGTTCACATGATTCGACGTTCAGTACTGCCTGCAGAAGTACTCAACTACTACTCGACTACTAGCTTCTCAACTATTTAAATAACCCAATAAACTTTTACCTCTTACACGTTACGTAAGAACCCTAGTTGTGTACCTGATTACATCTCTGTACAGGGACTGTTCGCGGGGCGGGCCAGGGGAGTACGGAAATTCAAATTGGATTGACGGAAGTTTAGATTAGATTGAATTTAGCCTGCCACCTTGTTTAATTTGGCACGGGTGAGCGAATGCCTAATGCCTTGATCCGCGCCTGGAGGAATACCTTGTACCATCATTTTTGAATTTAATGTTAAGTCAAGCCGTTAATGGCATCTGATCGGAACTCATACTTTACGAATGTTACTCGATTTTTTCTTTAAATTTAATCGACAAGTGCTTTGTTCGGGAAAATTCTATTATTTTTATCGCTGTTCCCTTTTTCTCGATTATGAACTCGATATTGTTTTGTACAAGTGTCTGATGTAATTCAGTGAGTTGTGATCTGAAATTGATAGGGCGGTAGATAACGTTACAACATCACTTACATACAGAGTTTCTATTCACGGTGCCAAGTGGGTGACTTGTAATTTTAGTTATTACCTACTGCAAACATGTCTAAGCTGTAGTAAATAGATGGTAAATACAGATGCAAACATCAAGGTGTTAGTCACTGACGCCGGTAGACTAACTCGATTTCTAGTCGAATCTCCAAAATCAAGAAAAGATGCGTGGTTAGAATCCCGCTCTGTGTCTGCCATACGTTGTGTTTTTGAGTTATTTTAATGGGCAAATAATCTAGGCCGTAAGTCCTTCATTTTGTTCCTACCATTTTGTCGCCAGTTAGAGGACGTAAAGCTGAAAGGTTATGCTATGGTTTTAGTGCCTAAGGCAATTAAAAAGCGCAACTTACATTATTTTTTGAAAAATGTTTTTAAAAACTTCAGGACAACTTACATTGTCATAATTGCCGAGAATCGCACTAGTTGGTAATTTGATTTCAGATATTTAATTGTTACCTTCTCTTCTGAAGTTTATGCTCATAAATGAGTGTGAGATATGAGTAACAAACGACGTAATAAAGGAAACAATTCGTGGAAGACCTAACGCAATACTCGTTTCCACAGCAGCAGCTAACAAATTTGATAGCAAATCGTCCAGCAAAATTGCCTCTATAATTCATGTGTTGTATTTTTCTAAAGGTGTTGCCGCTATAAATTTTGTTAAATCGTTGTAAAACGGGAAATTGCGGGAAAAGTTAAAAGGTGTGGTAAGAGTTGTGGTGATTCCTGTGCACGTACCTTTCTACGCAGTTCTAGCTTATTTTACATACCTACCTACCTACATACCATGTTAGTAGTACCCACAATATTGCTCTCCATACAAACGTAGTTTAAATTTTCCTCTATATCTGTCATGACAATGCATCTACCTTTTTATTTTTTTTTATTATCTAATTAAAATAATAACAAAAAATTTAAAAAATAATAAAATAAAAAGGTACATGCATACTCATGACAGATATAAGTTTTATGGCATAAACATATTTGCTCTAATGTCTTTATCCAGGGAGGAAAATTTAAACTACATTTGTATGGAGAAAGAGAATGGAGACTATCTTCTACTATATAAAAATAAGTCGGGTTTTCCTTCCTGACGCTATAACTCCAGAACGCACGAACCGATTTCCACGGTTTTGCATTCGTTGGAAAGGTCTCGGGCTCCGTGAGGTTTATAGCAAAGAAAATTCAGGAAAATTTGTATACGTATTCAGTAGGTCTGAGAATCGGCTACTATCTATAATTTATAAGGCAAAATAAAAATAAGTCGGGTTTTCCTTCCTGACACTATAACTCCAGAACGCACGAACCGATTTCCACGGTTTTGCATTCGTTGGAAAGGTCTCGGGCTCCGTGTGGTTTATAGCAAAGAAAATTCAGGAAAATTTGTATACGTATTCAGTAGGTCTGAGAATCGGCTACTATCTATAATTTATAAGGCAAAACAACGTTTGCCGGGTCAGCTAGTCCTCTTAATACATTTAAGGATAGTGAGTCTTAGATAGGAACTACTGTATTTTTCTTCATGTAGGTACCATGAAACTTTGGCTAAGGATCTGCATCCTTAGTTTTTGTGAGCCTGTGGCAGAATTTTGTTTTAAAAAAATAAACTGAAGTGTAAAACTGCTATTTTTTATAATACCTATTTGTAGGCCAAAGTAGCTGCCAATATTACGAATAAATAATAATGGCTGTAAAAACTTAGTCTAAAAATAATTTTAGTTTAAAAATGGGGAAAAGGAGTATGTCAATAAAAGTAAGAGTAAGATTTTATTTTATTAGCTAAAAATAGATAAAGTAGCACAACTTATCAAAGTTGTTTTCTTCAAACATTTTTCATGCAATTTTCCGACACCAAGGAAATTTCCCAAAGGAAATTTTATATCTAATACCTATCTCTTATTACTTCATTGGATTTTTAAAGATAAATAAGCGATTATAATTATTTATTATAAATAAATAAATAAAATAAATATTGCACGACGTTACACACAGCGCAATCTAGTCCCAAACTAAGCACTAGGCTTGTACTATGGGTACTAGACAACGGATATAATACTTACTTATTTTTCTTTTGTAAATACATACCTACATATGATACATAGACACACACCCATGTCTTCGGACCGTGGTGAGTCCTAGGACATGTCGGTTTCTTCACGATGTTTTCCTTCACCGTAAGAGCTTCTTGTTTTATTAATAGTGCATGTAGCTACTATACAATCAGCAAGTTAATTCGTTTAAAAAGGAATTCAAACTATGATATTATTCATTTAAACAGCTAAAACGGGATATAAAATCACTAAAGTTTGAAATATTATTTCGCAGAATTCTTTAAAAAAGGTTATTTTTTTTTTAGGTTTTTAAGGGAAAATAAGCATGTTCGCTGAAAAAACAAGTTTTGTATATTATAGAAAATAAATGACGGTTTCACCACTAACGCACTTGGTAAATTACGATGTGGTCTATATGACACAGCACCCCATCTGAAATTAGTAATACGAATCCTCAAAATTACACAAAATTCTCTTATATTCTAGTCTTAAACATGCCAAGTCATAGCACCAATGTGGTGTCACATTCGGAACAACTAAGGACTTAGAAATATTTTACAAGTAGAAATACATTATCAAAAATTCTCCCAATCCTGTCATGGGAGAATTTTTGAATATGTATTTCTCGTTGTAAAATATTTCTAGTAAAAATGCCTTGAGCAATAAAAATAAAGATATTAACAAGGACTTTGGAGACTAGTATTACGACGAACCCCCACATCTTTAACTCTCGAGTATGCCAAGTCATTATTCTAACTTGTTTTTTGTTTTCATAACACGAAAAATCAAACAGCTCGAAGTAATCAAGATGTATGATGAAAGCTATACACATTAACCAATACCGCTAACTCATCAAACCAATTCTTTGTTGCGCGAATTTTCATAACAAAGAAGAATTAATCGACATCTCTCACAATGTGAGCGTAAAATAAAAAAAATGCGCGAATTCTTGGCGGTAATTTATATGTCAACAATTTTGGCGGGAACACACCAGAGCTATTCATCATGGCGGCGGGATGACAGCGCAAAACTGCGACTTGATAAGTACTTTTTGTAACTCTCGCAATAACGAAATCGGTTACTGAGGAAAATTGTTTAATGTTAAAGCTAACCTGGCGATCTTTGTTCCGTATTAAAAGCCAAAAACCGTCTCCTGGTTCTAAGCTGCCCCACCAATTTTCAGTCAAATCGGTTTAGCTGTTCTTGAGTTTCCAATAGTATAACTAACACGACTGACTTTTGTATATGCCCCCACTTAAACATTTATTTTATTTTGTTTTTAGTATTTGTTGTTATAGCGGCAACGAAAATACATCATCGGTGAAAATTTCAACCGTCTAGCTATTACGCTTTATGAGATACAGCCTGGTGACAGACGGACAGACTTCGAAGTCTCGGTAATATAGGGTCCCGTTTTTACTCTTTGGGTACGGAAACTAAGGTACCCCGCGCACTAGGCAGCCAGGCTGCGGCAGCCAATAAAACATTTGACGTTGTATTGGAGCCCGCGCACTAGGGAGCCACGAAATCCCAGCTAAATTCTGGCTGCCGCACCCAGGCTGCCAAGTGCGCGGGGTACCTTATGGTACCTACAAAGACCTAAATTACGACTTCAATCAATAAGTAATTCTAGAAAATATTCAATAACTTCGCTCTCAATCAACACAGACGATATAGTCAGTAATTAATATTAGGTACCTACCTACTACCATACAAGGTACAAGGTATATAAAGGAATCCTTTGACGTGTCCCTTTGAAAGGCCTCGCTTCGATTTCTTGCCTCGACTCAGTCTTCCCGCTTCCATTCGTTCTATTCACCACAGACGAAAAAAGTACGCGGCCTAATTGCGAGTGGGGCTTTTTATTTGCAGCTACGAGATAAGCGTTTTAAACGTAGATTTTATGTGATCAAAGATAATTCAGATTCAAGTTTTTTGCATATATAACATGGTTAAAGTTATTACAAATTGTAAGTACATGTCATTGCTTTTTCAGCGTGCAAATGTTAAAATACATTTAATAGAATTAGAAAAAAAAGCTCAAGATCTTATTATCATCATTGATTTTTTTTATCCAGATGTAAATAGAGTTATAAGATTAAGATGTCTGTGTGGGTATCTGTCTGTGTCATCGTAGCTCCCAAGCGATTTTGAGATAGTTTTTTTTTGCTAGTTTACTTACTTGCGAGTCATCATCATCATCATTTCAGCTGTAAGAAGTTCACTGCTGGACAATGTCCAATATTCTATGAGGGAGGCTTATGTCCAGTGGACATAAGCCTCCCTCATAAATCTCCAGATGCTTCGGTCATAAGCGGTCTGCATCCACCGTGAACCCGCGGCCTACTTGCGAGTGATTATTAATAAATATTGCAGGTCATTGCACATATCGCCAAACTACATTAAAATGATGTACGATTAAAAAGGGTTTTCGAAATTCCCACGGGATCGTGACTTACCGACCCATGTCGTACATAGGTACACATTATACACTAGCTGCGTCCCGCGGTTCACCCGCGTAAATCCCGATCCCGTGAGAATATCGGGATCAAAAGTAGACTGTGTTACTCAGGGTGAATGTAGCTTTCTAATGGTGAAAGAATATTTGAAAGGGTTTCAGAAGTTTTTGAGTTTCTTCATTACAAACATACAGACACACATACACAGAAAAATACAAATCTTTCCTCTTTATAATATTAGTGTAGATAATAGAAAAACCTAAAAATAAATACAAGTATTTATGGTCGAAGCCGGTCGATTTTATATTTTTCGTTTATTTATTATACTGTTATTTTGTACTTATATGAGCTTCCACGAGCCACAGCTATCCGCTACGTCCAATGCTTATAGCCACACAAGCTTCCCTCACCTCGAGTTTAAGTACGATACTCGTGGATGACAAATTAGGATTTCTAAAACAGCAAGGTCTTTTTATTGAATTTATTTAACTTTTTCTTAGTAAGCTTATACGAAATTGATTGTGAAATATTTCTTTGTTATACTGTGGTGATATTAAATAAAGATAGATTGTGTTTTTATGACTTCTAAAGGGACAGTCTACCTACTCTTTTCTCCATACAAACTCTACAAACGTAGTCGACTGTTTTCTCTCTGGATAAAGATATTAGAAAAAAAATGTTTGTAGCATAAGTCCTATATCAACCATGACCATGAATTTTATTTCTATTCTAGTTAGAAAATGACAAAAAACAAAACTTGTGTCATGGCAGATATACCTAGGTTTTATGGCATAAACATATTTGCTCTAATGTCTTTTTCCAGGGAGGAAACAGTCGACTACGTTTGTATGGAGAAGGAGTAGGTAGACTGTCCTCTTAAGCTGTGGCACACCAATCGCATGGCGTGTCTAACATTGTATTAAACTAAAAGACAAAATGCTACACCAGATGCGTAACGTGTAATGTACGCAAGTTTGTGCACAACCGTGCGTTGTGTGTAAAACATGTTACATAGGTATGTTTAGCACACAACGCACAAACATATTACATTTTCCTCAGAATTAATTTCCTCTTTATTTCTATAGATAGAATATCTCTTCCCAAAAAGCCAAGTACATCTTGTTACACGATAAAAATATTTTTAAAGTACACCACACGATTAAAACCGGAAAATATCTTTAATTTAAATACTATTTTTAATCTATTTTTAAAGTATTTATTTTCTTGAATTCAAAAATGGACCTCGTTCGTACCTGCTACAAAATCGTGTACATTTACGAGAGCGTAAACGCGCACGAAACTTGCGATTTGTGGTCACATGATGCTCGCGAGGTCCACTATTCCCAGAACTAAGATGGTAGGTACGTTTTTAGGGATCCGTCTCCAAAGGGTAAATTAAATTTCAGACTATAATTTGACGGTTAGGTTCCTTTTTTGTCATTCATTTGTTTACCTACGTCTATAGATGTTTCACATTAAAACGAAGTATAGTATTATAGTATAGATTTTAATACACCAATTGCCTATCTGGTTTCTTCGTTTATTAACAAGACTTATTTGTACATCAACAGGAAATCGAGCACTGCTACTACCACGGCACGGTGAAGGACTACCCCGGCGCGTCCGCTGCCTTCCACACGTGCAACGGCGTCTCCGGCGTCATCCACATCGGCAACGAGACCTTCGTGATTCACCCCTTTTACGGGGGTGATCTATCGGTCAGTGTCGCTTTCGCTTGCCTTGTGTGTGTAGATGAGAAACTTTTGTTCATAATTACTTTATGCAGTCAGTTCTGCTTAGTTTTCTTAATTATTGGCATCCTGGACATATCATTGATCTCAACCTTGACAGATATGGCATCAGAAGGAAGACAGTTGACGAAATTCAGTTTGGGAGTCCATCAGTAGTGATTGTCATTTCAGTTTTACAGTATGTGTAACAATATTGGAGTGCAGCGGCTTTTTAGTTATTTTTATTTAGCGTAAAAGTAACAGTCCATACCTTTTTTTCAAATTCAAAAGTTTCTCATTTATGTCGATGTAGTGTTCATTAATTGCTTTTAACTATAACTAATTAGTGTTTATCGTGTATTGATTTTTGTTAAAGAACTTGTAGTGACATAAGGTACAATGATTAACTATCAATCCTATGAAATTTATGTTTCTATGGTTTTTGATAGTACCTACGGCTCTGGTCTTGGCAAAATGACGAAGTCTAGTCGACAAAGCAAGTGTCTAACTAATCGCCGACTACAAGTACAGCCGGATATTATTCACATACGTCTCCCTTCATCTTCTGTAAATTATATTTTTTGAAGCTCTAAAAACACTTACCCCCTTTACTTACTTATAATATAAACAGTGACTTAGTTTATGTAATGTTTATCACTGTCTGAAACTTCATGTCACAGTAAAAGACAAACGATACATAGTTTATGCAGCTGTATAGTATATACGTAAGAAGGCAAATGCTTACTCGTAATATGCTATGTAACATTCAATCTTATATACCTACCTAGAATAACAACAGCAACGAAAAAAATCACCAGCTTTATTCTTTCCCACTTGAAATTTACTTCGAAACCACCAATTTGTTGTTAAAAAGGGTGCGTTCACATTAATCTAAGACGGTGCGTTAAGACCGGATCATATATTACCCTCACCTGAGGAACAATGATACTCGAGCGGTATGCCTACACCCCAGGAGCAAGATTAATAGCGCCCCCTATTGTCCATATCTATGTTAACTTGTATTTGTAATTGTCCTTAGAATTGATAAGTTTCTTTGACATTTCTAGGTTATTGTGAATCATTTTATTATTGGTACCTATTGGGGTTTGTATATAGATTTAACAAATCAAATAGTTCTGTTGTTTTGTCTTGTGTGTACTAACCAACGATCGTTAACAACAAATAGGACAAATAGAGGGCCCCGTTTGTCTTATCTGGATGCCTTAGCAAACGCCACGATCGTCCGTTTTATAAAAAAATAATAAAAAAAATTGGGGTAGGTATACCATCATGGTACTTTCTCTATGGTAACGCAGCAGCGTGGAGCGTACGGTCCGAAGCATGACGTGGGCTTTATCAGTTGTTATGACCTTCTAAGAGGTTAAAGACCCCTATAAAAAAATTAGAATCTTCTTTTTTTTCGTTTCGTTTCTATAATTACCACTTTTATTATATTCTTCGTATTCAAAATTAAAACTTTACACAAAGAAACGACGAAAACTTTTTCCGAAACTAAAACGTTTTATAATAATTAATATTAATTTTCAACTGTTATTTTAAGCAGTTATAAATTTTGAGCTTAACGTTTTTAATGACGTTAATTGTTGGGTAATTGACCTGGGACGTTTGAACAAAACGGGTAAAAAATATTACCCTTTCTTACCCTTTCTTTAAAATAATTTGTTCTCAGACGCTGAAATTATGATTTATTATGTAAAGCCAGGATTTATTCGACGACGCGAAATTTGTATTATTTTTTTTCGAGCTCAACGCCTTGGAGTGTGTTTTAATTTATTACTGTTTTTAATCTTATTGGTTTTTGGAACGAAGTTTTTAACGGTTTGCGGGTAAAGTTTTTTTTTTGGTCCTTTGCAATTTAGAATTTACAAGATGGTTTTGTATAGAATTTGATTTCAGTTGCGTGTCTAGATTGCTACATATAGGCACATTAAACTATAACTAATTATGAATCATAAGCATAATTCTTTAATTTCTTTTTTTAACATGCATTCGCATGATTGTTTTCAAATGCCTTAGCTATTTTACTTACAAAAATCTCGTTATCTAATATATAGTCGCTTGTTAGCTACGGACCTTTCCAGGTCCCTTCTTCATGATTGAACCTGAACCCAATCAATCCTGAAGAAAGGACCTGGAAAGGTGTCGAAACGTTGAGCGTTGAAACAATGCTAAAAGTAATAAACACCACGCGATTAAAACCGAAAAATGTCTTTAATTTAGGTTAATCTATTTTTTTTTATTATTAAGACCCTGGAAAATATAAAAATTATGAACTAAACCAATGTCAACGGAAAAACGAAAAAAACCTTGCAAACTGCCCCTTTTTAAGGCTCTATCTACCTCACAACGTCAGCGAACTCTAATTAATTATTGAAACAAACACAATACTAATTAGTGAACACACCGACTGCGATTGAATTAGTGGTTTACATACATTAGTAGATAGTTGTTACATTTTAGGTGCGCATTGTTAGTTGGAAGTTAAATTTGTGATTTCGGTTTATTATGATCCGGGTTCGTTACAAAATTATTACAAATTAGGCTAATTTCGCTCTGGGTTAGTTACTGGTCAATTCAGATTTCAAATTAAATCATATTATATTTTGTAACTGTGTGTTTTATAACTAAACATTGCAGCCGCATTGTCAGATCTATATGTAGGAAATTTTGTAAATTTTTCCTAAACCTTATAAAATGTTAGATTTTTTTCTTGCAAATCTATCTATTGTATATAAAAGAAAGTCGTGCTAGTTACACTATTTATAACTCAAGATCTCTTTCAGGCAACCAACCAGGCAATTATATCAATGTGGACAAATATACTTAATAACGTCTACCGACTCTTTTCTCCATACAAACTTTACAAACGTAGTCGACTGTTTACTTCCTGGATAAAGATATTCAAAAAAATATGTTTATGCTATAAGTCATATATCGGCCATGACCATGGCTGATATAGGCCACGATATAGGCCTACGTTTTGATTTTTTTCATTTTCTAATTTTTCCGAATTTTATTTCTATTCTAATTAGAAAATGAAAAAAAAACAAAAACGTAGAGGCATGGTCATGGCAGATATAGGTTTTATGGCATAAACATATTTACTCTAATGTCTTTATCCAGGCAGGAAACAGTCGACTACGTTTGTATGGAAAAAGAGTAGGTAGACTGTCCTCTTAACACATGATTATATAAATACACCAGACGGTTACGAAGCGTTTATTACCAAGTAATGATATCAAAAGGCTACGCTCGACGTGTAAATTATGTTAGGTAGGTAGGTACTGTGTAATTAAGCTAATTCGCTATAATTCTGTATCTGGTTAATTCGTTATTTATGCCCTTTAAACACGTAAATAAATAGGCTGTTACGTCACAAGCTGCGTTAATAGCAGCCTTTGTAGGTTAGAGACTTTTTGTCAGTCGATAGTTTTGTAGGTAGGTATCCATTTTATGACTAGTAATCCTGCAAATAGTAAATTTCGCAAGTACTTAGCCCTATTAGTGGGCAAATTACTCCACCAAACACATATCCCTTACGACGATAAACAATCTATCAATTCAAAGTATTGCCAAAGCTAAATTATTTTCTAAGGTTTTCGAGATTCGCGATTATTTATTGAATATAGAGGCAAAGTAACGCATCCAAAAACCTTTGCATGTTAAAATTGACCATATTCCATATTTGACCATATTCGCCATATTTTAATGGATATACCTAATTGTATTTTGTTTTTGATTCTTGAGAACCTGAAGGGTTACTTCGGTTCGTTTCGATACGACAACGATACTGTCATAACGATGGTTCTACTGTCACCCTACTATCAGAATGTGACAGTAGAATCATCGTATGGCAGTATCGATGTCGTATCGAAACGAACCGCAGTACAGCTTAAAACAATTATAACAATAATTATAGCTGAAAGAATGTTTGCTTGGCGAAACTGCTGCCTATAATGCAGGATATTGGAGGAAATTTACCACATGACTTGAAAAAACCCGTTTTTTAAATATATGCAAGTTAGCATACTAAGTATAGGTATTGCATCTTTTTACCATGCTATTACAAATAATTTTTTTACTAAATATCGGATAATAAAAATCTTAAGTCTACGAGAACCTAAACGTTCTTATAATAGCGGGTTAAGTAATGGCCTTACAAGATTACATTTTCACCGATTCGGCATGAGTGTTGAATGTAAATTTATGGAGTTTAGTTCGCGTACGAGGCGTTTATGTTCTTCGTAACTACGGAGCGTCGCGGTCGTTATGTACTACGTAATTTTAGTGCTCGGTTTGATTTGAATATGACATCGCTTTCAAGAATTTGATTATGAAGATGATTTTTTAATTTAATTTTAAATTCGTATCCTCTCTCTCTGAATCCAATCGTGAGCTCGAAAATTTAAAAGTTTCTACGCGACGTATGCGCGCGCAATTACGTGGACTTCGTGGATTTTTCGTTTGGTGTGATACAGGTTACACTAATTGTAGGGAAATAACTTCTTTGGGGTTCTGTTTTTATTAGTTTGAGACACTTTCTTTATAATATTTTTATCCGGGACTTTATTTTAATCATCATCCATCCATTCATTACAGCATTTTTGTGTCTAATCTTGGACCGCTCGGTCTGTCTGTAGGCTCTTAACCAATCATGCGTAACTAATGCTTTCCTTCCATCTTATTGCTGGTCGATTCCGCGGCCTTACATGTGCTCGCAGGTCCCAATACATCACCCTTCAAGTTCATCTTCGAGTACTAAACATTCTACACATCAACAGTTACTTAAGCGAAATTTAACGAAACTAGTGGTATGCATTATAGAAACTCTTGGTCATGGGGCATGGCCATGGCAGATATAGGTTTATGGCATAAAAATATATTCTCTAATATTTTTATCCAGGGAGGAAACAGTCAACTAAGTCAATTCAATTCAGTCAACTACGTTTGTATGGAAAAATAGTAGGTAGACTGTTCTCTTAAGCATACTTATACCTATGCAAGTTCAGTAATTTCGTGAACATTTTTGCCTAAAATTTAACCTAACATATGCAAGCGACGCGCGTTCATTACAACGACACCAAAGATTAAGAAAATTACCTTTCGTCCGGGTGAGGTAAGGGTACCTAAGTGTCATATTTTCCACGCAGTGAAACGTCGGCAAATAAAAGATAATACAGCACTAACCCTTCGTAATCCAGTTGCTCTTAAAACCTGCTTAATTTGCGTGTCTTGTACGTGACAGCGTGACGCGCTGCGCCGCGACATGACGCGATAAAGGTGTGGATTATCTCGTCGCGGACGACTGTCGCCCGGTATGACAACTACCTATATTTCTCTAAATTTACTTGCGGTTTGTTAGTGGTACAGATGTGGATGTTTTTGTTGACGGAGTTTTATTCTTATATGTCATACATATCACTAAATGACGTCTGTGTCCGTCCGTCTGCGTCCGTGAAATTCATTACCAGTGCATCATTACATTCCGACTTTAAAAATCCATCATCAAGAAAGTACAGTTACACGTACACTGCATGTTGTGTTGTGGTCTTAGTCAGGAGACTTATTTTTGAGTTGCTCGTGCCACTTCGGATCATTTAAATATCTTGATTTCTGCTGATTCTCGTTCAATGTCGGACTCCTGCTGCGAGTGGTTCAGACCACTCGTTGTGGCCATGCAATTTTTTTAGAAAAATTACCGACATCGAACGTAAACCAGAAGAAATTGAGCTATTTCAATCGCTCGAAGTGGCACAAGCGATTCTAAAATAGAGCCCCAGGTCTAAAAACTTAACACTATTTAAATAAATATTACCGTGGGTCTGAAATCAGTTGTGAAACATACTATTCATAAAAGCAAAAATACACACACAAAAGACAATAGTAGGTATACAATAATTGCGTTTTTTTTGGAAATGTAAGCCTACATATCTGTAGAACAAGGCGGTACTGCCAGTACGCAAAACTCGGCCCAAAACGAGCCGAGCCAAGGAAATTGCTGTCATTTCGAGAAAATGAAATGTTTAGCCCTTTCAATTGCAGTGTCTTATATTTCGTTGAGGGAGGCGTAAGATAGGTAATCATGGTGTGCAAAATTTTACTACAAAATTAAGATAATATAGATTTTTCTTCGGTTTTCGTGATGTTGATAAGAAATTTCTCATAAAAAAACGGAATTTAAACCCAAAACCCAACCCATAATATAATATACAAACTATAATAACTTATAATGTAGACAGTGTTTTAAGTAATAACTAAGACTAACGGCAAGTTTCTTCATTGGAATCAAGAATCATGAAAATTTATTGAATAACTTTTTACGTGTTACAATTTTACTTTTTGCGTCTGTCTATTTATACGCTGTATTATTTTCTCTCTAATTTAGCGAATCTCATCTCTACATAGATAACCATGTGCGAAGCCGGGGGCGAATAGCTAGTACCTATCTACCTATATCTACAAATGTAAATTGAAGAATCAATTTTTAACAAGGTTAATAAAACAATCATAATTCCCTCTCAAACATCGTCCCATCATTTCATACGGCAATTAATTCAGCACCATGTAGCGGCTTGATAAAACAAGAGCGGTCCCTCACTTTACCTTCTCCATGAGACAGATCCGGGCCGTGACAAATTCGTTCCGACTATGACGACGACATGTGTTACGCGAGATAGACGCGCGCAATGTATCCGTTTTCAAGATAAAAATATTTCTCAGTTGGATAAGAAGATTGACTCATCTATTTAATAAAAAGTAAAATCTATCACAAACTTCTTGCACGTAAAGTAAAGTTATCATAAAGCGACAACTTTTTAAACTCATTTTATTTATTACTTGTAGTGGTAGCGCCCTTGCCCGGCAAGCGACGGGCACAGGTTCGAATCCTGTCATGGGAGTATTTTTGATGATGTATTTCTCCTTGTAAAATATTTCTAGTAGATTTTTTTGTGTTTTGATCGTTATGAATCGTCTTACTGTTAAAAAAATATTCTTTAGTCAGATATGTATCTATAAGATCTAATCTCAGTTTAATTACAACCCTATTTCGTAACGTCACGCCACCCTACACTCGCAGATTAAAATGTTATTAATTTTCGATTGAAACACGCACGGTAAATGATTGGCGTACAATTTCGTGCTTTAATAAAAATTTGTAGCAACACGTTTAACGAAAAAATATTTTGGAAAAATTGAATTTACCGATAGATAAGCATCGTATCCAATTACAAAATGGAATAGTTTTTTATTATAAAAAATGTAGGAACGGTTGTAAAATACTGTAAATAAATGAAAAGAGTTTTTATTTTAGAAGTAATTGCTCGCGAATCCATTTCAATCAATCATTGGATAACGGGTTTAAAAAATATAGTTCGGTAGCTAGTACCTCTACAATAAATAATAAAAAAAGGCCAGGCCAAGTGAGAGTTGGACTCGTGCACGAAGGGTTCCGTAGCATTATAAGAAAAAAATCGCGTTTGTTAATATATTCTGTTGGTATAGCCACAATAGAAATAAATCATCTGTAGCTAGATATAGCCTCGTGACAGATAGACAGTCGGATGGACAGTACAGTCTTACTAAAAGTACACCGTTTTTAACCTTTAGCTACGGAACCCTAGAAACTGAAACCGGAAATGGGTCTGTATAAATTAATTCCATAAGGATTCATGTGCCGTCCGGTTTCCATTTTTGATTTGTGGTAATATTTTAATCCATATTGTTTATTGTAATGCTACTGATATTTAACGGTGTCGCATTATTTTTGTATTGAATTGGACTGCCGGGGATATTGTTAGCAAAATTGAGTCGAATTTCGACTTTACGATGCGAGCGATTGTTTCGGTTCGACAATACGGATTATGTTTAAAGTACGTTTGCAGATGGTGATTGACGTATCGTTTCATTTAATGAGAGCGAAAATACATAAAATATTATGTATGATTATCTGTTTAAAACTAGAGTTTTATAGATTTTTATTCTGTTTTCGCGATGTTGTATTGAAATTATATAATTAGCGTGGTGTTTATTACTTTTAGCATTGTTTCAACGCTCAACGTTTCAAGACTTAAGCATATACAGGTCTCCTCCTTAGTCCATATAAAAGAAAGTCGTGTTAGTTACACCATTTAGAACTCAAGAACGGCTAAACTGTTTTTGGTTGACAATTGGTGGAGGGGTTGCTTAGAACCAGGAAAAGGACATAGGATACTTTTAATCCAGTAAATCTCGCGGGATCGGGACTTACGCGAGTGAAACCGCGGGGCGCAGCTAGTTATATATATAGAGCCACACCATTAACAAATATTTATTTTAACACTGTATTAAATTAAAAACATAATAATCTAATTAAAACAAAGCCGTAGGCGAGAGCCACGCGTCTCCAAAACCACCCACCATCGTTAAAATTGCAAATCATACTTTCCTTTATTCCTCTTGATTAATATCTCCTCACAAAATGGCTGCCACATTTTCCCGCGTCTTTTGATTACGCGTGTTATTTTTCGCGCCAAAATCCGGCTCCTGTAATTGTGGGATGTAGAGCGTAACTTTCGGCGACTGTGTAATATTGCCTCGTAAAACAAACCGTAACGAGACTTTCAAATTATTATTGTTCAGAGTTTTTGACGGGTCGTGATTATAATGATAATTATTAGCTTTCTTCCGGATTTTATGAGGTACGGGATTTGGTTAGTGTGCCCTTTACACTGTGACGTTTCGCCGAGCCTTTTTTGTCTTCAAGACAACTTTTTAGGGTTCCGTAGCCAAAGGGTAAAAACGGGACTCAATTATAGGGCGTTTCATCTTTAAATTTCTATCTCGCTATGTTGGTAGGGATACAAATGAGAGCTGCCTTAATACCTTGAATGTGCTACCTTAAATGTAGGGAGATATGTATGTGAAAAATAAATGACGGAATCTTTCTGAATTCAAGGTTCAGCACATTTATCGTATTAATATGCTGCCTATTTATTTGCTTTGCTACCAACATAACGGCATAGGGATTATGTCTGTCTGTCTGGTCGTCTGTCACCAGGCTGTATGTCATGAACCGTGATAGCTAGACAGTTGAAAGTTTCACAAAAGGTGTATTTCTGTAGCCGCTATAACAACAAGTACTAAAACCAAAATAAAACAAATATAACAAGCCGCGGCTGAAACATCCCACCAAGAACCCCTTTTAGTCGCCTTTGCAGTAATACCAATGTCCAGATTTTTTTTCTAGAGATATTTTGCACTGGGTTATTAGAACAACAGCTTCATACAAGCCCGATACTATACTATAACTTCAACGCACACATAGCTGCGCATGTAGTGAAGTACCTACGCCGACGGCTTGTATGAAGCTGTTGTTCTGGTGGATTAGATATTCGGTGGTTAGGTACCAGCTTCAAGACATTGGTTCGGGAATCTGCAACGTGTGCAAGGTATACCTAAAAAGGATGACTTAAAATAGGTCATAGCTGTTAAACGGAAACTCACATAATACTTAGTTTTTCATTGCTTATTTATTACCTGACTCATATTATATCATATCACAAAAGTTTGTGAATGTGTCTGTTTACTTCTCCATAAACAATTTCACGTCATTTAGAGCTTATATAACTTTAAGCTATAAAGACCTCTTGTGGCGCGTCGGGAAAACTCCCGGCTGCAACGCAATAAGTTGCGGATTCGACTTCCACCAGGGACTAAGTATTTATGCTGACCATAAATGCTTGTTTCTAGTTCTGGGTGTGTAACATATGTATTTACAAGAGAAAAGTATAATATGTAGTACCTATATCTGTTATCTGGTTCACATAGTACAAGCCTAGTAGTTTTGTCTGGGACTGTGTACACACTTTGTGCGCAATGTCTTGCAATATCTATCTATCTATATGTATAAAAGAAAGTCCTGTTAGTTACACTATTTATACCTCAAGAACGGCTAAACCGATTTGGTTGAAAATTAGTGGGGAGGTAGATAAGAACCGGGAGAAGGACATAGGATACTTTTGATTCCGTAAATCCCGCGAAACCGGGATTTACGATGGTAAAACCGCGGGGTAAAACCACAGCAAGTTTATTTTAAAAA
This sequence comes from Idaea biselata, assembly GCA_958496205.1. NCBI lineage: Eukaryota > Metazoa > Arthropoda > Insecta > Lepidoptera > Geometridae > Idaea > Idaea biselata. The sequence continues at coordinate 14,771,644 of OY292398.1, read as the reverse complement.
GAGGAGTTAAATACTAATTACTAACTTCAATCGATCTTTCTGTCCCACTAATTTATAACTGCGAGAATTTAGAACTTTGTGTTTCAATCACGCAAAAATTACTGAACCGATTACGATGAAACTTCGTAGGTAGATAGCTGGAAATCTAGAATAACACATAGGCTACTTTTGATCTTAATATTTTTGCTGGATCGGGACTTAGGTGTCCTCAATGATGACTTACCGACTGCGTCGACCCCAAATAAAAAAAATGGGGTTAAGCTGACCCCGGGCTCCCGACAGGCAACCGGGAACATCGCTGGGATGAGAAGAAGGGCTGAATCGGGACTTACAACGGGTGAAACCACGAGGCGCTGCTAGTGGTCCATTAAACCAACACAGTTGCGATATTCACTAATGAACTTGTAGGTAGCCTGAGCAGTGAGCGAGCTAAGTTTCGCAACGAGCCAATATTTGTGATATGGTGACGCGTGACGTCATCCGACCGCCCCGGCTTAATGATCTACTTGCACCAGCCCGTTCTGTTTGTTCAGCCAACGATACTGTACTTAGCAGTAGGTTGTGCTGGTTAGTCTGTTACTATTATTATTAACAGATTTAAATGAACTAGCTAAGTGCGAGTTGGTATCGCGAACGAAGTGTTTCGTACTTTTATGACAAAAAAAGATAAGCAAAGAGTGGAGTAGGGGTATTCAGAGCGCTTCGGTCCGAAACCTTAGGTCGAATTAAATAAATAAATAAATTCTGTGAACAACACACAGCGCCATCTAGCCCCGTGGTAAGCGACTAAGCTCGTGTTACGGTGACTAGACAACGGATATAATACTTATATTTATTTTTCTTTTGTAAATACATACATATTATACATACAGGGACCTGACACAAATATTTATTTTATAAGCATAAATACTTGCACCCGGCGGGAATCGAACCCGCAACCTGCTGCATTGCAGTCGCGCTTTCGCACGACGCGCCACAGAGGTCGTCGAATTGAAATGTCTGTCACTGTCTTTAGTACATTGAAATATTACATTTTTTGGGCTCCGCGTGCATTTGTCAGAGGACGCAATTTAATTTTTTAGATATCAAGGGGGGGTTAGTTTAAAGTTAAATAATAGTTTGTGGGGTTGTGATTCTTGTCCCACGGCCGCCATCTTGGAAAAACGGGTTCAAATGGTTTTTATGGTTTATTTGACGAACTATAGGTCTCACATAAAAAATAATTAATATTTTGTTTTGCAAATAAGATTATCTACAACTTGTTAAGTAACTTTTAGTCGTAGAACTAAAAATAAAAAGTTATAAGCGATAATCCATGGAAATTTGAGAAAAAAATTCTATTGGTCATTTATGAACCGATTTTGATGATTATTTTTTTATTCCTCAATTACTGTATGTAGGTGAGGTTATATTATGTTTTTTTGAAGTCGGTTTTTTTATTTCATCCTTTTTTGAGTACCACTAAAAATCATTAGAATTTTAACCATAACTTTAATCATTGAGGAGTTCTCTGATGATAAGGTGGTTCCAGGTGCTTCATCAATCCCTAACCAGTAGTACAAGGTCTGATTCTACTGGTAAAAGTCCAAAAGTTAGGAATTTACTACTTTCTGAGGAACTATTCTGCTCATCACTCCGAAGATCCTCATCCGATCCATATAATTTTTTTATCGAGTCACCTTGGGACTTCTACCTTACGAATAAAAAAATAATCATCAAAATCGGTGCATAAATGACCAATAGAATTTGTTTCTCAAATTTTCATGGATTTTTGCTTATAACTTTTTATTTTTAGTTCTACGACTAAAAGTTACTTACCAAAAGTTGTAGATAATCTTAGTTGCAACACAAAATGGTAATTATTTTTTTTGTGAGACCTATAGTTCGTCAAATAAACCATAAAAACCATTTGAACCCGTTTTTCCAAGATGGCGGCCGTGGGACAAGAGCCACAACCCCACAAACTATTATTTAACTTTAAACTAACCCCCCCTTGATATCTAAAAAATAAAATTGCGTCCTCTGACAAATGCACACTCAAATGTAACATTTCAATGTACTACTTATTAAGCCGCGCTGAGCGATTCCGACGGCTTATGCCCAAACGGGCCACACTTATATAAAATTCATTGTTTTGCTTCCATACATTGAGTTCCAATCGGGTCAAAACAAAATTAGGTACCTAGTAATTTAAATGTGAAAAAACATCGGTTTCCCTGTCCCCGTAGAACGTTTCGTAGCGCTTCGTAGACTTTCGTAGCTCTCGTAGCATTCGTAGCAGCATAGGTAATGAAATCATTGTTTAATCTAAATAACTATTTTAAGGGTTTTGTACCTTAAAAGATAAAAATGAACCCCAATGACATCAGTCGCTTGCCTCTATAAAGTTTTATATTTTTATTTTTACCGTGTTAGTAAATTATTACTCGTTTGTTCGAAACAAGCTAGTAACCCCCTTGTACCCCTGTAACACTGTAGTTTATATCTTTGCGAAAGTATAGTAAGATATAAGTAGATATCAACCTTCTAAGTAAATTTTAAAAATGTTCTCGTTTACTTATCATAACATTTATTTTAAAGCCAACTATACGTGTATTTTTACTTTAAATATAATAATTTTGAAGGCAAAAATAATTTATGCTTAAACAAAGCACTCCATCGCGATTAACTTCGTAACATATCCATACTGCATAGTACGAGTATGTAGTTTAATGTAGGTAGGTATGTAGTTTAATGAATTCGAAGTGCTCTCGCGGGTTCCGTACTACTTTTTTAACACACTAAGCGAACTTAGCGTAAATTATTCAACAAAATGCATACTTAGCTGCCATAGTTTTTCTTTGTAACCCCTGACGGAAAAGAGGGGTGTCTCAGATACTCAGAACAACTTTCTAAGGTAGATAATGAATTTATTAACTACAAAAAAAGGCCGCAGTCACGGCTTCTGTATATTACGCTAAGCTAAATCCCCCTTACTAGCCACTAGTCCTAGGAGTTGCCACATTCGCCAACCAGTAGTAAACTTCCGTGGCGTCTAACTTAACCCTTCTTAGGGAAGGCCCTTGCCTTACAGTGAGGAAAATTAGCGGGCTACCAAAAAAGACCCTCAGATCTACAATTTCAAACCACATAACTCCTTAACCCCGCGTGTCAACTAAAGTCAATACAGGACAACTGCCTACCAGACTACCAGACCAACCCGTTCACCGTCAGCCCATAGATCTTTATCTATCAATTATCGCGATACCAAACCAGAACCCAAAGTCCCCAACCAACTGAGAAGTCACCTTAAACCGAGACTATGCTCAAAGGTCTAGTTAAACTGGATATAGTGGGTATCCTTTCTGAAGTAATGAGAGTTTCTTTGTAGAGATAGAGCTTTGTTCGAGCCATTGTTCGTAGACTTGATTTGTGGACTGCGATAACCGAATCAAGGAGGATTGTTAAGGATTGATTATAATAAGTTACGTTTAATCGTTTGTAATCTGTTTGTCGATGGATCCTTGACTGTGTTTAACGGTTAATTGAATGGGTTAGGTTGAATTTTGAATGGGTTGTGTCACAGAAAGGTTACACTTTCAACTCTATGAAGTAAGCTCGTAATTTTTTTTTATATTAGATTCCCTATGAAATAATCTTGTACATATTATATAAAAAAAACGTCAAGGCTAATATATGAAACGTTAAACATTATAAAAATGGAAAACCAGGAAATGGTTATAGAAGAACTTTACCCTGGCTGTTCCAAACTTCCTGAAGAAGGGACCTGTAAAGGTCTCGAAACGCTGAGCGTTGTAACAATGCTAAAAGTAATAAACACCACGCGATTTAAACCGAAAAATATATTTAATTTTAATAGATTTATTACTGGTCCTGGATATAATCTATCAAGCAAATCAAGATATTTTAATATAAGCATAATATACACTGTATGTATACCTAAGGCATAAAGATGTAAACTGTAATTAAATACTGTGGAATTTTCCATTTCCATTGAATACAGAACTTGTTAAAATTGTATACATTTAAAAACGTATTTTTTTCCAAAATTTCCGTTACCAATTATACGGTCAACAACTTCCTTATTAATAAAAAAATATCTCTACATAGATAGGTACCTAAATCAAGTCGAAATCCCATCTTAAACAACTCGTTTTACGTATTTTTTAAATTAAATTCGGAAATAAATTGAACACCCGATACGGACCCAATATTTTTCGAGCAAAAACTTAATATTTATAAGTATTAGCGGAATTTAATTTACAAAGGATTTCAAGCAATCAAATAAGGGTTCAGCCGTTTCTGAACGGATAAACAGATTCAATATTTCATATTCCAATGAGTTTGATGAGATTTTTTATAAATAATATGGTTTTGGAAATGTTTTGGAATGCCTATCCTACTTAAATTAATAAATATTTCGTTTAAAAAGCAAACGTTCGCATGGTTTTCTTTAAGAGGATTGTCTCCATTCTCTTTCTCCATACAAACGTAGTTTAAATTTTCCTCCCTGGATAAAGACATTAGAGCAAATATGTGTATGCCATAAAACCTATATCTGTCATGACTATGCATCTACCTTTTTATTTTTATCATTCAATTACTTTTATTTTTTTATTATTTTTATTAGAAAATAAAAACAAAATAAAACGGCAGATGCATTGTCATGACAGATATAGGTTTTATGGCATAAACATATTTGCTCTAATGTCTTTATCCAGGGAGGAAAATTTAAACTACGTTTTTATGGAGAAAGAGAATGGAGACTATCCTCTTAAGAGGTATTTAACACTCGTTTTAAATTAGGCACGTAGGATGTGTGGTTTCAAATCGCACCCTACAATGAAGAAGAAACCACAATAATGGATAAATATATCGACTTAGGTGACGATTCACCCGTAGAATTATTTAATCCGCGGATGAATCGTCACTTCTTTACTTTTTTTTTAGAGTTGTCTGGTCTTCCTATATAATTTTATTTAATTTTAATTATCGCTATCACAGTTAACAACCAGGACCAAATGCTTATCGAGTTTAATATTGAAAGTTACGTATACATACGGTACATACAATAAATTCTTAAGTAATCTAGTCTGTAGGCAAAATGTCGCAAGACACAAATCACAGGTATACCCAGATAGATATTCCTGTGATTTAATTCCGTAGGTCAAGGCTGAGAAGGAATTAGGAGCAAATTGAAAGTATCGGTAGGTATAATCTACCCACGGGTGAGGCATCTGATTTATAATCCGAGGAGACAAAAGGTGAATTATTGGTTGCTGGCGCTTTTATATTGTAGACTTTTAGGTTAATAGTATTTTTTATTCGGACATAGGAAGATGGGAAGTTATGTAATAATGTGGGATTTTTTTACTTATTTTATTTTGTTCAATTCGTTATAGTTTTTATCATGTTAAGGTGTAACCATTTTCAAACATTCAAGCCGAACTTCCACGGGCCACTTAACGACTGGTTCGGCTTAAATATTTTCCAAAAAAACTCTCAGTCGCTTTTATGAACATAACTTACCCAATAATTCCAAAAAATATTTAAATAAATAAATTTGAATGATCATGTCAAAACATGTTTGATGTCAAAGTAATTTATAAGGTTTCGGTGTGCAAATTGGTTATAGATCCGTGCGTTCCGATAAAAAGAAACCACATATTTTTCCATAGTTCAAGCGTAATTAGATTATGGTTATTTTCTCGCAATGCAGCTCAATTTTATTTTGGTTTCGGAGTTTTGGTTTCACAATTATGAAAATTCATTGTTAATTATTAACACAGTATTTATTTCTGTTTTCAGGAACAAAAAATATTTTCAGTTTGTTTACATTTGACCTCTCGTTAAGGTAACTTTTGCTTACAGAACGTTAAAATAAACAAGATTTTCTGTAAAATAGGTACGTTTATTTCAATGAGTGTAAAATACAGAATTTTCCACGTTATTTGTCAAAGGTATCAAAATAAAATAAAACTTTTTCAAATAATAAATCTTAATAAATCTTAATCTTATCAAATAGGTATATTTTTTGTGTAAAAACGTTTGACGTAGTGTCGATGCGGTCTAAGGGTCAATTCACACGTACCACAACCACACCACAGCCACAACCACACCACAACGACGCCACGTGGTCGGGCGTATATTTTGTATTGAAAATGAATATTACAATTCACACGTACCACATTTTGCCGTTTGTTTATAGACCACCTGTGTAATACGACCACATCGCAACCACATCGCGACGGCAACGCCACCACCGGCGGCGGCACCGCGGCCACATCGCCACGACATGACAGGGTCAATTCACACGTACCACAACCACACCACATCGACATTTTGTCGGTATCACAACGCAACTGCAAAAAGTCGCTGCGACACTATTCACACGTAACCACCGCTTGACCACATTTTGTCGCTGCGACGTGGTGTGGTTGTGGTACGTGTGAATTGACCCTAAGAGAGAGCATGCTTACCTGGCACACGACTCAAAAACTGCCAAGTTGTACTGGTTGAGTTTCTTGCGGTTTCTTGTCATCAGAGGGCGCGTTCCAAAACCAACCATCAATTATCTAGTATTTAAGACGTTTTAAAATGATCATGTAGGTATTTAAACTTTTTAAATTCACACGATTATTAACATAGTTACATTTTACCGGGTCTTGACCGAGTGTTTTTATTTATTTTCTTACTTCGACCTTTCAACTACGTACCTAGTTATATCTCGGTCGCGAGGCGACTATTGTAACAAACTTTGTTGAAACATCGAAGTAAGAAAATAAATAACAACACGCGATTAAGACCCGGTAAAACATAACTATGTTCATGTATTTGCATACAAGTTCTTACTGAAATAAAGAACAATATAACTTATGATAACTTAGATCAAAATTATTGTACTTAGGTAACATTAGATTTATTCTCGTAAACTTTCATTTTACGGACAAAACATAAATAGCTCGGAGATTTAGATAAAATTTTACTGCCAAAGTTAACATTTAAAGTTAAGTAATGCAACTTCCGCTTGTTTGTCTTCGGTTTTTGATGATTTTATTGCGAGAAGTTTCGTTGAAATTCACGATAAATTCCGGCGAGTAGTTCTCGAATTAGAGATTTGTTATTGTTGTACGCGTTTCTCCTTTGATTTATCTTTTGAAGTTTGTTTAGGAAGTGATAATGGCTGGGCTTAATTGGTTTATTATTACTGATTAGATACAAGATAAATTGGAAGAAGTGTCTGCATTGATGTAGACAATGATGAGAAAAAATGTAAAAAAAGCAGTCACAAAAATTGTGGCTGTAAGTAGATTCGGGCTCATGCTTCCTGATTGCTCAATTCCCGTGTTAGAATTGTCCCTAAGGAAGTAAAACAAGAAAGAAAGAAAAAACATTGTTTTGGACAAGCACACGGTATTACGGTACTCGATATTTATTCAAAGACATACAAGAAAGAAAAAAGTAATCAATCCTAAAGAAGGGACCTCTAAAGATCTCGAAACGTTGCTCGTTGAAACAATGCTAAAAGTAATAAACACCACGCGCTTAAACCGAAAAATGTCTTGGTGTTTATTACTTGTAGCGTTGTTTCAACGCTCAACGTTTCGAGACCTTTACAGGTCCCTTCTTCAGGATAGACTGAGATGTGATTTGTCATTTTAATGTTTTAAAAAAGCATGAGAACCACAAATCACATATCACGTTGAGCGTTGAAACAATGCTAAAAGTAATAAACACCACGCGATTAAAACCGAAAAATATCTTTAATTTCAATAGAACATCGCGAAAACAAAAGAAAGATCCATATTTTTTTTTTTGTTGAACATAATAAATGCCTCATCATTATTAGACACTGGTCTAGATCGCGTTATAGATAATCATTGTTTTTAATTACCTCGACGTTTCGGCAAACGGATCACACAGGCCGTAGTCCTGAGAAGACTCACGACCCGAGAGACCCTCTATCTAGACCCGTGTCTAATAATAATGATGGACGGAAATCGTGTAAGTTTAAAAAGTGTGTATAATAAATACCCGTACTTACAGCATTGTCCAAGTTCCGTGAACGTTATGCAAGCCTAACTTTCCCTACTTACTTGTTACCAACTATGTAGTCCGGCTAATGCAAATTGAGTTAGCTCTGTCCTCGACTAGACTTACTGTACGGAAACTTCTGCTCTAATACGTTTAGAATTCACGTTTATATGTGTCTTTGTGTGTGACTTGAAGCGTCCACGTATACGAAATTACATACCTACCGCGACATCTTAATTATCATATAATTCAGTAAATAAAGGCAATTATAATAACTACTCGTAGGAAAGAATTCATAGCTTCACTGTTAATAAAAAAATATGGCTACGGCAGTGGTTTTCAAACTTTTTTGGTAACGGAACCCCTTTTGGAAAGCCGATTATTTTAAGGACTCCTAAATGTAGTTATAACTCCGCAAAAAAAAAAAACTACTCTATTACATGCCATTCTAAATTGAAGTTAATGTTTTGGACTATGTATTACCTACCCGACTGCGCGCTACGCAAAGGAGGTATTTCATTGATTCTTTTTGCTCATGAAACTTGGGCTTTGTGGAGCCCCAAGACTGTCTGGGCTACGGTATACCCTTCCCGTCGTAAAATCGTATTCATGCATCAAAACAGAAACAACATTTTCCAAACTGAACATTCGTCCAACGTCTTGCTAGCAGGACTTTTTGGCCTGCAGGTAGGACGCAACTTTATTTCGTTTTTATAGCAAAACCGGCCTGCGAGCAGTATTTTTGAATATGATAGGCTGTCTCATTCTCTTTCTGGGGGTGTTTGTTTCATCGCTGTACGATCAGTGTGAGCCGAATGGCTGCACGAATTAGACGTGGTGTTCGTGTTCGCTCGCTGGCTACCCATTATGCCGCCGCGGGTACAGATAATGTATGGAGTCGCCAACATTTTGGCGATTCTTTTGCGTCATCATATTGTTACGGGACTGTAAAGTCAGTTCTGAATATCACTTTAAGCTTATTATTATTTACTTATATCCATATCTGTGAGTTGTGTTTCTAAAAATTTACTGAAAGCCGTTTTGCCAAATGATGCACCTATCACCAACTCACTCGATGACGTACCTATCACCACCAGGAAGAGCTGGATGACCACCATCATCAAGCTCTTCCGACTCTAGTGATTCTGAAGAAGAGTCACAACAACTTGTGAAAGAAAATAGCGTTTTTGTTGGTGAAGTTGGTGAATTGTGGATACCTACTTTACTTTTGAGTAGTCATGTAAAAAATGTTTGAAACACCTGACTCTGTCGATAATTTCCAATGTCCTTCCGGAATTCAGCGTCCTGCTAGCAGGACGTACGTAAAACGCCATACAAAATAACGTCCTGCTGGCAGTACTATCAAAGTACTTCCGGAAGCGCTTCTAGAAGGACAGTTCTCTGGACGATCTATCATTAAACAGCATATCTTACAGCTGTAGGATTCTTATTTAGATTCGTACTAAATTCACAACTAGTTAAATTTCCCCATGAATTTTGTGCCATAAAGTTCCTCTATCGTACGGGCTCTGGCATTTTTTTTATCGAACATCCCGTATTATCTGTTAACATAAATCTCAGGAAGAAACCCTAAAAAGGGGATAAAGAGAACAACCGATACCGCAACGCAATTATTCTATCTATTTGAATCTTTTTCCGAATCTTAAGGCTATTCGCGCACTGATAGGTCGCGGAGACCGCGCAATTTTAGCTTCACAAGAACCCTTTTTGTCTGTGGTAAATTATCGTGATTAAACCTAAAATATCACCAGGTATATAGGTAGGTATTAGGTACCCTATTTCAGAAACTAAGATCAAAAATGTAAACAAAAATCCCACACATTTATTTGAAAGAGACAGCTCTTTATTTACTTTTTCCTTTAAAATTGACAATTCTTTGTTTATATTTTTGAGCTAAGTTTCTGAAATAGGACTAACCCACGATAATGTAATTTAGGCATTTGCGCAAGAATGATAAAAAAACAGGTAGGTAAAAATTCATTATTTCTTGATTTAACCTTCAACAAACATGTAAATTATACATTTTTATTTAATAAGTATAGATTTAAGAAATTATTATGATCCGCAGAGACATGCCGTAATGTTTTTAATAGCTTAAAAATGAATTATATTATTATAACTACTGTGAATAACACTCCATTTTCAACGATATCTAACTAAAATTTAACACGCCATTTTGTTCCTCAACCTCCAAAACCTGATTTAATACAGTGGCAAAATCTTCGCAGTAACCAACCAACGATCTGCGAACATGAAAATTCAAATTCAAACCGACAGAATGGAACCCACCTGGTGCCCGATCACGTACGAAAATGTCCAAAAGTTGTCCGCAAAGTCCTGATTAGCGGCCGGTTGCGGCCGGCCGAACATTTTGGCCAACCGAACTTGGCCGAGTACCTTTGGCCACGGCCAAACGTGAAAGCCTAACGAGACGTTAAAATTTCCGCTGTTTTCACGAGACAAGTCTGTTTTTTAGCTTTTTAGCTCGTTTCGTGTTAAGAGCAGTTTAATTAAATAGCGACGGGATTTTTTTTCGCGCTTTTTTGCTGTTTCATTTGAGTGGACACTCAGATATCCGTATCGTTTCGTCGAATCCTTTTGTATGATTAATTTACTTATTTCTTGTTCGGTTACGGTACAGCTGTTGCTCGTTATTTTAATGCTTTATTTAAAATAATGACCGCAATTTCAGTGTCGGAGGAAATTTTGATTAATTGTTTTATGAAAACTTTACGATGATGAATAATATCTCAAAAATATTTTAAAATCTATATCTATAAATTGCTTTGTCCTGACTGATCAAGGCACATCCTAAGCTGATTACTATCAGCGGCTTAGGCTGTGCTCTACTGAGAGCTGAAATTTGAGAGTGTGTTTGTGTGAGTGTGTGAGTGTGTATGTGATCGGTAGGCATCCAATAAGAAAAGGTTTCTGGAAATACCTACGGGATCCGAACTTACGTGGGTAGATCCGCGGCACACAGGTAGTAGGTTTATTAAAGAATCAAAATTTGTATTTGTAATTATGAAGTAATTTAACTTTATTCATTTATTAAAATATCAAATCCTTTTATCAGGTTAGACGATTCCAGCAGTTTATGTTGGTATAAAATTACATAGCATTTTATAGTCCATTCAATATTCCATTAATAATTTATTTTAATTCATAGGAATAAACTTAGTCTTATTAAGCTTTAGATTTCTTTTCTATTTTCACGATGATATCTACACTATCTACAGTCTACACTAATGTTATAAAGAGGAAAAATTTGTATTTTTGTAAGTGTGATTGCTTGTAGGTATGTATGTTTGTATTGAATAAACTCAAAACTACTGGACCGATTTCAAAAAATCTTTCACCATTAATCTTTAACCATCTCACCATTTTAAGGAGATTCAGAATTGCGACGGCTGTCAAATGGATGTCAAACACGTTTGCGCGGTGTCAAAATTGAAAAGACCGATGTCAAAGATGTCAAACTACCACGTCGGCATCGAGTTGATGTCAACGGAATTAGCGCGGTAGCCTTGCTGTACGTGCCACCGTAAACATGTAACTTCACGCGTATACACCTACGTATGCCATAAGATATAATTCAAATCAAACATTCCTCATCTCAGTGCCAAATCTAATTTCCCACTCGGATTAAATGCCGTCGCGATTCCGACGGATTGGATTAGCGTTATGGTAAACATTGGTACGTTTACCTTTCGACGTGTCGTTCGTATAACGTGCGTGTCTCCGTACGATACGAATATTAATAGATTTAGGGCTGATTTTTTCGTTCTACAGAAAAAATATGTCTGTCGAATAAAGGATAACACAACTAAGTTGAAATGGCTTTTAAAGCTAGATTTTGTTTTAAAAGGTAGTGACGTTTTGATTCGATAGTGTTACATTTTATTGGACAGATCTTGTATTATTAAAAATATAGTATTACTAGCTGCGCCCTGCGGTTTCACCCCCGCAAGTCCCGATCCCGCGGGAACATCGTGATAAAAAGTAGCCTATGTGTTATTCTAGGTCTCCAGCTTTGTATATTCCAAGTTTCATCGTAATCGGTTCAGCAGTTTTTGCGTGAAAGAGTAAAAAAATCACATACATACAGACATACATACATAGGTACATACAAACTTTCGCGTTTATAATATTAGTAGGATGTTGAATAGGATAGTAGGATAGGATTTTCATTGTCCTCATATTTAATTTTTCTTCCGTTTTCGCGAAATGGTAATGAAATTAAACTCATTGTTTGGCTTTTAGCATTGTTTCAATGCTCAACGTTTCGAGATCTTTACAGGTTTAGAAACGTTGACCATTGAAAAAAGCTAAAAGTATTAAACTAAAACCGGGTCAGACTAAAAACGAAACTAAAACCGGAAAATTAGTTTAATTATTGCCCTCGTATTATTATTTATTCCCAGTTATAACTTTAAATATCTTTAAAACACAAAATACCCATTAAATCTAAAATTATAACCAGTTCAAAGGTAGGTAGGTAGGTACTACTTCCAACCCGTCAAATGTTACGTCCACAAAACATAAACATAACTTTCCATTCGAGCAGTCAACTTAAATTTCAAAATATCTAATTTAGACCCTCATAATGAAAACCCGTTAATAATGTACGGAACCCGATGCGGTTCTCGGATGTTCCGAAGTTCCCTACTCATTATACTGAGTGGTGGCTTACAGAACTCATCTCACGGTTTTTTTGTTTCGAAACCAATTTGTTTAATGCCTGAAACGGAGCGATTGGTTAGAGAAATTTTGTCTAGGTTTTTTTTTCGGAATTTTGTCAACTGTACTTACTTTGTAAAAAGAGGTTTTTTTATGACATACTAGCTGCGCCCTGCGGTTTTACTCTCGTTAGTCGTAGTAACGCGGGAATATCGGGATAAAAAGTAGCTTAATGTGTTTTTTAGGTCTCCAGTCCAAGTTTCATCGAAATCGGTTCAGTAGTTTTTGCGTGAAGGAGTAACAAAGTCACATACAGACGTACATACCTATTTGCAAACTTTCGCGTTTATAATATTAGTTAGAAGTAGGATTCGGTAAAAAAAGGACTGTTTATTACACCCTCGTTAGTAATAGAATTCCATTAACTATAAATTAAATTATACTTTAAAAAAAGAACCTCCTCCTTTTTTAGAAGGCGGTTAAAAAAATAAGAAAATATCTTGTTTCGACAAGAACTAGACGACAAATAAAAAGAAAAAAAAACAAAAACTGAAACTTCACTTCAACACTCAACAGTGCAAAATAAAAAAAGAAGCAAATAAACTGCACGACCGAAGTTCCCTTTGAACGCGCTTATCACAGGAACCGCTGATCCGATTTGAAAAATTATTTGAGTGTTAGATAGTCCATTTATTAAGGAAAGCTATAGGCTATATTATGGTTATATTATATTTTCAAAGAAATTAGGGGACAAAGTCGCGGGGACTGCTAGTCCATCACGAGTTTCTTGTGGTTTCTTCTCACCGGAGGGCGCATTCCGAAACCACAGTAAAATCTCGACGTTTCAAAACGTACGTATGTAATTAATATATACGTTCTAAATGAATAAATGAATTTTGATTTGATTTGATTTGATCCTATAAAGAGTGGCTACTAGCCAGCTTAGTTAACAACTAAAAAATCCATGCCTAAATAAATATTTGTGCAATTTTTCACGGTCGATTTTGTACAAATTCAAATAAAAGATGCACCAACGTCGACCGTTCCACTCATTAATCTTACCCCCAAGGGGTCTTCCACATCAAAAAGGGTAATACGAAAAAATAAAAAACGAAAAAAAGTGTTAAACAACAAAACTTCTGAAATGAAAAGTCAACTGAGTAAATTTGTAAAAATTGCTACGGGACCCTGGGACCCGTCGACACATACCGATGGTTTTTTTTTCTTGTTTTTCTGGGTTCTAATAGTTTGGAAATAGCGAAAATTGTTTATCTCACTATCGAGCTTTTGTTTTTATTAGTTGCCTTTTGCAGAGCTCTCTCAGGATTTTTAATGATGTCCGAAGTTTTTTTGAAAGAATTGGAAGTTAATGAACATTTCTAGCTTTTGGTAACTTCAAGATGGCTATGATATAAGAGTAGACGACCCTACTCCACGTTTATTAATAAGGCTAAGGGTGTATGGTCAGGGTGTAAATATTCAGATATCTGTGGTAGGTAGATATATATCTTAGAAATAAGGCATATTGTCATATAGAAAATTTCTTTGATCAGAAAATAAAAATAGATTTTGTAAGTAATTGGAATTAAGATTTACTCGTATATTGCGGTTCATGATATTATAATCCCAGCATTCTGGTAAAAAAGGAAGTCTTGCAAATCAGTTCTTCTACCGTAAAAAGTTGTGAGATCCATGTAATTCCAAGTCGGTTATTTTATTCAGTCCCTACATAAGTCTTAACTTATTATTACGTAATTAGCTTTTAACAACATCTTATAGAGACCATAATAACAATCTTTAAAAAAAGTTATGTTTTAACCTAAGACCTTTGTCATTTAGTCGTATATTATGTTATAAAGCAATAAATAAATGATTTAATCAATTATTTATCTACCTCTCAAACAAAACATAGAAAACTAGACCCGTCAAAATAGTTGTAAGTAGTGATAAAATACCTTGCAATACTATTATTACAAGGTTTCCTTCCCTCAAACCGAAGCATTGTTTTAATGATAAACGATTTTAAACTTATGTTTCTCAACCGCAATAGGTACTAAAGTAAACTTTGTCTAAATTGTAAAGCATCAAACAACAACCCTTCGCAAATTCCGTAAATTTCCGTAACCCACAGACATCTCCAAATTGATTCCGAACAGCCATAGCCGTAATAAAGTTGACCAATTGGAAAACTACTTGAGAGCATTATAAAATAAACAATTCAAGTGGATTGTGTGAAAATGAACCCGTAGTAGAGATAAATATATGCCTTTAGTGTAATAGACAGTACATCAAAGTTGATATTTATAGATTTTTAAAAGACATTGAAAAGTTGCACCATGAAAGCAAATGAGTGTCATAAAAATTAAATAACCATCTCTTGAATACATTTTAGTGACTGGAGGTATATAATTTTCCCGGGCCCACTTTTCTTGTACTAAAAAAAAGGTTTCATTTTCAATTGGGCAATTTTACGTGATTTTAAGACGCGTGTTTACGGTGTTTTTCTTCTTCGTAAGAGCGATGTTAATAGCGCATATAACTTATTTTTAAAGAAAATGGCCCGTGGTGCGCAGTCGGTTGGTCTTGTCGTAGGTACCATTTCGTCACAAATGTGTTACCTAATAATGAGCTAGAAAGCTTTTAGCGAAATTTTGACAGCGATAGCGCCATCTATGTTTTCTGTGCTGTGTAGTAGAAGAGTGTTTGAAAAACATAAATAGATAGACACAACATATAATAATTTTATTGAACATACACAGTAGTAAAATCGGGAACTTAAGAATTTTATTGTTACTAATGTGTAAGGCCTACGTGCGTTGGGAATTATTATCAAGATCTGAAAAGGTCAAGTCTAGAGTAAGTAAGTTTCTTATTGGCAAAGATACTATGAATTTACATACAACCTCA
Source organism: Idaea biselata (assembly GCA_958496205.1). Lineage (NCBI taxonomy): Eukaryota > Metazoa > Arthropoda > Insecta > Lepidoptera > Geometridae > Idaea > Idaea biselata. The sequence goes on along the minus strand of OY292398.1, from coordinate 14,756,002 downwards.
TCGTCGCTGACCATAAAGTGAGGTGAGGTCAAACGCAAACTGCCGAAATAACGAGTTTCTCTATTACAGTGTAGATATTTAATCTCTATACAGCTTGTAGTCTCGTATACTAACTGAGACCAGCAAAGAGGTCCATTTACTTGAAGTATGCCCCAATAAATAGTGGATCTCCGAGGCCGGATGGGGCACATTTTTCAAACCCCCGTGCGATCCACAAAGGCTGGCGTACATCAGTTGTTAGACACAAGATGTATGCTCCCAAGCAGGGTGTAACTTACATGACGTCACACAGGCGACTAGACGAAGAATACTAAGGAGGAACTAGCTACTTAGACCAATGATAAAAATAGGCTAAATGCTCTATGACTAGCTGCTAAAAGAATAATAATGAGAAGGAGTTGAATTGACTGATGAATCTTCAAGAATGAGTAAGTCGAAGTATAAATTATTTGACTCTATTCGCGGATCTTTGTTTCGTTTTGACGCAGATCGTCATTTTCGCAACTGGTCATCGTGAAAAATTTGGTCACTTTCACAGAATGTCATTTTTGCAACTGGTCACTTTCGCAAAAGGTCACAAAAACACTTAAAAATATTTCGTATCAAAAACACGTAGAAAATTTAAAGTGAAAAAAGACTTGGGATTTTATAAGAGGCGATTAGTGAAAAACAAAAGACGACAATGAATTTTATTGAATTAAAAAAAAACTTTCAGATCCTAGAAAAAAAATCACACTATAACTCTATGTTATTTTATCTGTCTCACCTAGGGGAGTGTTCAAAAATTGAGATCTTATTTCTCACGCGGGTAAAACCACGGAGCGTTGCTAGTGAATAAATAAATGTCAGTTAAAAGGAAGAGGTTTGAGAAAGGAAGTAAGGAGCTGTTACTTTCGAAATGGAAATATGAATATTTATTGTGCTTTTAGGGGAAACTACTGTAAGACAATTTCCAAGCAGTGTTTTATTAGCGGAGCGGCGATTACTCAAGACGTTTTGCGAAATGCACAAAATATTCTTTAGTGATCTTCTTCTTCTTCTTCTTCTCTTCTTTTTATATATAAAAATCAATCCCTATTTCCCTTGGTCACGGCATCACACTTAAACTTTTACACATATTTCGATAATTCTTTTTTTGTCGTGTTTGCTATTGTCAGGAGAAGGTTCTTATGAAAGAAAAAATGCTAAACCGATTTTGATGAATTTTATTTTTTTATACTAAACGACAGGACAACGTCTGTCGGGTCAGCTAGTATTTTAATAAATGTCCTTTCTTGAAAACGCTTAGGGACCAGATTCTAGAACAATTATTACATTTTGTTCATGAATTTGTTGGTAAACTTGCTGCATCCCGCGGTTTCAGCCGCGTAAGTCCCGTTGGAATATTAATATCAAAAGTAGCCTATGTTGTTTCTCGATAATGTTACTTTTTGTTGGTGAAAGATTTTTTGAACTAATAATTATGTATTTCCCGGGTTTTTTATTTATTTATTTAAATTATGAGTTCCAATCGTGTTAGTTTAAAAAGTTAATTTATGAACATGGTCGGTAGTTTCGTAGCCTATTCGTCACAAACAAACAAAAAATATTTCCTCTTCATAATACCTATTATTATTATAGTACTTATTATAGTAGGTATATGTATACCTATATAATTATGCTATGTAGCTATGCATGCTATGTTGCTTCGTAGCTATGTCGATATAGAAAAAAAGACTATGCCCGGTTTCATAATTCAATACTAAACTCTACTAGTTTCTTTATAAAGCTCTTAGAGATATTCATCTCGGTTAAATTGACAAAAACAAAAGACGATCAAAAATGAAATCGTAAACAAAAAAAAACGATCGAAATAGATAACAAAAGGGGATTAAAATTGGTTTTTTATTTCTGTTTCAATCTTGTCTAAAACACCCAGAGCGGTATTTATTGACCACCCGCCATCTACAAAGTAGGTATATTCAAAGTTCAAAAATTACTTCTACGAATATTATAAACACTAAATTTTAAATTAACCGACTCCTTATTTCATTCATATTTACGAAATATTTCCATCACAGTTGCTCAAAATTTGCAAAACTTTTCCAATTCCGTACCTCTAGCTAAGCCATGTTTTAATCCCGCTTTGCGTTTGACATTGACATGCTAGTATACCAACAGAATGATGCTTAGCTACACTCCGACAAAGTTACCTGTGCAGGGAGCGGTGGCGCTAGTCTACTACAAAACCACACAATTTCTATACTCCAATTTAGTTCTTTATTTGCCCGCCTGAGCAGATAAGTTAGTAGCGCTGTAATTCAAACTTCGGGTTACCGAGCAATGGATGACACATGCAATATTGCCACGGCAGAGGAGGTTAAATGGACGCTCAAAAGCAGATCTCTGAAGTTCTAGTGTAGTTGTTAATTCTGAGCTGTTAATTTATTTATTAGCTTTGCTCGTGGTAGTGGCACTAATTTGTCAGTTTAATTTCAGAATACGATCTGACGTTTTGTTTCTTTGTATTTGAAGTTCTTTCTTTGGAAAGACGTGTCAAATCATAGTCTACAAATTAAAAAATGAAAGTACCTATGTACTTTGATTTTCATTTTATACTACGATTTTGACTCATCTTCCTGAGGAAAAAATGTCAAATACAAAGAGGCAAAACGTCAGATTACAGTCTGAAATTAAAAACTTTTAGCAGAGGAGGACTAACTGCTAAAATTTCAATAATTAGCAATTAGATGCTCCCTACGGTTTCATCCGCGTAAGTAAGGGATAAGAGTGTATGGTATCCAGCTGTTCAGCTGTTTATTACAGTAGGAATAACAATATTGTTTTTTAGCTGTTCTTTATTCCTTCTCCGACCCAACTCCACGTTTATTAATAAGGCTATTTATTGTACTAGTACTGTAATACTACACATTACATAAACAAAACTTACAGCTCATTAATTAAATAAATAAATTATATGAACAACACACAACGCCATCTAGCCATTAGCATTATCTGCCATTATCTGATGCTTGTGTTACGGTGACTAGATTTCTCAACCATTAGTTATTGCCCGTTTTAAAGGTATATTCCTACAATCTTCCAGGCAGAAAATAAATGACTTGACTATTGACTATATTCAATAATGATAGTTTAAAATCGAATCAAACAGAAACACAATGCCCGCGCCCGCTGCGCTTTCTACTCAATCAACATCGATTCAAGCGCGCAATGAATCTTGTCCCGTCACCCATCGCTGTTTACTAGCCCACCGCTGGATTTATACGTTTGTAGTACAAGTGACAAGTGACAGTGACAGCGTCAGTGACAGCGGCAAGCCGAGCGAGTGACAGGTGACACTTGGTATGCGGATCCGGGGAGATTGGTCGAAGGGACACAGACAGCGTGATTGAGGGATTATAAGATAAGCAATGTTAATCAAAATGTATCCCTGAACATACACATTGTATACTTATACGTGTACTACGTTTTTTAACCCCCGACGAAAAAAGAGGGGTGTTATAAGTTTGACGTGTCTGTATGTCTGTCTGTGTGTGTGTATCTGTCTGTGGCATCGTAGCTCACGAACGGATGAACCGATTTCAATATAGTTTTTTTTGGTGACTTTTGCGCGAGTGTTCTTAGCTATGTTTGATCAAAATCGGCTCAGCCGTTCATAATATATGTGGTTTGAAGCTCGGCAATAAAAACCAAATGTTTTCAAATATGCCCGAGTGGGGTATCAAATCAAAGAGCATAATTATTATCCTGAACTGTCAACGCTTTTCCTATCAGTTTCCACCTATTACAGTTTTTTGCGATCTCCGCGTAATTTGTTTCAAATCGATTTAGATCGTCTCTCAGCGCTTTCCTTGGTGTCAATTTTGTACAGCTTTGTTTATTAAAAATATAACATCTGGAATATTAGTGAAATAGAATTCGAAGTAATAAAGTTTCGAAAATGTTTCAAAGCCGTTTCATCCACAAACATCTGTTTTCCAAATAAGAAAAGCAGCGATACAAAGGCTCATTTTCATAATACTCCCGTTGAATTAGTTGTAAATTTTGTAAAGCTGGAAATATGTGCAAATCCCAGGTCTCGACGTAGCAGGTGACAAACGACGCCACTCTTAATCCTTCACGATCTTTCGGCAAATATTTTAGGACGAATGCGGAATAAAAACTTAAAGTTGGCCGATATAGGAAAAATACTTCTTTAAAAATCCGCGGAAATCAAATCTATCTCTCGCCTGGTGATTGTTAAAATTAAAATTAAAAAATAGTATTCAATCGAACCCCCTATGAGTTCCTTGTGGTTTCTTCTCATCGGCGCTTTCCGAAACCACACTAAAATCATAGTATATTAATTAAGTCGACATATCAAAATGATCAAAGTAAAATTTATAGTAGGTATATTGTTCTGATTGAATAAATATACCTATTTGACTTTGACTTTGAAACCATAAAAGTACATTTATGGTTTCAAAGTCAAAAGTCAGTTTACTTAAAAAAATTAGGCAAAGCAAGTGTCATCTGTAGAGTTCAGTCGAATGGACACTCGCCCTTCCAGCGAGAGATGCGAAATCGTTGATGATCTATTTTTCTTTGTTAATGTTTCTAGTAGGTAGGCACTGCTACTATTTTTTATTTACAATAATCTTTTTAGGGTCTTCTAGAAATGTGTAAGGTTTATGTAAACCATACACATTTTTGTGCATTGAAACAGTGCTAAAAGTAATTAAACAGCGCGATTAAAACCGAAAAATTAATATAATTTCAATACAACATCATTAAAACAGAAGCAAAACCACACCACACTACACAACACAACACAACGAAATTCTAAAAACGCTATTTGATGCAGCGGTAAATTCTGGATACAACAGTATATAAGCCTTTTGGGTACATTAATTCACATTTCCAATATATCGAGTATTTCCAGAGCATTAACAATACAAATCTAAGATCATACTTACTCGTTCTCTTTCATTCACTTCTTGTACTTAAAAATCTCATTAATTATGATTAGTAGGTACCTATAGGAATGCTTCTGAAACCATTAAGTAATGGACACGTGGGCTTGATATTATGTAAAATATACAATAATTAATGTTGTTATAGTTATGTACCTTGACCACACCACATAATATAGGTACACAGTTGAATTAATAAAATGTTATTTGTTTGCTCGAAATGTGATTACAGAGATATCATAAATATTACTTCAACATATTTCACCAGCGCTCAATATTATTGTTTCGTCAAAATTAATTACAAAACTATAATACTTATCAGATAATGAAAGTCAATATTATGAATTTAAATACACGATAAGAAGCTTTGTAAATTGTTTGACAAATAAGCTTTATTTATTTTGATAATAAATTATACCATACATACATACTTACCTACTTATTACTAAACTAGTAGACACCCGCGGTTTGACCCCCGTAAGTCCCAATCCCGCGGGACTTTCCAAAATCCCTTTCTAAGTGGATCCACACACCCCACAAAGAATACACTCTCCAAATTTCAGGTCATTAGGGCCAGCGGTTTAGGCTCTACTTTGGTATATTATAAGTCAGTTAGGACATTGATTTTTATACACATACTAGCTGCGTCCCGCGGTTTCACCCGCGTAACTCCCGATCCCGCGGGATTTGCCAAAATCCCTTACTTAATGGATCATTACACGCCACATAGAACACACTCTCTAAATTTAATTAATAATTAATAAATTCTGTGAACAACACACAGGGCCATTTAGCCCCGTGGTAAGCGACTAAGCTTGTGTTACGGTGACTAGACAACGGATATAATACTTATATTTATTTTCTTTTGTAAATACATACATATTATACATAGAGAACACCCAGACCAGATACAAATATTTATTTTTTAAGCATAAATACTTGCACCCGGCGGGAATCGAACCCGCAACCTTCTGCATTGCAGTCGCGCTTTCGCACGACGCGCCACAGAGGTCGTCAATGTCTCTAGGACCAGCGGTTAGGGCTCTAGCTACATATTTAGATCAGTCAGGACTTTGAATTTTATATTTTTTCACATAATATATTGAAAATAGTGTGAGTTGACCGTGTGGCACAAATAGAAGTACTCTTACTTGCGCAGGAGATAAGAAAATCTCGTTGCAAAATTGCTTCTAGAATTAAATTTAGCCAATATTTCTGCTGCCGAAATATATCAACCGAAAAAACTATGGACCGACTATTTAGTCTGCAATGTATGAATGTCCTTACAGGTAAAGTTTCGAAGATCCTTAGTGCGAGCTTTCCAGTCGCTGTTGACTTTGTAAAGTGAAGATTGTTTCTTAATGTTTTTGTTGTGACACTGAGTAGGCATGAATTTTTAATTTTGTATTGTCTTACACGTGTAAAGGGATCTCGTCCACGTGGGGTTGGAGATGTTTTCTTGTATTGATGACTCAGTAAGACAGACGGAAAAACAAGTGGTTTACTAAAACTCTGTAGGAATTTGAAACAACCAGCTCCTTTCATCTATTTATTTAAGACTAGTTGCGTCCGGTGGTTTCACCCGCGTAAGTCCTGATCCCGAGGGAATATCGGGATCAAAAGTACCCTATGCTACTTCTCGATAATGTAGCACTAATTGATGAGTTTATTCATTACACACATACAAACACAAACAAATACTAATCTTTCCTCTCTAAAATATAAGTATAGAAAGTCGAAGAACGTGAAGGCCCAAATATCGATAATAATAGCATATCAAGTGTTTTTGAATTTCTATAACAAGTGTTTTTGAGTTTCTATAATATGTTTTTGATTTTTTAAGAACCATATTATACCTTTGTAGGAATGGAAACAATCAGCGACGTGCATCTATTTTTTTAAGAATTTCAAAGATCGTGATTGCTTTACATCAATGAGCGTGAAAATAAAATATCAGGTCATTATAAATAGACACTTTTTAAACTTACACAATTTCTGTACATCATTCATTATTATTAGACACGGGTCTAGATCGCGTTATAGATAATAATAGTTTTTAATTACCTCGACGTTTAGGTAAACGGATCACACCGGCCGTGGTCCCGAGAAGACACACGAAAATAGACCTAGGCACACTAACTATGCACTATTTTAATCGCTACAAACTTTGACAAAATTTTCAAATATTTTCCGTTTCAAATATTATTATACAACGGGGTATTTACCATGTTTAAACTTGTTTTCTTACGGATCACGGAGATGGTAAATACCCCGTTGTATAATAATATTTGTAGTGAAATAAACCATATATGTATAAAATCGTAAATTTTCCATTTATCTTGAAATCGATACCTACATTAATTAAAAATATACCATTTTTATTAAATGTCACCTCCAATTAAAATATCACTTCTCTGATTCCCAATTACATTTTGTTATCATTATCCAATTTAATTATCGGATGTCTATAATTACCGGAAAAGTCCGGATTTATTTCCGTTTATTTATACCAAACATCCCTCCCAGCGACTGACCGGACGGAGTAAACAAAACGTCCTCTCGAGGCGTTCTTAATTAACGAATTTAAATTACAATCCTATGAAAACATTTAGTGCGTTTAGTGTGGATACTGACTATCGATTTGTTGATCAGCTAATGTTCTTATGCAAGAAGGAAAATATTATTATTAAATAACGGGGTATTTACCATGCTTAGGAGTGTGAACGTGATTTAACGTGAACAAGTCAGTTGTTTTACTAGCAAAATATCAAACACTGTAAAATCTTATCTTCTTCTTCTTCTATTATATAAAAATCAATCCCTATTTCCCTTGGTCACGGCATCACACTTAAACTTTTACACATATTTCGATAATTCTTTTTTTGTTGTGTTTGCTATTGTCAGGAGAAGGTTCTTATGAAAGAAAAAATGCTAAACCGATTTTGATGAATTTTATTTTTTTATACTAAACGACAGGACAACGTCTGTCGGGTCAGCTAGTTTATATATAAAAATGAAACTTTTCCGTTGTCACGACATCACGCGTGAACGGCTGGACCGATTTCGATAATTCTTTTTTTGTTGTGTTTGCTATTGTCAGGAGAAGGTTCTTACGGAAAAAAATATTAAGAAAATCTCTCAGAAAATTTACGCTAAGGCGGTACGAAGTTCGCCGGGTCAGCTAGTACTTAATAAAACATGGTAAATACCCCGTTATTCTAAAATATTTATAACTAGCTGCGTCCCACGGTTTCATCCGCGTAAGTCCCGATCCCGTGGGAATATCGGGATTAAAATTAGCGTATGTTACTCAGGGTGAATGTAACTTTCTAATGGTGAAAGAATTTTTGAAATCGGCAAAGTTGTTTTTGTGTTTATTCATTACAAACATACAGTACAACAGTCTTCAGATTTTATCTTACTTCGAATTTAACATTCATCCACATATCGACCGATCAAACCATCCACAGTCCGTATTCAGTATTCACCCTTTACCAAAGAGTGCGGCCTACGTCCTACAAACCATACGGAATCGAGACCGACCGTCAAGTGACGTAACAGCAGGCTACTAACAAATATTTACTCGCCAGATTTACGTACGCTTTGTCGTCCTGTGATTTATTATAGCAAAGATTTTGGACGTGTGAATACGCCTTAATACGTCTTTGTGCCTCGGGGGATTAACCCTCCCCTCAGTGCCGGACGATTGACATTTATAAAGTTCCCTAAATTACTTTATAGAACGGATTTCAAATTGAGTTTCGACGTCCCCGACTTGCCTTTGAAATGTTGAGTAATTTCCTTCTTAAATTGTTTAATAATTCCGAAATTATGGTTTTGTTGGATTGAGATTTAATTTTTTGGTTTACTAATTAGTAATTGATACTGCACTAGAGATAGTTAGTGTCTGCTCGTGACCAGTGTCGGTGTAACTCGTGCCGACGTCAAAGCAATTATATTAAAAATGATCTACAACGCTATGATGATAATAATGGATAGAAATCGTGTAAGTTTAAATAGTGTGGTTTGTCAATTAATAGTTTGTCACAAAATATTACACTTTTGCATCCCAAATTATTTAGAGTCGGTACAGTAGGTATAACCTACTTATGACATTCGGTATTAACCATACGTACTGCAATTTGGCAACCAAATTGCAGTACGTAATTTGGTTGGAAACCAAGCAGAATACTCGCCACCGTCAGGGAAAAACTCAAGGTTTGTTAGTATCTTCCAGAGCCCTTTGATTTCCAGATCTCTTTTTAATTAGACACCTACGAGGACAGATGGGATATTCTATTCTACACAGCAAACGAGCTCCAACGCTCCAACCTATAAAAAAAAATATCTCACATACCTTTTTTTTACAAAGTTTCAATTTACATATACTCAGAAACTAGGCCGCAACGACCCGGAGGAGAAAAATATATTATCCTTAATTAAAAATAACCCAACAAAATCAACCAACAAATACAGCACAGCGTATGAAACTACGCTTCATGAAAGCATTCGATGTAGTGTAAAAACACACGTAAATAAAACTTCAACATGGCTACAAAATTACCCATCAAATAAATTTGTAGTAGGTACCGTCAGCATTAAAAGTCGATCACCACATTCCGATTTTCAAAATAGGCTTAGTTACCTGGCTTAGGTAATTTCGGCTTGGCGGGAGATTTACCCGTGGCGTAGCGGCTATCGCGCTGTAACGGAATATCGGTAGTCGCGGGTTCGAGTCCCGCCGGGTATAAAACATCTTGAAGGCATTTTTCAAAAAGCATTATTATCTTGTGTGGTATACACTAAGAAATAAGGTTTAGGTTTAGTTAGTTAGGTCAAGTTCTTCTTCTTCTTTTTGTGTAGTTGTGTGGCTCACCTAGTGTTAGGGTTTTTAGGTCGCCCTAAGGCCTAACAACTGTCGGAGATAACAACCAGGACCAACTGATTGACGTGCCTTCCGAAGCACGGAGGAGCTCGAGAAAGTGATTTTTTGCCACATAATTTGTCAGTCACCCATTCAAAAGTAATTTCAAAGTCAAGTTACAGGCTTTAGGGAGATCCGAATAACTCTAACACTACGTGAGCCACACCCATTATACGAAAAGAAGAAGAAAATCGCGATACATCATAATAATGATTGTAGTGTGTCAACACAAGACACAACAGTCAGAACATTCTGACAATAAAAAAGGCAGAGAGTAAATTATAGAACAGCTGTCCCGTTTTGACACTCCACAATTATGATCCATAACGATTTTAAAAATCTGAATGTGATCAATGACTTTTTTTGCTGACTGTACCTACCTACGCTCGTTTAATCAAAGTGATAGGTATCGAATGCAGGTATTCACTATTTTAGTGAAAAATTCGATGGTCACAGTTTTTAATCGACTTCCAAAAAAGGAGGAGGTTATCAATACGGATTTTATTTTTGTGTTTATGTTACCGGAATTGTAGGGGATTGTGATGATTATTTTTTATTAGAAAGGTATTCGCTTCTAGTTCGTCTAGCAGTCGAAAGTTTAAATAAAATTCAAAAATAAAACAGACAATAAATCCTCAGCTACATAACAGTCCCATCGACTTATCGGTTATGTAAACTGAAGGGCGATTTTAGGGTTTATCCAGATAGTAGTTTGGCTACCCAACTTCAGATTACATAAGAAATAACTCGGTGGAACTATTAGGTAAATTTTAATAAAAAAAGGATCATTACGATCGGACCTCAGACGGCGGATAAACACGGTAATTCAGCTTTTTAAAAAAAAAATATGTTTACGGCAACATACACACAAAAAAACCATACTTCCAAATTGACAACCTCCTCCATTTTTGGAAGTCGTTTTGTAAAGGATCGACAATACGCTCGCTGGCGATTCATCATTGTCATCTCGTTGCAAAGTGTTTTACAATATCGTTAAATGTGGAGTTCTCTTTTATGTCCAGTATTGTCCATTTACAGTCTGAGGGTTAAATTGGCAATCATTGAATGAGTTATTTCGTGCGTGTGATTTGAAGGGTTAGGTACGAAACGAAATATTAAGCCGAAACGTCAACTGCCTACTAAACTGAGTTAGTTTAGCTTAGCTTCGCATAGTCGAGCTAGTTTTTCATGTTGATATGTGCGGTGGACCGCAAACTATATTTACTTAGTAATAATATACTAAGTAAGCTTACTTAGTAATAACATAGATTTCATTTAGTCTTTGGTAATAACTAGCTGTGCTGTAAGTCCGGATCAAAAGTAGCCAATGTCCTTCTCCGAGGTCCTATCTATTTCTATAGCAAAGTTCATCACAATCGGTTCAGCGGTTTAGAAGTAAAAGCGCAACAGACATATAATTCGTAAGATAAGATATACCACCAGAATTATTTATATCCTATCCTACTAATATTATAAATGTGAAACTTTATGAGGATGGATGTTTGTTACTCTTTCACGGAAAAACTACTGAGCCGATTGCGATGAAACTTGGAATATAGATAGCTGGATACCTAGAATAACACATAGGCTACTTTTTATCCCGTAATTCCCGCGAGATCGGGACTTAAGCGGGTGAAACCGCGGGGCGCAGCTACAAATAAACTTAGTTTATAACTTAGTTTAATGGAAATAAACTTGCACTACCCTGTATCTATGAAATGATGAAATGGTCTAAAATGTAGCTACAAGATGCTGATGTAGAATTCATTGTTCGAGTAACAACCTGACTTCATTTTACAGATTACAGTTTATGAACTACAAATATCTAGATAGGAAAGGATAACGGTAGGTACAAAACACGCGTCGCGATAGCATATTTTATGAAAGAACGCTAATCTAGAAGAAAGAAGACGGCAGTGGATCAAAATCAAACCCTTTCTCCTTATAGTGGCTGCACCGGTCTACGTATCTAAAAAGTCATCATCATCAGCCGACCGAGTTTCCCGGTTGCATCCCTTTCGAGAGCCTGGGGTCCACTTTCCTACTTTATAGTCTCCACTTCGCACGATCTTCGGCATCCCGTGTAGTGAGGCCATTTGCACGCATACCCGCATTTACGACGTTAAGCCAGGACTTCTTGGGTCTTCCCAATCTGCCGCGACCGGGCGGAGGCGCCATAGATCGACAAGCGACATTCTTGCAATTTATCTAAACAGTGCATGCAGTAATATCATTAATTTAGACCCGATCATCTTGTCAGTGCTTCGTCAAACAAGTAGGTACGAACGGTACGATCATCGGCAAATTAAATCGATTATACCAGATTACAACATTAATCGTTTCAAGCGAGTGTCAATGCTACAGACTAATTTCAATATTAAATTAGTGATGCGCCGTCAGACCGCAGCGTGTAATCGAATTCGGTTACTGACGTGTATCTTGTTAACTTTATATTATGTGCGTAATCGAATCGTGTTGCATGATCGATTAAGATTAAATTGGACGATGACAGCTGAGTTGACGGGATTACATGCAAAGACTCATTTAGTCTCTATTAGCCTTATTAATAAACGTGAAGTAAGGTCGGAATAGTGGGACCGCGCCAAGCGTTGCTTAACCCGCAAGACCTTTTAAGATCGGCAGATACAGCTAGTCCAATAAGCCAATGTTTAGTTAAATATAGCAACGCGATTATAACCGAAAAAAGAGTTTAATTTCAATCCAAAATTGCGAAAACAAAAGAAAAATCTACACATAACGATATAGCTTTACAGCCTTTGATCTTATAACAATAATAGAGATGTCTAATTACAATCTGATACTAATGACGTAAATTATACTAATATGACAATGTCGCTGTTCTCATTAGAGGCATGTGTTTGATATTAACAGGGCGCTAACGATCTTGTACTACATTGTGTCTAGTGGTTGTCATAGGTACATAGCTGGGTAGCTACGGATACAGCTGAGTTACTTCATACCAATTCGTTGGGAACAAAATAAGTAATGGTTGTCGACGCGAAATAAAGTTATTAATAGAAAAGTGGCAAAATTTTAAACAACTTCAAAAAAGGAGGGTCTTAATTCGACGCGTATTTTTTTTGTATGTATGTGGATATGTTCACGCAGTAGGTACTCCAGCATATGAACTCCGATTTTGATCATTTTTTTTATTATTTTTTTTTAACTAAGGTACACGATTTGTAAATCGCCGTTAACACAGTCGGTAGGTCTATTAAGAGGCCTTAGGGCTTCTAACATTAATGAGACACACCACTTTACGAAACCCAACGTACAACGCAACTGAAGGGGACAGTTTACCTACTCTTTTCTCCATACAAACTTTACAAACGTAGTCAAACGTAGTCGACTGTTTCCTCCCTGGATAAAGATATTAGAAAAAATAAGTCCTACATTAGCTTTGACCATGCCACTACCATCTAGCATCATCATCAATACCACTACCACTACGTTTTGATTTTTTCATTGTTTAATTTTACTGAATTTTATTTCTATTCTAATAGAAAATGAAAAAATCTGAAACGTATTCGCATGGTCATGGCAGATATAGGTTTTACGGCATAAACATATTTGCTCTAATCTCTTTATCCAGGGAGGAAACAGTCGACTACGTTTGTATAGAGAAAGAGTAGGTAAACTGTCCTCTTAATTGTTCAAAGTCTGTTCACAAAATTCAGGAAACTTTCCATTACAGTTGCCAAAAAGCATCAAATCGCCTATCTAGATACACGTACAACATTGTTTAGCAAATTAAATGGCTGTAAAATTACCATTTAACCAGTTTACTAATACCGCCATCTATCCATTGAAACAACTAACTGAATGTTATACGTGCGGAAACCTCGATCAATATTTTATACTAATTTATACCAGATATATAATTCCCTACTTAATTGCCGGATCGCTACTAATTAATGTTTAGCGTAAAATTTAGTAGCAGCTTGTAGAATTTAACAATGTGTTTTAGGTTAAAATCGTAGGTTAAATTATAATAGTTGAGTAGTTAAGGTTAAACTTTATAATTGGTTGACTAGGTACCGTGTATTCTCATTTCATAAGAGACTAGCTGCGTCCCGCAGTTTCACCTGCGTAAGTACCGATTTAGTGGGAATATCGGGATCAAAAGTAGCCTATGTTATTCAGGGTGAATGTATGCTTTCTAATGGTAAAAGAATTTTTGAAATCGGTCCAGTAGTTTTTGTGTTTATTCATAACAAAAATACAGACGCACAGATACACAAAAATACAAATATTTCCTCTTTCTAATATTAGTATAGATGTTCCGTAAATATCTGTTTTGACGATCTTTTGTCGTATATTCTGTGACGTTTCCTTACCAATTAGTAATTATCATAGTTTACCTAGTAATTGACCGTCATAACATGAGCAATACAGACGGACGACGATATAGCTATATTACATAATAAACCTGGTTAGTAGGACCTCTCAAACTAGGTATCGAAGCTACAAATTAGATCTTTCAGGTACCTAAGCAAAACTGTCTGATACCGGATAATGAAACTAAAGGTCATAGCCTACTTACACGACTCTGCTCCCACCCGGCAAAAATAATATAATTCAAATATGGGCTTTAACTATTGCTCTTTAGATATATATTTTACATTGGCATCATAAATTAGCAGACAGCTCGCTTTCAGCGAGCTTACCGCCGTCAGACTGCTCGTCAGTCAGTGTAAAATATATCTAAAGAGCAATATTTAAAGCCCATATGTGAATTATATTATTTTTGCCGGGTGAGAGCAGAGTCGTGTAAGTGGTGTAAATGACCTTTATGCTTTTTTTGAAATCGGCGTTCCTTGTTTTATTAATTTTGACGACCTCTGCGGCGCGTAAAGTATTTTTTCTTTGTTTACAAATGAAAAATTAATAAAAGGATTATTACTTGTGTCATCATACCACAAGCTTAGTAGCTTACCACGGCGCTAGATAGCGCTGTGTAAAGTTCACAAAATTTATTTCTAGGTTTTTCCTAATTTATAACTAAAAGTTGTCCGATATTTTGCTCAGTAACCTGCGTCACCCTTATTATCAGGTGAAAATTGTTCATCCAAGGTTGAAAGAGAAGTATTTGAAATTCTAACTTCGTTAGAACAGGTATGAGCTGCGAATGGAACGACAAAAACTATTTGCCGAGTTGCACAAATAGTTCATGCATGCATTCTGTATTAGCAGAAAGCGAGTTCACTGGTCACAGTGTAGTGTAGATAAATAGACAGATAAACAATTCCATGTTTAAGGTACTATTTACAAATTGTCAAACGACACTCAGGATATTTAGTACTGCAGTACAACTTATACTGATATGGCCAAACAAATTTGGTTTGTAGTACATGGTTTATCTCTATATCTACCTATTTTACTTTTCTCCTGAGTCCTCCTGTTGAGCTATGAGCGAGCAGTCGTAAAATACTTCTTCGTTCCAATTATTCAGTATGCCTAATCGCTTTTCTATTATACTATTGGGAGTTCGTATTGTTGGCGTTGTTGGGAGAACTTATCCGGTTTTAGTTTACACGTCCTTATGTCTAAGGGGTACTAAAGAGCAATCACTTGGTAAGGGCCTTCGTCCGATTATGACTCGACTGTATTCCGACACGTAGGTCGGTGTAGCCACTTACCTACGTTTTAGTGTTGAGGTATAATTTGTATTTAGAAAACATGCTAACGCGCTCCGCAAGGGAAGAGTAGAAGGATTTGAAAATTTGTAACAAGCATATTTTTTTCTCGATAATCTTCTTTAACACACAATAGATGAGCGTTTGACCACCTGTCTCACCTGATGTCACTTGGGCACAAGGCAGCTCTCCTTTATTGAGAACCGAACACTGAGGACACGATCTTTCTACAACTGATCCTGGACGGTGCTCTTTGGTGTGACCTTAAGAAACAGCGGACCCCATCTGGAACAGGCTGTCAAGTGGGGACGCTATATCATAACATTGGTAGATTCGTTATGGAGGGGGTTATCTGACCTGCTCGTCATGATATGGTCACCGATCTTCCTGCTAAGTCACCCTGCTGCTGTCAAAAAAACATTTTTTCGAGCTCCTCCGTGCTTCGGAAGGCACGTCAAGCAGTTGGTCCTGGTTGTTATCTCTGATAGCAGTCGTTGGATCAAGTTAGAGGCCTTAGGGCGACCTGAAAACTCTAACACTAGGTGAGCCACACCACTATACGAAAAGAAGGAGAAGAAGACCCTGCTGCTGTATGTGGGGGCCCTTCTGGAAAATTACCTAACTGTCGGACGGGGAGTTCCATATATCATAAACTGGAGTAGACTTATAGAAGCAAAGAGAGTGTGCTAATTCACCAAGAGCATTGTTTTGGTTCTCTGCTGTTTCCGGTCCTTTCTTCTTTTAATTAGTTTAAGCTAATCACCATAAATGTCTTAACCCCCAAATAGTTCCGTACACTGCACCGCCTACGAATACCTAAGCGTTGTCCAAAGTTGGATCTCGTTCGTTACCGCTGCTGGTCTAACTGTACGAACTAAACTAATTTGTGCTAAACGCCACTGACTCCTCCGGAATAAGTTTTAGCTAGCGTTTATTAGCAGCACAATTGAATGCAAAGTTGGCTTACTGTTTGAAGTAACTTGCACTGTGGCTGTTTTTTGAAGATTTTTAATGAGGGCCTGTTTTGTTTGGGCGACTGATTTGGTTTCTTGTTTTTGTATTTCTCTTGCAATTTTCATTAAAAACGAGACTCAAATTTCACAAAACATTTGTACCTTTTTGACTTTATCTATGGATTATAACACCTTTCTTTAAAAAAAAAAAGTATCGGCGAAGGTATTGAATTGAACCTCTAATGCCAGTAACATACACCCAAAGGACATACATCCGAATGTATAACCTCTTCTTTTTTTTTAAACTCGGTTAAAAAGTGGATATCTGTTAAATAATTTGAATATTTCAACAATTCACAAAACATATTTTATCGGAATTGGCTCATTATAAGCCGATTTTAATCATTTTCATACTATACCTTTGCCGGTAGTTGCCGCCGGAGCAAACGTTTAATTATTGAGCGGTGTTGGTCTAGTGGTAGATACCTCGACTTGCATTCCGAGAGTCATGGGTTCGAATCCAGGCCGACCGCGCACCAATGTCTTTTTCTTTAAGAAAAAGGTATGTGCGCTAATAACGTCGCTCTTACGGTGAAGGAAAACATCGTGAGGAAACCAACATGTCCTAGGACTCACCACGGTCCGAAGACATGGGATATTCAGTGTTTTCTATGTATCATATGTATGTATTTACAAAAAAAAAAAAAAAAAAAAAGTATAATATGTAGGTAGTATATCCGTTGTCTAGTACCCATAGTACAAGCCTAGTGCTTAGTTTGGGGCTAGATTGCGCTGTGTGTAACGTTGTGCATTATTTATTTATTTATTTATTATTATTATTTATTGTGGTAAGGCACTTATGGGCAATTATACTACCGAATATCTTATCCAACAGAACAACCGCCTCATACAAGCCCGCGGCGTAGGTACTTCACTACATGCGCAGCTATGTGTGCGTGGCCTCTCTCAGCGACAGGGTGCCGAAGGGCGGCCTCGGCAAACCTGAGAGAAGTCACGCACACATAGCGCATGTAGTAGAGCGTACCTACCTGTATGAAGCTGTTGTTGTGTTGGATTAGATATTCGGTGATCGCAGGCGATCTCTATGTGACATAATGTAGGCAGAAATTTGCTAAATCCAAATGTGTAATCTTCGTTCGACTTTAAGTTTGCAATTCCCGCGGCGCGGGCGTCATTACTCCTTGGATTATAACTAAGAATGGGGTGAAATTCTGAGTTTGCAACTCGATGCGGTTTCTCTAGAGCATAGGTGGAACATAGGTAGGTAATAAACGTCAATGGTTAAAGCGCCGAGCAACTTTGTCGCTTAACTTAGTCGCGCTCCACTGGTTTTAATAGATAAATTACGTGTTTGCGTTTTTGCTGATTATTCTGTTATTATAAGCATTTTAAGCTTTGTCTTTACTATTTGTATTTGGGTTTCATTTCTTGTTTAATGTTGTACAAATAAAGCTGTCTATCTATCTATCTATCCATGAGCTTTTGTGCGATCTTCTTCTTTTCGTCTATTGGTCTGTTTCACCTTCTGATAGAGTGTCTTTAAGGTCGCCCTGGGGCTTCTAACTTGGCCTACTGCGTCGATCTGCTTAAGGTGCTTAAGGTACCAATAAAGCACGGAAAAGCTCAAGGAAATGGTTTTAGTTGTTCCTAGACTCCTTTTACTGTTTGTAACAGTATAATTTTTCACAAGCTCGGCCTCAAACAATTCCGCGGCCCAACCCGATTCGTATTCAAAGATAGATTATGCAGGATCAGTATAAACTACCTATTTATTATTTCGAATATCCGAATAGGTTTGTTTGTATTCTGAACACCTTAACATAGAATGTAAATGTTAGAGCGTTTTCAGACTAACGTTTTTACCAGCTATAAGCTCGATTTTTAAATCGCGTATAAGCGCTACTTGGTTGCCTGGAAGAGATCTCCCATTGTGCCACTTTAGCTGATTGCAACAATAGAAATGTTTCATTTTCCGATTTTGTATTCCCAATTTGACAGTTCATTTTAAGGGATTTTTCTAATCAGCAACAGCTTTGAAACAGAAAAGATCGGTAACAATTTTACAAAATCACCCCACTACCCCTGCGCCCTGATTACAAAACTATGTTGCAAATCTCGATTTAAACAATTGAAAGTGTTGATTACGCGTCATTTTTTATGTCATTAAGTCGCTAACAAATTGTCATTGCAATGAAAACTAGCGACTGTAACTGTCGAATTGTATACCTATCCGTAAACGCAAGAATCAACAATTTCAATTGTTGCAATCGAGATTTGTTAGCAACAAGTAATCAGCTAAGTTAAGTGATATATTATGTAACTAGCTGTGCCCGCGACTTCGTCAGCGTTTTTCGGACTACCTACCCATCGCTGTGCAAAAGTCTACACTTGAACGGACGACCAGGGAAGTCTGTTGCTGAGCAGAAGAGAATCATAGCAGAGTCTATTTAAGTGTAGATTTTGCACAGCGCAGCGGTAGGTAACGTGTTGCATTCTTATTCGCTTTATTTATTATAAGAAGTAGCCTTTATCGAAAATTAAAAAAAAATCAAAACCCGACTTCGAATTAAGGACAAAACAATAAAAATAAGGTCTCCTACATACAGCGCAACCGACTTTCTGTTATGTAAGCTGAAGTCGGGTAGCTTGACTACATGATATCTTTTTTTTACGTGGGTAATGCACCTTATGCACTGTCAGGCCACTCTCATTGGGCTCCCTACCATAGGTTTACCCGACAACGGCGGCCTCTGCCCGATAGACAATCCCTCTCCGTCCTTAACTCCCTCAGCACGGTCACGCCACCGTCTCGAGGTCCCAAAGCCGGTGATAAAGCCCCCCCCCCCACACCGAGTTCACCACCAGAGGCTGAGATGATTTTTTATAGTGGTTGTCTTCCATGCGGCCCCTTTTTGCGGAAAGGGGCCCCGCTGACGCGGGATTACGGATGAGAAACCAGGCAAGCCCGGTTTCCCACCTCTTAGCTTTCAGCTACTGAGTCCCCTCACAACGGCAAGGTGGACGACTATCTGGAGGGTAAAACGTAACGTCGTGTCCGGGACTCGGGACTCGAACGCGCAGCCGTCGAATCGGAAGCCATTACTCGGCTCGCTATGCCACCGTTTTTTAAAAAGGGAATGCGCCGCGCCGGTCTGTGATTCGAACGCGGAACCCTCGACTCGGAATCCACAGCTGCAATCGTGCCACGTAAACTACATGCAATCTGCATCTACCCAGTAAAACTTTAGGTATTATTGAATTTTCGACTGCCACTAAAAATTATCAAAATTGTAACCGTAACTTTAACCACTGAGGAATTTATGAAAGGGGGTCAGGTGGTCCATCAATTTGTACATAGTTCTTTATAAGCCGATTCTGTTGATGGGAGTCCAAAAAATAGTAACTTACAGCATTGTGGGATGCTATTCTGCTCATCATTCCGAAGGTTCTTTTATTATTTTACAATTATTTATTGGACCAACTCGGGACTCTCACTTTCCAAATAAAAAAGAATGATCGAAATCGGACTTTATTTATATACGTACGGTTACGGAGTACGGTTTGAACATATTCACATACAAACAATATGCGGGTAGAATTGAGCAGATCCTCTTTTTTTTAAAGTCGGTTAAAAACAACCATTATAAAGAATTTCCGTATGTCCGAAGGATCCGGATATATGGAGAGACATAGGTATACGGTATTTTAGGAATTTGTTGAAAAAAAAATGGTTATCCGGCTTTTTTTTATTTTCGACCGGATATCCGGTTAATCATGTGTTGATTCCACACAACATTCTTCTTCAATACAACATTCAAACTAATTAAGTAAAAGCAGAAAAAACACTTTATCCGGATAACCGGATTAAATATCCGGATAAAAAATAGCCTATATGTTAATCGGGGTCTAAAGCTATCTGCATACCAAATTTGGTTCAAATCGGATAAGCCGTTTCTGAGATTAGCGGGCACAAAGGCACACACAAACAGACAAACAGACAAACAGACAAACAGACAACCAGAAAAACAGAAAAATAGGTTCTGCTGCGTTAATAGATACCCATACAATTTATATTTTTTTTATATCTTCCAAAAACAGACACCGCTGAGTTACGATTTTATTATATGTATAGATATATCCGTTGTCTAGTACCTATAGTACAAGCCTAGTGCTTAGTTTGGGGCTAGAGTGCGCTGTGTGCAACGTCGTGCTATATTTATTTATTTTATTATTTAAGTAATCAGCTAGCTGTTTTCGCAAAAAATACACGCTAGTTTGAAAGCATCTTTAGCGCAGAATGTAAATGTTAGAATTTATATTCGGAAGTTGGCGATCGACTTTGGAATAACTCGGATAAGTAATTTGCATGAGGCAAGCCCGGGTGAGCTCGGATTGTGTCCCAATTAGACAGGTGCGTGCGTAGTTGTTCGCTCGGTGTGATTGGATACGGTTGGCGTTATGGAGCATGAGCTCTGCTGTTAAGTGACTATTACCATACATGACTGCCTGCAATCGGTTTGCCAAAGACGAGGTGCATAGATCTCTAATTAATACAAGATACTAGCCGCGTTTGGCGGTTTCACCGTCGTAAGACCAGATCCCGTGGGGTTGACAACATGAAACATGATAAAGTACACACTCTTCAAATTTCACGTCCCTAGGACCAGCGGTTGGGCTCTACGTTGATAATATTATATAGTTGGGCGATTTCAAAAACGAGACCGTAAATTTTTAGTAGGTATAAAATCCAAAACTGAATGTTCCATAGATAGGAACGAGGAGGAGACATCGTAAAAACTCCTTTTTCATGATATTTAAAACATTTTACATAAAGTATTAAAAGGAAAATGATAAACTACAAAGTTTTAACTGCAAAAATAATATTTATAGAATTACTCTTAGTATGAAAAACTGAATAATCAGATACCACATAGAATTTTTAGTTTAAACTTAAGGAACTATTGTACATTTTTTAGAAATCGCCCAGTTCAGTCAGACTTTCTATTTAAAATGTAGAGATTTCCATATTATTTAGTTACACAATACCTATGTATATGCTTTGTTTTTTAAGGAACATTGGCAAATTCTTCTCCGTATTTATGAACAAAGAATTAAACATTGTTTCGCATCCGATAAATAGTCAATCAATACGAGGAGCTTGGTCCTTGTACAAACTTGGTCCATTAGTGAACGCTTCACTAGGCCAAGCGGGGACGGATTCAGTGATGAAATACCTAGGGTAGGGTGGTCCAAAATTTTTTTTTTATTTTTTTTTATTCGGCCACCCTGTGAATTTGTTACATGTATTCATAGTAATAACATAGTAAGATTTCAGTGGGATAGCTCAACTAGAAAGGGGTGCTCAATCAAGTGCTGTTTTCCATTGTTTTAGGGTAAAATTCTTAATTTATTTTTTTTGTTACAGATCAGTTTTGTATATTAAACTAAAAAATATATATTAAAATACATTATTAAAGAGTGTTATAGACCAATTTGAACAGTTTTAATTCTTATTTAGCAGACTGTGAAGTGAATCAGTGTAATAAAATGTGTTCATCTACTCGAAAAAAGACGAAATTTTTCTACTTGGGGTTCGAGATGTTGAGCCACTGATGAGGCTTATCCAACTCCCTACTCTTCGGCAAGTTTTACCCGCTGTCACCACATATTACATGAATCAAAAAATGTGAAGCGTTCCGCGCATCTACTTATCGAAGAACTTATAGAAGTATGGAGCAAATCTGGTATTCCGACTAGACAACAAAATCATTGCGTTGAAAAACTGATTAAGTTTCATAAGGACTGGCTGCTTTTGAAGAAAAATAAAGGAAGAAATTCCGAAGCCCAAAGAAAAAGAGAGTTATTATTTACAAAAGACCTTGACCAACTTTTTGACATAGCCCATGCAAGCGCTATGAATTTAATTAAGATTGCAGAAGGTAGAGCGTTTCTCATTGATCAAAGAGGAGACCGTAAGACGATTATGACTTCAATCGACAAGAAACTAGAAAAGGCCAAAGAACGTTCTCTAAAACGAAAACAAAGATCTGAAGAATTGAGAGATATAGCTTCTAAAAGTAATGCTTTATCTTCGGTGGTGTCGAGTCAAGAATTAGAACTTGACTGCAGCTTCAGTAGCACTTCTAGTAAAGCTAGCACACAGGATAAGTCCAAGGATGACTTTGTAGTGGCTGTACCAAAAAAGATCAAGAGTGCTTCTAGTTCCTGTGACGTTGAGCCATCCACTAGTAGTATATTTACACAACACGTTACCAGTGCACTTGATCGTAACAAGATCACCGATCGAGAAGCAATGCGACTGTTTATTCCATTGTCTGCTGCTCTCGGTTGCAATCCTGCTTCACTCCCTATCTCTCGCAGCAGTATTCGACGCGCAAGAACAAAAGCGAGAGCCATATATAACTCCAATATAAAAGAAACATTTGATATTGAGCCTCCATTAGTAATTCACTGGGACGGCAAACTAATGCCCGACATAACTAAAAAAGTAGAGCGCCTTCCGATTCTTGTCTCTGGTAATGGTTGTGAGAAACTATTAGGAGTACCCAAACTTAGTGCAGGAACGGGGGAACAAATATCGGCTGCTGTTTTTGACACAATGCAGCAGTGGAATGTCACAAATAATGTCCAGGCTATGAGTTTTGACACTACTGCTTCTAACACCGGTGCCAAAAAAGGAGCTTGCAGTCTGTTAGAAGAAAATACTGGCCGTGATCTTTTGTGGCTTGCTTGTCGTCATCACTTATTTGAGATAATGCTATCAAAAATATTTACTCTGTGTTTTGGGCCATCAAGCTCTCCTCAAATTCCACTTTTCAAACGATTCAGGGATATTTGGGAAACATTATCAAAGGAGCACTACTGAAACACTAGGTTTAGGCCTAGGTTCATAAAAAGGTTTTAGAAAGTAGGGTAGCCTACCTACTTAAGTAATAAATTAAAGAGGCTTTTACAATATACAAATTTAATAACCCAAATGAATTTAAACAATTAAAAAGAAATAAATAAGTATGTTGAGCAGTTATGTTGAAGACAATTAATAATTTACAAAGTTGTAAGTTAGGTATTACAATTAAACGTTTAAAAGGGAGACGGTAGTTCTCAGGGTCGTGGAGTAACAATAAAAAGACGAGTAATTCTTGCACTAAAGAGGGAGGAATAGGACTTAGCTTGAAGCCGGAGCGGAAACGTCTGAGCCGCCAGAATGATCAGACGCCCAAGGATGCGCGGCTCGCTGCTACTGGAACGCCGAACGGTGCCGGTGCTCGCGCTGCAGGTGAAGACGCAGTGCAGGTGTAAGTAGGTAGGTGCAAGCGGTAGGTGCAAGGGTAGGTGCAAGTGTAGGTGCAAGTGGTAGGTGAAAATGCCCTGAAAAATTCAAAAGAAGCACTGAGGAAAAAAGTTATAATAAATAAATAATTAAATATAGGGAAATATTATGTCACTGCTGCAAGGCCCGTTCTGTGCAAGCGTGTAATGTCCGCTATGCCGGCACACGTGGCGACGAAGATGTTGGGTAAAAGATGGCGTGGCACTAGGTGTGGCAAAGTTACACGTGGCGGTTACAGCGTGCTAAGTTAAGCGCAGCAGTGAAAGAGTGAGAGCAAAATTTGCTACATAATGTAAGCAGGAACAAGATGTAACGCCTAGAATGTAAATTGACTAAATTCTCTAGAAGTAATATTCTAAAGCGCGGCCACTCGCCAATTCCAAATGATAAAAATGATAATGTACTTAGGTGATTCTGTGCCGGTAGTATATAACGTGCATGCCACGATAGCGTGCCAGCACGACACTAATAGAAAATACGGCACCATAGCACAAGCCTAAAAATGTACTGATTCTAGAAACATCTATTTTATTAAATAGGTACGATAAAACAATAAGCCACGTATGGTAATCTAACATACGGCAATAAAAATGATGGAAGGTGGAACCGCGTGCTTCCACGAGTGAAGGTCAAATAGGTTAAGCTGAGAATAAAAATCTGAATTAGGTAAATGTAAATGCTGATTGTCCGACTAAATACGGTACAGACCGTAATGCGGGACAGTTTAGCAATCTCAGTTAATGGAAATTAGAAAAATGAACATGATTAATAAGTTAAATAAAATATTATACGTGGAATGACTAAGCAAGAACTTTAGTTGCAATATAAAAATTAAGAACCTGGACAGAACAATAATTTCAACCCAAGAGAAACTCACCGTTAACAACGGGCACTGATTTTATTAATTATAAGAAAATACGGGAGAAAGTTATCTCCTATAAATATTGTACTGAGGTTAAGGATCTCAAGAAGAAAAGGCCGGGACCGCATGAGCAACCGTTTATATATGAATGTCCCCTCTTTGGAGGTCCATTCTAACCGGCAAGTCCTAAGAAAATATTTTTGTAAACAAAACTGGTTACGGAATAATTTGGAACTAAAAGTCCGTATTAGAATTCCGTTCCCTATGTTTACATTTCATAATAGAAGCCTATAAGTACTTACAGTATGAATGGATTGATCAAATCTTTGAAACGTATGCCTAGGTAGGTGCCTTGCTTATGTTGTCTAGACAGGAATAGGTGTTCTAAGTTAGTAAACCCGCGATACTAGCGCCGCGGCTGGGTAATAATTCTCTATATGAAGTTACCAGACTATTGGACTACCCGCTCTCGAACGAAACAAAATTAAGTTCATAGACTATGGTAGAAAACCATAGACATGAAGCAATTCTAGCAAACAGAATTATGATTAGAAATTATTAAATTAAGTATTATTTAAACATGAAGGATTTATAAAAACATTAAGTTAAGTTAACAATTGGCTAATTTGATCTGTTATGATTTATTTTACATCGGAAAACAAAAATAAATTCCTTCGGTTGGTTCATAGACTAAACAATCAAACAGAAAATTATCCATAGACAAAATAACGTTTGATTGATTTTTAAGAAAAACAAAGCTGTCAGTTGTAATTTAGTAAACAAACGGAATGAAATCCAATATAATATTAAATAAGTTCTTAATTACGTTATAATAGTAATTTAAAAGATTTTAAGTTAAGTGGAAAAGGACAAATGTTACATATCCCCCCCGAAAAAGGAAAGATTTTCCTGTGAAAATCGTCTGAGGTCTAAAATATACTCAGTCGGTGATGTAAACATAGCTATATCTATTCTTCATCCATCATTCTTTCAAAAACCCCTCGCTGTTAACATTCATAAAACCTTTCATAATGCGGATACAGTATGTAGACTAGTAACCGCTGCCTTTCAGACAGAGTGTCAAGTGTAGTATACAAGATCACTCGAAGATATAACTAAGTTGGTATAAATTAAACAGTTAAACATGTGTACGCTCGCATATCAACCTTGTAGGTTCCTAGTTGTTAGACAATACCTATAGAAAACCAGAAGGGATGTCCAAACAGCACAGATAGTTTGTGTCAGTTCACGAGACTGACCAACTAGGAAGTAAATAAAAGAAGTCAACAACGTTGCATTGCTTCTTACTTATAGATTGACAATAGTTTGAGAGAAACATGTATTGTTTACTTTTATCGGTACGAACGCGACGAGATGAGTACAAACTAGTTGTATTGAAGACTAATTATTTCACATTCAATTTCAATTGTATTATTTATTTATCCCTTTCCACCCGACGGTATACGATAGTGCGAGTAACTTTAAAAAATTCTCATGACCGCGCGGATTTATTTTTGCGAACGCAACCCCCGACGATCGGTCGTGAGAGATATCTACTTACACGCAGCGATGCCCGAATCGTGAAGTGAGTCGTTAGTTCCAGTCAATCGAAGGTGCAAGATGAGCGCGTTCTTTGACCCGAGCAGTGGCTCGTGTAAGTATTTGGTTTTATTGTTAATTGTTTTAATTTGATTATTCTTTTTGCTTTATTTTGTTACTCAAATATCAATCTCACTAAATACAAACTATTTTTGTTGAATAGTTGTGTCCATTGGGAATAAATTGCGACTAAATTTCGAGTAGCACGATCGTGTTCCTTCGATCGTAACTGTATAAACTGATTTCAAAGGATTTTTTGTTATTGTTGAATTAAAGCTGATATTGTGGCTAAGTAGTTGTTTATTATTTTATTTTAGTGCATCACGTATCTGATTACCGTATTTTGGAACTCCTTGGGGATGGAACCGAGTCAGATGTCGAAGAGTTCCATGACGAAGAAGAGTTAGAAGCACAGTCGAGTGTTTTCGCCGACATAGCAGTCGAGGACGACCACTCTGAAGTTTCAGGCGGTGAAACGGAACCTGAATCTGTGAGTCAGGTAATAACAGCAAATAAGGAACACTCTCGTAGTCTTATTTCGCGGCAAATTGGAAGCAGAAGGCGTTCTCGAGGGCGTTCTCGTGGTACCTTTTCGCAGCGAATGCAATCTCGCAGAGGACGTCCTCGAACTGCTACAGCGAATCGGCGTAACCAGCAGCAGCATGGTCATGGAGACACTTGGAAGAATATTCCTTTTATCGACAAACCACATAACTATACCGAAAGTCTACCAAAAAAACCTGTTCGCACAGTTTCCGAATATTTTCATGATTATTTTGTTGAAGCTTTCTTCGAGGAGATTGGTCGCTGTACAAACTTATACTACATGCGTAAGACTGGCCAAGAACTCAAAACTACAAAAGCCGAAATAGCTAAAGTATTCGGTGTGCATCTTCTCATGGGATGCCTTCCATACCCACGAATGCCGATGTATTGGCGAGCTAATATGAGGGTTGGGCTTATTGCCGACAAAATAGCTCGCGACCGATTTATTACAATACGCAATGCTCTTCATGTAGTTGATCACGATCAGCCAACTGAAACAGAGACCAACAATCCACTATGGAAAGTGCAACCGATAATCAAACGGGTTCAGGCCACTTGCAACAAACTAGAGAGAGTTCCTTCCTATTACTCCATAGATGAGCAGATGATACCTTTCAGCGGCCGGTGTTCCTTGCGTCAGGTCGTCAAAAATAAACCACGACCAGAAGGTTTGAAAAATTTTGTTCTCACTACCAGCGATGGTCTGATGCTCGACTTCGAGATTTTATACGGGCTAGTACAATGTTTACTGATATCTTCTTTGGGTTTGGGTCCTTCTGTAATACTCCATTTGACACGGAGTGTACCACCTGGAAGTGTATCACGATCGTTTTTTTTACCACGGTTCCTTTAGTAGAAGAAATGAATCGGAGAAATAAACATAGTACTGGCACAATAATGTTTAATCGTATCCCGGACCGAGCAGCTTGCAAATTCAAACCAGATCATACTTTAATACCTACTTTGTGATCTCGTTTTGTTCCTAAAAGTTAAAATACCTAAGATCTTATGTTAGTCAGGGGTGGACTATGTTTAAATTTGAGAAGTATATTGATTTTTGTTTATTTTGTGGTCACATTTTGTTACTAGAAATTAAAATAATTGTGATTTTATGTTAGTCAGAGGTTGACTATGGTTAATTTGAGAAGTTTATTGATTTGTGTTAGTTAAATAGTTGAAAGAATGTTTATTTTTTTGTTAAATGATTAGGACTGATTAATGAAGACGTTATGCAAATAAATAAGCGATAATTTGTACTTATTTCGTTGTTTTATTTAAGAAAAATAAAATAAAAAAGACTACACTCATTATTGTGAGACTTGTAGATTATTCCTAAGTGTCACGATAGTGAGGGCAGCTTTTCAGGAAAACGGAAAATTCAGGATTTTTTTTTGGATTTTTCCTAGCATCTTTAGACTCTTATGATACCCCCCAACTAACTTTTTTTTTAATATTTGAAACTTTTTTTTTTCGGGTGTAAAGGGTTATAAAAACAAAAAATATTTATTAAATTCAACTATTATATTTTTTATTTTTATTTTTATAGTTAGTAATAAAGTTAGTAAATGGTGGTTGCTCTTTTCCACTTGATTCCATATTGGCAGTAATTATTCTTTTAAGGTAGTGGTAGTTTATTTTTTTTACCTTTTAATTATGTAGATAGTTGCTCTTTTCTATATAAGCAGTATTTTTTTAAGTGTTTGATGGAATCATTTTTAAAATTTGACTTACGACCAATTAGTATGTTAACGAGCGGAGCGAGGAACAACTACGAATAAGTATTAAGTTTGAAATCCTTAATATGCCAGGAGCCTAGGTCTTTACCTTGAAAATCTACTAGTTCATAGACCAAGGGTGATTTTTTAGCTTTGATGCGACATTTTATATATTTAGGAGCTAGCTTCTTTGAGAAATATTTATCTTTATCGCTCTGATAATAAGTTTTTCGCCATACTACGTCACCCACACTAAATTCTGCATCTTTGCGACGTAGATTATAAGGACCGCAATTCCTAGCATGAGCTTTAATTAAGGAACTTTGAACGTTGTCAAAGATTTTTCTTAGTTTGCCGGTATTTTCGGCATAAATATCTCTAGGTGAGAAAATTATTTCGTCAGGGAGATCAACACCCTGATAGTGAGAACCACAGGTGACCATTTCTCGGCCAAAAACCAAAAAAGAAGGGGTATAACCCGTTACTTCGCTTACTGCTGTATTAAGTGCAAATTGAATTTTTGGTATATTGAGATCCCAAGTTCTGTGATCATTTTCTATGAAAGTAGATACAGCAATCATAATTGTCTTATTATAACGTTCGACGGTATTCACTTGTGGGGTATATTTGGGAGTAAATCGTACATTGGGAACTTGGTAGCGAGTAAACAATTGTTGTAAAGTTTGACTAACAAATTGTTTGCCATTGTCCATCAGGATAGTACTTGGTATACCATGTACGAGAAAAACATGTTCCTCCAAAATACGTGAGATAACGTCGGCCGTTGCACGACGTATAGGAAATAAAAGACAATATTTAGAAAAACAACAAGTTATTACAAATAGCATTGTATTCTGTTTTCTAGATGGTGGCATTGGGCCAACCAAATCCATGCTAATCATTTGGAAAGGTCTGGAACATTCCTTAGGACGTCCCATGACTCCTAAAGTAGTGTGATTAGGATGTTTGTGTGAATTACAAACATCACAACTATGTACAAAATCTGTAACATCTTTTTGCATATTAGGCCAAAAATAATTTAAAGATAAACGTTTATGTGTTTTAAAAATTCCTAAGTGACCTGCAGTAGGTTCTGAATGATTATTCAATATAACAGTTTCCCGAGATTCGGCTGGAACAACCTCCTTCCATTCAAATTCCCTAGTTAGAGGATTTAAACTCTTCATGTATTTGTACAGTTTGTTGTTAGTGACTCTGTAGTTAAGAAAAGAAGTAGGGGAAGATTGACAACCGTTATATAAGTTAAGATACCACGGGTCAGTCGTAGTTACCGCAGGTAATTTGCCGTCATCGATGGCAGCAACAGGAACTGCACGGGATAGAGCGTCCGGAACGACATTGTCTCTTCCACGTCTGTGCTTTATTTCGAAATTAAACGCAGATAAGCGTATACCCCATCGCGCCAAGCGACCAGTAGGGTTATTTAAATTAAAAAACCATTTAAGAGCCGAGTGATCGGTGTAAACGAGGAACTTTTGACCATTATCCAAGTAACATCGCCAGTGTTCAACTGCTACCAAGACAGCCAAAGCTTCCCGTTCTGTTGCGCTATAATTCCGCTCCTGTGGATTGAGTGATCTGCTCATATACGCGATAACCCTTTCCTTGCCATCTATTGTCTGTGTAAGGACAGCCCCTATTCCATAATCGCTAGCGTCAGTATGGACATCAAAGGATTGGGTGAAATCAGGACACGACAAAATTGGAGACGAGACCAAACAATCTTTAAGTTTATTAAAAGCGACATTAGCCTCCTCAGACCATAGAAATGGTGGAGCTTTTTTACCTTGGGTAGTAAGTTTGTTGAGAGGAGCAGCAATGTTACTGAAGTTGGGGATGAAACGGCGATACCAAGATGCCGTGCCGAGGAAACGGCGAACCTCTTTACGATTTGTAGGAGTAGGATACTTCACTACACTTTCGACCTTCTCAGGGTCTGCATGTAAACCATTGCTGTCTACGATGAAACCCAAATATTTAAGTTTTTCTCTGAAGAAATTACATTTTTCATAATTTATAGTTAGGTTTGCCATCTTAAGTTTATCATATACTCGTTGTAAGAGCGAGATATGCTGCTGAAACGTATTTGACACTATTATTACGTCATCCAAGTACACAAATACCTTATTTTCGAACTCTGGGCCATAGAACAAGAAATCCACAAGTCTTTGTTGTGTAGCAGGTGCATTACACAAACCAAAAGGCATACACTTAAATTGGAAGGTTCCTCGAGTCGGAATATAGAATGCGGTCTTACATTTGTCCGCTGGATTAATTGGCACTTGCCAAAAGGATTTAGACAGGTCGATGCTGGAGAGAAATCTAGCGTCACGCAAATTATCTAGGATAGTAGAGATGTAAGGCAACTTATACGCATCTTTTCGAGTAATTGCGTTGAGTTTACGACTATCTAAACAAAAACGGAGCTCGTTATTCTTTTTAGGTACGAGATGAACGGGAATAGACCAAGGACTCTCACATGGTTCTACGACATCCTCTTTGAGCATTTCGTCTAGCTGTTCGGACAAAATTTTAATTTTTACGGGAGACAGGCGTTCGTATCTCAACCGTACTGGAGGTGAGTCACCAGTGTCAATAGAGTGAGTGATCAACGTGGTACGTCCTAAACCACGCTCTTCATAAGATATCGACCGAAATTTTTCTATGAGTCCATTTGCGACAGATTTTTGGTCTGTATGTAATTTTGAGTAAGAACAAAGTTTAGTTGGATCATCGAGCGATAAATTGGAAATGTTGGGTTCAAGTGAGACATCCATCAACATTTTGTTAAGTTTTGATGGAAATAGATCAAAGGACCTCCAAAAATCCATTCCGAGAATCAGATTATTCTGTATTTCTGGGACAATATAAAAAGTAATAAATCGAGTTCGATTATTAAAAGTTACAGGCAAGTAGGCACGTAACGACGTATCAAGCCTCTGACCGCCTGCTGCAGTTAATTGTAACGGAGTACAATTTTGTATTTCTATATTATATATATCAGTATGCATATTTTTCCCTATAATAGAAATGGCTGAGCCAGTATCTAAGAGACCTGAGAATATTTTATTATTTATTTCGACAGACACAAACGGCCTGGAATAATTTAACTTCGACCGCGGGGCTGAAGACAACGAGTAACAAGTAAAGAAGTTATTTACGAATGAGAGCCACTCAATCCAGTCTGCTTTGTCACTATTTATAATGTTTGTGTTTAGTTGACAAGGCGAACGTCTTCTCCAATCCCCATTAATTAGTTTTTTTGATTAAGAGTTTTATTACATTTAGGACAATCTGGTGTTTTGACACCCTTTTCACCACATTTGAAACAAACAATTTCTCTAGGTTGAGTACAATTTTTCAAATTGTGAGTATTAGTACGACAACGAGGACAATAAGTTGAATAAGGATAATTATTATCACTTACTATTGCCGCGACCTGATGTGATGGTCTCGGGTTGTTAAAGTTTGGCCGTGGTGGATATCTGGCACCAGTATTAGAGACGGCTTTATAAGAAAATTCCGGAGCTAAAGTGCTTGCGGAGGCCTGAGTAGGCTCCCGGAAACCCGAAAATTGACCATTAATCATGTCATGATTACGGCATGCAGACTCTAGAGAGTTTATAGACAAAATTGGGGAGACTGCTGCTAATGTGGATGCGTAACGAGGACGAACATTGTGCATCAATATTTCTAGTTTTTCAGCCTCGTTTAGTTTTTTAGAGAGGCGTGAAAACATTCCCTCCATGATGGAAAGGTAGATAGTAATGTTCTCTGAGTCACCCTGAGTGCGGGCACGAATCTCCGCAATGAATTTGTAGTCAAAATCATGTACGCTAAAACATTCAATGAGTAGTGGTTCCAGTTCGGACCAAGAAGATACCTTGTTCCTCGCAACTCGGAACCAATGCAACGCATCGTCGGTGAAAATATCAAACCCTGCTGCCAAAATTTTATCATAGGTTATCCCTTTTGATTTTGTATACTCGTCTACTCTTTGAAGAAATGAACGGACACAAGTTTTACCGTTATAACGCAACTTACTGATATCAAGAGAGTTACTGCGTTCACAAGTTACATTAATAGTAGTAGGCTCTGGAACTGACCGCTGAGTTGCCACTTCTGTGGTCAAATCTCCGGGTCTTAGTTTATTTAAAGCAGTTATCTGTGTTTTTAATTCAGACCTATACGATTTTAGTGTATTTGAATCGTCTTCGCTGTCATCCAGTCTATTAAGACGATGATATAAATGATTAACCAGCGATTCCGTTCTTTTAAAATGGTTTTTTTCAAAATTTATAGTTAAGGTTGTTAACGCGTTCCCAGTGCTCTTTAAAATTGTTTTGATCTCAGCTAAGTCTTCCTCTAAATCTAGATGAGATACTAATATTAACTCTGAAGGAACCTCAACAGCTAATTTTCTCAATTGCTTACGAAGGTCTGTAGCTTTATCTGCTGGGGTCTCCCCTCGCAGCCCTACTTCATAAGTAAGTTCAGGTTTCCTAAGGTTGTAAAAATTTATTGGCATCGACATTATGCAAGTTGCAAGATTTTACAGGTTAAAAAAAAAAAATATTTTCTAAGGTCTAACAGACTCTAAGTAGAAAAAACCGTTAATAAAGTGAAGTTTCTCTTAAGTTGAAAAAGAACCTGCAGCAGTACACAATATACAAAAAATATAAAAATGCTGGAAAAAAACAAAAATACTCAAACAAAAGAACAAAAAGAGTGCAAGAACTACTGGCTTTCATTAATCCCGGGGGCGCCACTGAAACACTAGGTTTAGGCCTAGGTTCATAAAAAGGTTTTAGAAAGTAGGGTAGCCTACCTACTTAAGTAATAAATTAAAGAGGCTTTTACAATATACAAATTTAATAACCCAAATGAATTTAAACAATTAAAAAGAAATAAATAAGTATGTTGAGCAGTTATGTTGAAGACAATTAATAATTTACAAAGTTGTAAGTTAGGTATTACAATTAAACGTTTAAAAGGGAGACGGTAGTTCTCAGGGTCGTGGAGTAACAATAAAAAGACGAGTAATTCTTGCACTAAAGAGGGAGGAATAGGACTTAGCTTGAAGCCGGAGCGGAAACGTCTGAGCCGCCAGAATGATCAGACGCCCAAGGATGCGCGGCTCGCTGCTACTGGAACGCCGAACGGTGCCGGTGCTCGCGCTGCAGGTGAAGACGCAGTGCAGGTGTAAGTAGGTAGGTGCAAGCGGTAGGTGCAAGGGTAGGTGCAAGTGTAGGTGCAAGTGGTAGGTGAAAATGCCCTGAAAAATTCAAAAGAAGCACTGAGGAAAAAAGTTATAATAAATAAATAATTAAATATAGGGAAATATTATGTCACTGCTGCAAGGCCCGTTCTGTGCAAGCGTGTAATGTCCGCTATGCCGGCACACGTGGCGACGAAGATGTTGGGTAAAAGATGGCGTGGCACTAGGTGTGGCAAAGTTACACGTGGCGGTTACAGCGTGCTAAGTTAAGCGCAGCAGTGAAAGAGTGAGAGCAAAATTTGCTACATAATGTAAGCAGGAACAAGATGTAACGCCTAGAATGTAAATTGACTAAATTCTCTAGAAGTAATATTCTAAAGCGCGGCCACTCGCCAATTCCAAATGATAAAAATGATAATGTACTTAGGTGATTCTGTGCCGGTAGTATATAACGTGCATGCCACGATAGCGTGCCAGCACGACACTAATAGAAAATACGGCACCATAGCACAAGCCTAAAAATGTACTGATTCTAGAAACATCTATTTTATTAAATAGGTACGATAAAACAATAAGCCACGTATGGTAATCTAACATACGGCAATAAAAATGATGGAAGGTGGAACCGCGTGCTTCCACGAGTGAAGGTCAAATAGGTTAAGCTGAGAATAAAAATCTGAATTAGGTAAATGTAAATGCTGATTGTCCGACTAAATACGGTACAGACCGTAATGCGGGACAGTTTAGCAATCTCAGTTAATGGAAATTAGAAAAATGAACATGATTAATAAGTTAAATAAAATATTATACGTGGAATGACTAAGCAAGAACTTTAGTTGCAATATAAAAATTAAGAACCTGGACAGAACAATAATTTCAACCCAAGAGAAACTCACCGTTAACAACGGGCACTGATTTTATTAATTATAAGAAAATACGGGAGAAAGTTATCTCCTATAAATATTGTACTGAGGTTAAGGATCTCAAGAAGAAAAGGCCGGGACCGCATGAGCAACCGTTTATATATGAATGTCCCCTCTTTGGAGGTCCATTCTAACCGGCAAGTCCTAAGAAAATATTTTTGTAAACAAAACTGGTTACGGAATAATTTGGAACTAAAAGTCCGTATTAGAATTCCGTTCCCTATGTTTACATTTCATAATAGAAGCCTATAAGTACTTACAGTATGAATGGATTGATCAAATCTTTGAAACGTATGCCTAGGTAGGTGCCTTGCTTATGTTGTCTAGACAGGAATAGGTGTTCTAAGTTAGTAAACCCGCGATACTAGCGCCGCGGCTGGGTAATAATTCTCTATATGAAGTTACCAGACTATTGGACTACCCGCTCTCGAACGAAACAAAATTAAGTTCATAGACTATGGTAGAAAACCATAGACATGAAGCAATTCTAGCAAACAGAATTATGATTAGAAATTATTAAATTAAGTATTATTTAA
This sequence comes from Idaea biselata, assembly GCA_958496205.1. NCBI lineage: Eukaryota > Metazoa > Arthropoda > Insecta > Lepidoptera > Geometridae > Idaea > Idaea biselata. The sequence continues at coordinate 14,720,724 of OY292398.1, read as the reverse complement.
ACATGAAGGATTTATAAAAACATTAAGTTAAGTTAACAATTGGCTAATTTGATCTGTTATGATTTATTTTACATCGGAAAACAAAAATAAATTCCTTCGGTTGGTTCATAGACTAAACAATCAAACAGAAAATTATCCATAGACAAAATAACGTTTGATTGATTTTTAAGAAAAACAAAGCTGTCAGTTGTAATTTAGTAAACAAACGGAATGAAATCCAATATAATATTAAATAAGTTCTTAATTACGTTATAATAGTAATTTAAAAGATTTTAAGTTAAGTGGAAAAGGACAAATGTTACACTACAATTGTTTTGACCTCGATGAGAACACAAAACAGCTTGTTGAAAATACTCTCGAGAGTCTTACAACCGCTCTATCTGGAGAGAAACAAGTTCGTGATGATTACAAAGAGCTAATAGAGCTCACTATGATTGTTTTGAACAAACCACCTACGAAAATACATTGGCGCGCTCCAGGTCCAATTCATCATGCTCGTTGGATGGCGAAATTGCTGTATGCTTTAAAGATTTTTCTTTTTAGAAATAATTTACAAGCATTTAAACTTACCAAGAGAGAAGAAAAACAACTTGTTCGATTTGTGAATTTTGGTGTGCTCATCTACTCTAAAATTTGGATCGAAGCACCTTTGGCAGCTGATGCACCAGTTAATGACTTACTACTTTGGAAGAACTTAAAATTGTACGAAGCCATTGATTCAGAAATCAGTACAGCAGCTAGGAGTGTCTTAGAGCGTCACTTATGGTATTTGTCAGATGAACTAGTTGCATTTTCCTTGTTTTCTGACAAGTTGTCTGATGATGAGAAACGGGCTATTATTCAGAAACTAGATTCTGACGGCGGTAATCGTTTAGTACGAGGTGATTCTAGTAAGCTTTCCTCAGAGGTAACACTAGAAGCTTTTGTTACAAAAAGAACGTTGAAAACGCTCTCAGTTCTAAATATTAAGGACTCTTTCTTGCAATTACCTGTTGAGACTTGGAATGACAATGTTGATTACCTTAAAGGCAAAAACTGCGTCAAAAACTTGCGTGTTGTTAATGATACAGCGGAGAGGGGTGTTAAACTATTTGAAGATTACAACACTATACTCACTAAGAACGAGGAAGAAAAGCAATTTTTACTACACGTCGTTGAACAAAACAGAAAAATTGTTTCCACTGCAACATCTAAAGCAGAAATAACAAATATAGTTTTGAAAGATTGTGACTAACAATGTATTAATTATTGCTTTGTTAACATTTTTTTTTTTCATTTAAATACTTTTTTATAATTATTAAAATACTTGTAATACGTTAAATTATGTGTTTTACTGATTTTTTACATTTGGTCAGGATTTTCTAATGCGATGAGCACCCTCTTGTATATAAGATAGGGGGCTGAAATTTTTCACACATCATAGGAACGGTAGGTATAACAAATCAAGGGGGTGGCGGAACCTATTTTAAACTTTTTTTTTTTCACCTTATGGGTCTGGACCACCCTAACCTAGGGCAATAGAAATAGCTGAAACTAACTTCTTAGACTAGGAACAACAACAATATTACACGAAACTTACTACATTAATAGTATTCTAAATATCTATCGATTTATAATACCACTAATGCATGTTTTAAGGCTTAAACTACACATTTTTAAACCACTAAAATCATAATTTATAAACTTTTATACTAATAAAGGCAATCTCATGTCAATATATTTAAAATAGTTATCTATTATGTATGAATATATGGGATAGTGAAGTAAATGGTAATTGTAACGACGCCATTAGAAATAAAAGCTGCATTCTGTGTAAATAAACAGATTTTATTGCTAAACGCTAAGTTATAATAGTATCATAATAGTAAGCTCTGTGAAATTCGAGTTAATACAAATATTTAATGTCTAATTAACAAATTAATCTACAACCACACTGCTAACAAACCGTACCCATTCATCTATCACATATGCAAGTATTTCGTATAGTTAATTCAGTACAAAGGCGTGATTTATATTGCCCCTAACCCTGACCCTCAGTACATCCCCATCCCTTCAGTTCTCCGATCACGTTCTATGGAGCAGTCGTATTTTATTAGATCATTAAGCTTCACAACGTGTCCTGGCCGGCTCTCCATCAACATAGCATTCAATAGATCCACGACGATTGTGCGCGAAATTAGGGTGCTGATGTCGATAGAACGTTGCATGGTTAGTAATACGGCTTCTGTGACGCATTCTCAGTTCTCAGAAAACTCGCCGCTGACGGCAATGATGCCCGATTCAATCCTACTAATATTATAAAGCTGAAAGTTTGTGAGTATGTATGTGTGTATGTGCGTGTGTTAGTTACTCAATCATGTAAAAACCGCTGAACTGATTACCATGAAACTCGGTATTTAGATAGCTGGAGACCTGGAATAACACATAGGCTACTTTACGCGGGTGAAACCACGGGGCGCAGCTATTATAACATATTTTCAGGAACAAGTATTTGTGCTGCATAGATATGGTTGGTTTCTGGTTATCGGTGTTGAAACTAAAGTATTAAAAGTGTTCTGTCCATTGCCTATTTACAATAATGCAAGACTAATAACCTGGAGTCTAAATGTAGGTCTAGATTAATTTACGATTTTAAACTTACATGGTTGTTTTCACTACAAACACTACTACTATTTATCGGGCTTCATTAAGGGCCCTATTCTGAAAAACTAAAAATCCATGTCGGGCGCATCGAAAATTGTTGATTATTTCATGACGGAATGTCGTAGAACTTTTTTTTTGTGTACAGATTGTAGGCGACATTGTTTCCAATATTTTATTGCAGTTTCCATACAAATATGTCGAAACGTATTGAAGCCTATCGACATTTTAGCCAAATCAGACATTTTTTTTCTAAAATTTGGATAGGCTTTGCACCAATAGGAGGTTCTTGTCTTAAAACTACACCAAAATGTAGGAAACAATGTCACCTACAATCTGTGCACAAAAAAAAGTTCTACGACATTCCGTCATGAAATAATCATCAATTTTCGATGAGCCCGACAGGGATTTTCAGTTTCAAGGTCGTTGGCGTATATACTCCTCTTAAATAACAAATTGTAACATGTTAAATACCCGTTATTTAATAATATTTCTAGATTAATTTGTTACTCAAGTGACCAAGATTTTTTTTATTTGTGTTCAAGTGACTTGTGGCTTTTTGTCCCTCTTTATTTATTACTAGATGCGTCCTGCGAATTCACTAGCGTCGGGTCAGGAGTCAGGCATCCGTAAAGAGGACCTGAGTTCGACTCTGTCTTGGACTTTAATAGCGTTTATAAATTAATTTTGTTCATTAAGAGTACGATTTTAATATTAAAATGTATAATTCCTAATGGGATTTATTTTACACGTAGGTAGCCTTTTTAAAGTTTTGTAACAAAAGTGTTGTTTTAAAATAAAATAAGTTATAAGTTCTTTTATTTTTTCCTTATTTTTTAGGGTTCCGTACCCAAAGGGTAAAAATGGGACCCTATTACTGAGACTTCGCTGTCTGTCTGTCCGTCCGTCTGTCACCAGGCTGTATCTCATGAACCGTAATAGCTAGACGGTTGAAATTTTCACAGAAGATGTATTTCGTTTGCCGCTACAACAACAAATAAAAACAAAATAAAACAAATATTTAAGAGGGGCTCCCATACAACAAACGTGTTTAAAAAACTACAAGGGAATTTTATTGCAATCTGAGGTCGCTTCTGATTGATCAGAGGCAAATCGAGTAGGTCGTGGAATTCGCCCTGTCTGTCAAATTTTAATATACCAGTCTGCCTTCACTTACCAAAGAGTTTCTTATAAGTTTCAGATTTTCTTTGTGCCAAAGTTTTTGTTTTTTTCTTTTTTTTTTGAGTGGTGTGGTCGTATGAAGGGAGTAAGGATCGAAGCTGAATATTTCACATTTTCCTATCAAATTTAAAAATTGGATCTAAATCATTTTAGGGTTCCATACCCAAATGTCATAGTGGTACGGAACCCTTCGTGCGCGAGTGTCGCACTTGCCCGGTTTTTTTATTTTGTGTTAATTTGGCAATTGTAAATAACGCCTACACTACCTACCTACCTAAAAATTACAGCCTGATCCGAAATCTATACTAATATTGTAAACGAGTATGTTTGTGTAATCAATCTCCGAAACTTCTGGACCGATTTCAAAAATTCTTTCACCACTAGAAAGCTACATTCCCCCGAGTAACATAAGTAACTTTTGATCCCGATTTTCCCACGGGATCGGGACTTACGCGAGTGGAACCGCGGGACGTAGCTATCAGTTATACTTTGGCGATGCTATGAAAGACTTTGTATCGGGGTTGTTCTATTCAGTTTCGAAAGTAGTCAATCGAATTAGAGAGCAATCACGTAGCGGTGTGAAAGCACTCTAGGATGTGAATTGAACCTTAGAACTCTGATTAATGAGCTCTTTTCTAGATTCATTTGTACACGAGACTTAGTAGTCTTCTATTTCCAGTGGTAGAGGGCGCTGATTACTAAATTTATTATCATACACTAGCTACTCGCCCTTCTTCTTTTCGTGTAGTGGGGTGGCTCACCCAGTATTAGAGTTTTCATATCGCCCTAAGGCCCCTAACTTAACCTAACGACTGCTATCCGAGACCAACTGCTTAACGTGCCTTTCGAAGCACGGAGGAGCTCGAGAAAATGAATTTATGCAACACAAATTATCGGTCACCCATCCAAGTAATGACCGCGTAGCTTATCCCGCGCGATTAAACGCGCGTTCAAGATCGGGAGATACAGCTTAGCCAATGAGCTTGTCCTCCTCCTCTACTCGCCCTCATTTTGCACGTGTTTTTATCCTACTAATATTTCTTTAGTTTCTTGTTCCTTCACGCCATAACCGCTCAACCGATTGCGATAAAACTTGTTACGTTGATAGCTGAAGACCTGAATTTACACATGGAATACTTCCATGGATTCGGGGAGTATCAAAATGCGGGAGCTGCAATTTATAATAAATCATCGGTACTTGTCACGGAGGTGGGGACGAATGGGAAATATATTTCCATTGGTCCCCATTGCGTACGTTAAGATTACCTTTAAACGCAGGTAGATTCTTGAGTTTATTAATCTCTTGTTAACAATAAACATACCACTAACGGATTAGCGGCCGAATACAGAAAAGCAACTCAAAATTTGAGTTCTACTTAAACAAGTAAGCACCTCTCAAATTCAAAAAATCCCAAACTATTTTTAAATTTAGATGCTGCGCAATTATTTAAGTACGCCTCAAATGTTAAGTGGCGTTTTTGTATTCGGTGTTGAAAAACTCAGTTGGATTATTAACAGATGCATGCGCCATCTTTCCGCGGTCTGACCGTTTGGTGGCGCCTCAGTCGCAACATGGCCGACGACGCCTAAATGAAAAATGTCGTCAATTTACCGGGCAAACGCGGCTAAATTGGATATTTCTCACAGTCTAAACCTCCAGCGGGTTGTTCCGAATGTTTTTGCCGTCCGTATTTTGCGTGCAGTTGCTTTTATTTGTATACGGAGGTTGGAGGGCTGTGTGCTTAGTACCGACAAACAAGTACGGTAGAGTTAGCAGCAAAAGTCAGCAATAAAAAACTGACACGATCATTCACTGATTATATAATTGTAATAGGTAACTTAATAAACTGTATGCCTGTAGTGGTTAAGTAATTGTATTTAAAATATTTAAATTTAAGACCCTATGTACATCACCTTAAACAATAAATATTTTTGATGACTACATTCAAATTTTTAAAATCGCTTTACCTACCTACTTCATAATCATAACTGTGGGGTATTAAAACACTACAGACATTCTAAAAATAACTATCCGTCTTCTCTTTTATTTTCAGAATGTCTATCCTGTTTTGTTTGATACACTACAATGACAGTTGAACATGAAGTTAGCGATTTTGAATATCTGAAGGTCATAGACTTGTGATGCTGACCGTACCTAGGTATCTCGGTAAATCTAACTGAAAATACGATATTTTTTTAGTCAGTTATTTTTACTACGTACTTATGTACTACGTATTTTACATTATGCAGATACGTAGAAACGTCCGTATAATGTGAAAATTACAAAAATCTATGAAAATTTGTAAATTAGAATGTAAAAACTACACTACACTACATTGAACCGATCGCGATGAAACTCATCATCATCCGAGCGCTGTTCCCGGTTGCATCCCACTCGGGAGCCCGGGGTCCGCTTTCCTGCTCCTACGTCTCCACTTCACACGATCTTCAGCGTCCCGTGTATTTTGCATACATATCAGCTCTTACGACGTCTAGCATTTCTTGGGTTCGTCCCAAAATGCCGAGAGCGGCATATTGGGAGGCGTCATAGCAAGATGTTTCTATGCTACTAGCCGGTTTTCGAAAGACTTATCACCAAACCGAAGTCCATGAAACTACACGTGAAATAATTAAAGGTGCCTATTTTTTTTTGAAAACTCCTGCATTAGGGGCAGCCTTCATGTCCGAGACATTGCAGATAAATTGCAAGAATGCCGCTTACGATGGTACGGTCACGTTTTACGAAAACCGGTTAGTTACGTGGGGAACGAATGTCTTGCGATGGCGCCTCCGCCCGGCCTCGGCAGATTGGGAAGACCCAAGAAGCGCTGGCTTGACGTCGTAAGATCGGATATGCGTGCAAATGGCCTCACTACGCGAGATGTAAAAGTAGGAAAGCGGACCCCGGCCTCTCGGGAGGATGCAACCGGGAACATCGCTCGGATGATGATGATTTTTTTTAGCCTGAAATTCGCATGTTTTACCTATGATACATTTATACTAATATTATAAAGAGGTAACGTTGGTAACATGTATGTATGTATGTATATTGGGGGTAATCTCCGAAACTACTGGACCGATTTCAAAAATTCTTTCACCATTAGAAAGCTACATTCACCCTGAGTAACATAGGCTACTTTTGACTTACGCGGGACTTACGCGGGTGAAACCGCGGGAATCTGCTAGTAAGTCATATAACATAACTAACGCAGCTGTCTAGTTTCTACAAACAGAACTGTCCGACAAATATAAAATCTGTCAATTATCACTGGTGTGAACTGAGTTAGCAGTATTTTTACTAAGTCACGCCATTAAAATCCTGCTGTGGCACGTTTGGTGGAGTTAATAATGAAAAGTGTTTACTTTATCAAAGTTATTATAAGAAATAAGTTTTTACTAGGTCTCTCATTGCTTGGTAAAAGCCTTTTCTGAAAGGAAAAGGGTTTGGTAGAGTAAATAATAAAAAGTGTTTATTTTATCAAAGTTATTTTAAGAAATAACTTTTTACTAGGTCTCTCATTGCCTGGGAAAAGTCTTCGTTTCATCATTATACAGTATACTACACCTATCACAACCATCGAACAATAATTAACACCAAGCGATGAAAAGCGACAAATGATGAGTTTAATTAGGTAGAGGTACTCATGATTGTTTAACATTACAAGTTAAGTACATCAGTTAGATATGTAGAGGTCGACACCAGCCGAAACTCCAGTCACCTCGCGATCGAGACTATTATAATATAATAGAAATACAGAAATAAAATTATAAAAATAAAAATACACAAAAATTCAATAATGTTATGATGACTACAAATTATGTTAAATTACATTTGTATTATCTTCTGATTAAGGGCTTATTTTTCAATCCACAGATAAAAGATATCTGCCGAATAAAATCTAACGCCATCAAATTTGAAAAGTTTGATTTCCCATCAAAAATATTTTGACTTTTTTATTCGGTGGTGGTGTATGTACAAAATATATTTGTTATCCATAGACAATGAAAAATTCGCCCTAAATGTTATGAGCATACACTAGTATGTAGTAATCCCGAGTTCTATTCACTCCAATACCGTAGGATCGAGCGGTCCGTAACAGACGTCAGCTCATATTCATGGCGTCCGCAGTTCGATTGGTTTCAGAACCCAGAACAGGCGAGCGAGTATACCAATTAGCAAACTTACATAAACGTCAAACTTATCCTAATGAGAAAACTTCGGCTATCGCTCATATATACCTTCAGATTTTTGTTTTATTCTGTTTGCAATGATATTCTTGAGAATAATGTGCGCCCGGAAAGTTTAACGCCTTGTTTTTGAGATGCTTACTTTCCGGGGAACTTAACTTGTGTCGAATCTTTATTTTAGAAGGTATTAGTTTTGTAAGTAGAGCTTTTGTAAAGTAAGTATTTCTATATTATGTGGGTAATCTATTTCTGTAAAAGGTGTTGTCCTGACTGGCTGATTATCGCACAGCCTAAACCGCTGATAGTAGAAAGCTGAAATCTGGAGAGTGTGTTCTACTTATCTGATCTGGACATATGTGGGTAAACCGCGGTACGACTTGTAAAGTAATGGATGTAGTTAGTTGGTTTCATACACATTACCTACATACATCGATTGACGTTTCTACTTTTTGTAATATATGAGATGCGAAATAAAACACCATTGAAACGAGACTGATTTTATTGACAAAGTGGGTAACCGCATAAATACAAATACCCTCAGAGTATAAGGTACGTACATATGTATGCTACAACTTTCTCCTCCTAAAGTTTATCCAACAAACATTATGTTATCATATAGGTACCCACGTAAGGTGAGTACATAACCCGTACACAGCTTGTCCTGGATCCGTCGGACAGGGTGGTTGCCTCCTCGACGCCTCGGAGTAGTTTTCGAAACAACGATACGTTACGACTAAGTCTACCTTGTTACGACTCGTAATGTTACGACTCGTAAGTCTACCTTGTTACGGCTCGTATTGCTACGACTCGTAATGTTACGACTCGTAAGTCTACCGGGTTACGACTCGTAGTCTTCTGTCTCTCTCCCTCCTCGGCTTAGTGGACTGTATGTTCGCTCCCTGTTTGTCTGCGCGCTCCCAAATAAAAACACGCCTGATGTTCTATGTATACTTCTTTATTGTTCTATTTTCATTTGGGTTCTTAGTTCTTTGTTCCAGTCAGGTGTCTTCAGCGCAGTGCAAACAGCTTCTGACTTTTACAAAAATACCCCTGCCTTATATAAGAAATGATTGCGCAACATCTATTACGCGTTACATTCGACTGAAGGTCCCACCTTGCATCTCACTTTATTGATATCTCTGACCCTGTCGCACTTGATATAGTCAAACGCGCCAGGGCAGATTCATTACACGAAAAACTTATAATTTAACACATAAACTTATAATCTAACACATAAAAGACATCTTAAAGCTATGTACATAAAAACTATATACTAAGGTCGTCCTGTTCTCAACACAGCTGTATAGATTAGCGCTTAGTTGACCACGCCAACCCATACACAATAGTAATAGTTAGTTGGTTAAGGATAGTTTGCGAAGTGTCAAAGGAAAGTTCCGATAACTTGATATTAAGTAGATATATTCAAAGTAGTTGTTAGTAATACAGTTGGATCGACACTTAAGAAATAATGTTAGTACAAATCTATATAAATTGGAATGAGCGAGGTTGCGTAATTAATGTAGGTAAAACAAAGTACATTGAACTGAATGATGAATGTGCGCGGTGTAACCCGTACATCTTCCCAACCCGCTAAAGAAATAAAGTAATTCAATAACTACAGTAAAGTTTTAAAATAATAATTATGAAGTTACAATAAAAACTTAAAGTATTACTTGAATCAATAAAAGAAACATAATTATTATAGCAATTAGTTTTACAACTTGAAGATTGGGTTCTCGGATGCTGTTCCTTTCCCTTTGTCCTTGCGTGAGGGGGACGATTGAGCGATTGTCTTTCATGTTCCATCATAGTTTTGATCCTGCGGTCGACTTCTGCAGTATCTGAATGGTCTGTCAGAAATATGTTGTCCAACCTTTTCAGTGTCAAGTTGACGAATTTATTAACAGATGATCTCAATTCTGGAATTTGTATGTCTGGTTCTATTTCCAAATTGCTTTTGTAAATGTTATGTGCATATATCGTCAGTTCCTTTGATTGCATAATACAGCCTTGACCGAGTGTAATAAGGTTGGATCCCGTTACAATGTGTACATTAACTTCCTTATCGCAAATGATCCGAGTTGTACATTCAGCGGAACAGCACGTCATCAACCAGCTGTTTGTTGTATGTAGTTTGATCCATGCGTCCTTGCAAGGTGCGCTGTATGTGTGACAGTTTGTTATAGGTCGTTGGCTTATTAAATTTGCTTCGCACAGCGCATTGGTGTCGAGTAAATTAAATACCGGTAAGGCCGCGTTGCATAACAAGCTATTGCTATCTTGTAAACATAGCTTTAAGTCTTCATTGTTGAGAGTTATATATGTATTCTTCCTGAGGTTGACGGCAATATGCGAAGATGTTAGTTGTAACCAATTAGTGCTGCTGTTGTATGTTATTGGTAATGGAATAATCTTGTAAAGCGTAAAATCTTCTTCAGATAAAAGAGGCACACGCAGTTCGTATAGTACGTAGCGTTCAGTGGTCAGTGCCTTTGCTGTGACCAATTTATAGATTTGTTTCAAGTCCGTTAAGCTATCCATTGGTAGAGATAATCCTTTAGGAAGCTTCCCGGCGATCTTGATTAGCTGTTTTTCGAGGATACTTGGCGTCAAAAGATGAACGTCGATGTGTCCTTGATAGATTTGCGTCATAGAGTTGAAAATTATTTCTTGTATACTCTTCAAGTTGTTCATCAGCAAATAGACAGTTAGTGAAGATGAGCTAAAATAGTTTACTGCCATTAACGCTTGCATTTCATTTTCTATTGTTAACAAGCTGGCGTTGGTTTGATTTATGTAGTTGTTGAGTATTTGGAATTGTTTATTCAGATTGTCTTCATTTTTCTTGAGTGACTCATTCTCTACTTCGATGATTGATGTTTGATTTTTTATAAGTTCGTGTAGGTAATTTTCGTTGTATTGTATGTTCATGATGTCTTTTTGATATTTTTCAGCGAAGCGTTGATCTAATACACCGAACATGGTATTGGCTAAATAACCTACTCCGTTTATCCATCCTCGTTTTTTACGGAGAGACAGGTGCTTGCTAGGTGTCAGTAGGAGTTGATTGTAGTGATTAAGTACATCTCTTTCATGGGTCAATTGAATAAGAGTACTTCGGCAGTATCGAGGTTCAAGTTGGTCGCATACTTCTTCCATATTACGGAGATACATTTCGATTTGTTGAGTCGCTTGCCAATATGATGTTAAATTGTAGTACATCACTAGTATCCATTCATCATGCATCAAATGTAATCTTCCGATTTCGTTGTAGTACACTGGGCGATCGGTTTCTAATTTCGTTATTTGAGTACAAGTAGGTATTGTGCAGTTAATTCCATTTACCATACATGTAAACATCAATGATAATATAGTTAAGAATGAAAGCAATGCCCCTTTCGAGTTTCTTTTCGTGGGTGGTTCAGTTATTTGTTCGGAACGTGGCATTTTGGTTGTGGTTTTTTCGTCATTTTCTTCCAGTGGTAGTGGTGAAAGTTTGATGACGGGGCGTTTGAGTATTCCCGTTTTCGTTTTCAGGGTTACGACTCTGACCAGTCCATCGTTACCTGGATGAACCTGGATCACTCGTCCCATAGCCCATTTCCCAGGCGGCATGTTATTTTCCTTTATTAGAACGATGTCATCAGGTTTTAAGTTTTCTGTTTTCCTTTGCCATTTGCAGCGAGATTGAAGTGTTGTTAGATAATCGTTGGCCCATGACTTCCAAAATTGTTCCAGCATGTGCTCAGTTAATTGCCACCGTTTTCTGTAATCCATTTGTCGGTCATCTGGGTGCGGTTGAGGCAATTGCAGTGTAGGCCCCCCAGTTAGGAAATGTCCAGGCGTGAGATAATTATAGAATTCTTCAGGATCTTCCGTGAGGGGGCATAGTGGTCGTGAGTTTAGACACGCCTCTATTTTCGCGAGGAGAGTTGTAAATTCTTCCCACGTCAGTTTTTGTTCCCCCAGGACACGACGTAGGTGGTGCTTCATAGACTTCACAGCTGCTTCAAACAGTCCACCAGCGCTTGGCCACGAAGGTGCGTTGAAGTGCCACTGTACTTCCAATTTCTCGATTTCATTGAAAAAGTCAATTGAAAAAAGTTGTTCAAATATTTTGAATTCGGACTTCAATGCTTTCGCGGCACCCACAAAGTTAGTGCCGTTGTCCGAGTAGACATGTTCGGGTGTTCCCCGTCTGGCACACATTCTTTGGAACGCTGCAATGAAAGCTTCGGTGCTTAGTTCGGACACCAACTCGATATGTACCGCTTTAGTTGCCATACAGACGAAAATGGCGATATAAGCTTTGGTTGTTTTCACTCCTCTTCCTTTATTTAATTTAATGTCAACGCTCCCGGTGAAATCTACCCCGGTATGCGTGAATGGTCGACTCGGAGTTACTCTTGCTGCAGGGAGGTCGGCCATCAGTTGAGAGTTGGTGTTCGCTTTGAATCGGTGACACGTGACGCAGCGACGTAATCTGGCCTTTACCGTGCGATTCCCGGCAATTATCCAATAGCGTTGTCGTAAGTAAGCTAATGTTAGCCGGGCTCCACCATGAAGTGTAGTTGAATGGGCGTGGTCTATTATTAGTTCGGTGTAGCGACCGTTGCTGGGTAGTATTGCTGGATTCTTCATGTTAGTTGGTAAGGTAGAATTTTTCAGTCGTCCACCGACGCGAACGATACCCTTGTTGTCTATGTAAGGGTTCAGTTTGTAAATGTTGCTTTTAAGTGAAATCATTTTATTTTGTTGTAGTTGCTTGTAATCTTGCGTAAACTCTATTTGCTGAACGTGTTTTAATACCTGGTAAGCAGAATTATTGAGTTCCGATGTTGTTAGGTACATGTTATTATTGCAGCGTTGTGTTTTATGTTGTAGACATGAAGTGAATCGTATGACCCAAGCTACAATTCTGTGTATGTGAGTCAATGAACTCTTGTCATTTAATAATTTTGTTAAAAAGTGATTGTTTTTATGCTTCAGTAGGTTATGATCGATATTCTCTGTGTCTTTTAGGTGAGCTTCAGTTGTAGTGAACAAACAATTCGAATTTTTCTGGACGTCTTGTTCCTTGAATGTCTTAAGGAATGCCGGTCCGTCAAACCATAAACTGTAATCTATCGTTTTGCTTGGTAGTAAGCCTCTTGAGGCACAGTCTGCCGGATTTGATTCCGATTTTACGTAAAACCAAAGTTCAGGTTTTATGATTGTTGTAATTTTTTCCACTCTGTTGGCGACGTAGCGTTCCCACCTTTTTGTTCCTCCTTGTAACCACGCTAGTACCACCTTAGAGTCAGTCCACGCAAAAGTTGTGACGTCATGTTCTGGTAGGGACTTCTTAACTTTATCCATCAGTTGAGATAAAAGTAGCGCCCCGCACAATTCTAATCTGGGTAGCGATGTTTTTTGCGATAAAGGTACGACTTTAGTTCTAGCCGCTAGTAACGTCACTCTTGTTACGTCATATTCATCAGTGGCGCGACTGTATATGACGCATGCGTATGCTTTTTCGCTTGCGTCGCAGAATCCGAGTAGTTGTATGGTTTTGTTTATACTTCCGAGCCATCGATTTATTTTAATATCCTTTATAAGTTGTAGTTCATTATTTAATTTAGCCCATTTATGTTTTATTTCATGTGGTAAATCTTCATCCCAGCCAGTCTTGCTTAACCACACAGTTTGAAAAAGTAGTTTGGCTAATATAGTTATTGGAGAGAGCCATCCCAGTGGGTCGTACAATTTTGAAATTTGAGACAATAGACTTCGTTTAGTAATTTTATCCTTGATCGTTTCCAACTCCCAGTTAAATGTGAAGACGTCGTCTCTTGGATTCCATCTCAATCCTAAAGTTTTCATAGTTTCTTCGCTTTTGAAGTCAAATGTGTTTTGTGATATTTGATCTTTAGTTAGATTGCGCAATAGTTCCGAGTTATTGCTACACCATTTTCTAAGGTTCATGCCCCCTTTTCTCAGTAGAGTGATAAGTGATTCTTGTAGTTGTTTGGCCGATTCTATAGAGTTTTCTCCAGTTATGACGTCATCGACGTAACATTGTTTTCTCAGTACCTCAGCAGCCTTTGGGTACCTATAACTTTCATCGGTTGCTAATTGTTGAATTGTTCGCATTGCCAGCCACGGTGCACTCTTAGTTCCGTACGTTACTGTGCAGAGTTGAAATTCTTGTAGTCTTTGATCTGGGTGGAATCTCCATATTATCTTTAACAATGGTTGTTGGTCTTCGTGTAGTTTTATACATCGATACATCTTTTCTACATCAGCTGTAAAAACATACTTGTACGACCGCCACTGCAACACCAGTGACTGTATGTCCTTTTGTAGGTTAGGTCCTTTTTCCATGACGTCATTTAGGCTACAGCCGCCGAGTGTTTTTTGAGATGCGTTGAATACAGTTCTCAACTTCGTTGTGGTAGAATGCTCTCTCAGAACACCATGATGTGGAACATAGTTCTGCATATTACGATAGTTATCCATGGTTGCTGGTTTCATATGTCCCATACTAATGTACTCTTGTATGAATTCCTTGTACATAGATGCTAGTTTAGGCTTTCGTTCAAACTTGCGTTCCAACTGTAAAAATTGCGACACCGCAATCGATCTGGAATGCCCTAATTGTTCCGCATAGTCAGGAAGTAATGGCATTTTGACTATGTAACTTCCATCGGAATCTCTTTCTGTGTTTTCTTGATAGTGATTTTCACACCAGTTGTCCTTGGAGATGTCATTATTTTGATTGATTATGTCTTCAGTTTCCCAAAACTTAGATAATTCTTGTATGTTCACTAATGTCACGTGACAGTTGAATGTTCGCAGCTTTCCACATAGTATCCAGCCTAGATGAGTTTGTTGAGCTACAGGTGCTTCAACATCCCCTCTTAAAACTCCATCCAATAATACTTGAGAATAGACGTCGGCTCCTAGCAATAGGTCGACGCTTCTTGATAGGTTATAATGTGGGTCGGCTAGAGTTAGCCCTTCCATATGGGTCCAGGCATTTTTCTCGAAAGTAGTACTAGGTAGTTTGTTAGTGATTTGTTTAATGATCATGACGTCAGTTTTAAACATAAAATTTGTGCAGTGAGATTTGCATTCTATTTCGAGGAGTCCTTTGCAATTTCCAGAGGCTGATCCTACTCCAGAGATGGTGGCGTTGAGCTTCTTTCTAGTTAGTTTTAATTGTTGGGCCGCATTTTCTGTTATTAAGTTCACTTGAGAGCCTTGGTCAAGTAGTGCTCGCAATGTAACGAAACTTCCAGATGAATTCTTAATCTGAAGTTCGACGGTAGTTAGTAGTACTTCACTGTCATTGTTAGATAGATGATTGGAACTTTGAATGATACCGTGTGATGAAGTTGATGGTCGTGTATCTGTACTGAAAGGACGTTGACCTGAATTCTGTACATTCCACTTTGTTTCGTTATTTACTCGATGTAATAACGTGTGGTGCGGTTCATTGCACTCTTTACATTTTTTGCTTGAAGTGCATGATATTTTATTGCCGTGATTGTAGAGACAATTTTTGCAGACTTGTAGTTTTGCTACTATGTTGTTTCTAGCTTTTATATTCATGTCAATGAACTTATGGCATTGCATCAGTACATGATTTCCATTACATAGAGGGCAGTTACTATATGTAGTAAAGTATGTTTTTGCTTGATCATTCTTGAGCTCAGTGTGAGGTTTCGTAAATCTTGGAAATTGTTTCATCATTGGTCTGGGATTCTTGAAAAACTTAAAGTTGTCATGTTTTCTTTCATTCATAGTTATAGTTCCTTCCTGGGTAATAAAAGAGTTTTCCAAAAATTGAACAAATTCTCCAATATCCGGTACCGCTCGAGGATTCTGCATCTCCTTTATGAATCTGTTGTATGTGTCACCATCCAATTTTTTAGCCATAAAGTACACGATTATAGGTCCGCTGGCTGTAGTGTCTATACCTACACCAGATAGGCCATTCAAACATTCTACCATGACGTCATGCATGGCTTTCATGTTGTGTTTGTTTGGATGTTGGATTGTAGGCAGTTGGATCATGGATTCGACATATGACGAAAATATGAGACGATCGTTATCGTACCGATGTGTAAGTATGGCCCAGCATCTGTCGTAGTTTTCATTCGTAATCTTGAGATGTTGAACGATTCGCCCAGCTTCACCACGCAGTTTTCCTTTTAGGTGCTGTAACTTTTGGGCTTTCGTAAGTGTTGGATTCTTATCGATGACATCCAAGAAAAGATCTTTGAATGTGACCCAGTGATTGTAATCTCCTGAAAATTCCGGTACGTTTATGACAGGAGCTGACTTTTCGTAATGTATGTTCGTATTTAGTCGGTTATTAATTTCCTTTATCAAAGTATCATATTTCAGTTCGATCGCCGTGTAGTATTTAATGTATTCTTGATTTGATTCTTTTAGTTGCTTCTGTAGTTTCCAGTGAAGGTTATCAATTTTTTCCCATTTTCTTTTTAACGAAGTTAGATGTTCTTGCAGTTCCCAATTTTCCTGAACGGTGTCAAAATCTATTTTTGACATCGCATGCTTGATAGCGCTGAAATGGCACTCTTGCTCTTCTAATAATTCTTTGTTTTTAATGTTGGATTCGTCTTCACTAAGTTCACGTTCCGGAATCGCTTCCTGTGTCGTTGTATCCAGCATCAGCCGCAAGATGTCCGTTTTCATGTAGTTGTACATTTCTCTTGTTTTTTCGTATATTTTGTCAGTAAAGTAATGGTGACTCTTGTCATCTTGTACCGACAAAATATTATGGTTTTCTTCAAATTCTCTCCATTGGTCTTCTAATGAGATCAGTTTCTTAGTTAGGTAGTCTTGAGTTTTTCTAGTTTTGCTGTCCTTTTTATAGTTGCTGTGTAGCTTCTTGATAGCTTCGAAGATTACTGCTTGAGAGTTGAGTTCTTCCATGTTTATTGTTCTTAAAAGTCTCTTTGTTGAGTTAAGTTAAGTTTATGTTGTTAAGTTAGGTTCCGTGGTTTCCACAGTGTTGGTTCAGCGGACGCGAAGAATGGAGTTTCCAATCTTCTACTTCAATGTGTCTTCGTCGTATTCCGTTGTAAGCGGTGACTATGAACACTCGAAGGGTCCTTACACCAAGTATACCTGTGGTCGCTACTGCGAAATACGCAACTTCTCAATCGACCTGGGGGATCCCGCTTGTGGGAAGCCAAGCCAACCGATCTGCTATCACAGTTTAAACACACCAGATACACTTAGTGCTATTGTCGAAGGACCATATTATGTATAGATTAGCGCTTAGTTGACCACGCCAACCCATACACAATAGTAATAGTTAGTTGGTTAAGGATAGTTTGCGAAGTGTCAAAGGAAAGTTCCGATAACTTGATATTAAGTAGATATATTCAAAGTAGTTGTTAGTAATACAGTTGGATCGACACTTAAGAAATAATGTTAGTACAAATCTATATAAATTGGAATGAGCGAGGTTGCGTAATTAATGTAGGTAAAACAAAGTACATTGAACTGAATGATGAATGTGCGCGGTGTAACCCGTACAGATGTGGACTGTTTTGCATCTTCCCCATAAGGAAATATACAAGGAAATTAAGAACTCGGATTGTATGATAATTAATGTTCCTACACATAGTGTGTAGGAACATTAATTACGGCGGCGGCACAGTTGGGGGTTATTTAATGTGTAGTTCTGCCAGCATAAATACTATTTTGGTTTGTTGACAGCATGCACGATATATTATGTACGAACAGTGAACGTGGTAGCCGAAGAAAATATTGTGTACTTTTTTGTACTCTTTAGATTCGGCATTTGTCTATTGAATTGACTCGCGGGAACTCTGACTCTATAGATTCCTTATTTTATCCATGTTAAGGTTAAACATAAGTGGCATTAAAACAAAAACGTAGGCACAGTTTAACAATCCCTAAACGCAATTTAGGGGTTTAGGGATTAGTTTTGTAGTAGTTCCACCATGTTTCCTCAACAGTTAAATCGGTGTAATATGGTTCTAGCTTTATATGTGTTAATTACGATACCCCATTGATAAATACATCCTTGCTTT